>OX596074.1:21816404-22338904 GCA_951394005.1 Protophormia terraenovae
GATTGTTATGTTCAAGTTCTAAGCACAAAGGAATAAATTAGTTCCAGTTGGTTTTTAAGGAATTATCTGATCTTTTCCGGAATTATACTAATTAAAGATTTTATTGTGTTTCGGTCACTTTTTTGCTTGAATAAGCCTACTTATTTTTAAACTCCGTTTAATTTTATGCTGAGCTTTTAATTTCCTTTAAATTATTTTTTACTAGAGTCCAATATCTTTCAATTGCACGGAGTTTCAGACAATTTGATGGATTAGCCTTTTTCAGTACAAACTCTTGCAATTTCTTTGATTTAACTCCATTGTTTTGTTGTTGTAATGAAAAGAAGCGGAAACAGGCCAGAAAACAGCGGATACATCGAATTTTATTAGGCAAGGGAGAAGTCTTTTCCAAAAGCACTCATTCAGGTATATTTCTGTGCTAATGCAACTATTTTTACGAATGAAGATCTTTATTCCTGTGTATGCATATGACTTTCCAAATCAAAAACATTCTTGGGAATTTTGATTTCTTTGATACACGAACTTTTTCTGCCATAATCCCTCTAGCATCTGCAACATAGAATTCCTGTCTAGGAAGTTTAAAGAAGTTACCCAGTACGAACGCTTCATAGTTTACTACACGGAAATAAAATTTCTGAAAAAATTCGTTTGGCGTTCTTTCATGTTATTTTTTACCTCCAAATTCTTGCTTGCGTTTCTATTAGGATTTTTTTTACTTTATAAGTCTTCAGGCTAGACTTCCTTTATAATTTTCTGGTAAATATTGAAAGCAATTAACTTTTTGTGATACTTTACTTCAACAGATGAGGTGATTTTCTCTCAAAATCCTTTCTATTTTGCCTGAGTCCTACAGCCTAAAGATACTATTTGTCTTCCATTACTAGGTTACCATTCAGTGATCATGACTTCTTTTTATAATATTATAACCCAAGAAACTATATTTTGTGGCACAACAGCCTTCCTTTGAATTATTTTATATGACCAATGCAAGATTTCATGAAAAATTTGAATTATGTGTTTTTTGGAGTTTTTTGTTAAACTTCCATTTTAAGAAAAACCATTTTTGTTATTACCATGAAACTTAGCACATGGCAAGTGAGCATAATAACATATACAAACCAGTTAACAGAATTATTAATTTTTCACCACATCAAAAGTTATAAGACCAAGAGCATGCACGGATTTTTTCGTGCGCAGTCCTTGTTTTCGATTGGGCCTTCTGTGTAATATTTATTACTTGTTGTTCCCCATAATTGGACTCCATACGTCCAAATTGGTTTTAAGATGCTTTTATACAGGATGACTTTACAGTCAAGGCTTAATTTTGATTGATAGTTGATTAGCCAGTGCACATTAGAATCTTTGATTCTCATATGTAGCCTCTTTACTTCTATATGTCGACGCCAATTAAGTTAGACTGTGGGATGATTACATTGTTAAGCGTGACAGAAAAACAAAGGCCCATCCTGAGCGCAAATGTAACGTGTTTACTTTTGAGTATATTAATTTTTATACGCCAGTTTCTTAACCACATCTCCACTCGTCTTAAGTAATTATTGAGTTCTCTTTGCTTTGTACGGATCCACATGTGAGCTAAGAATCGCAGTATCATCGTCAAACGTGGAGATAGTCAATTTATCGCATTTTGGCAAATCAGAGTGTCGGTGCAAGAACACTTCCTTGCGGAACACCAGCATTGATTTCGTAATCTCTTGTAACGTATCCATTATACTTTACCCTAAATAATCGGTTGGAAAGGTAAGACTGTAGTAATCTATGAGTACTAGGAGACAATAAGCATTTAATTTTGTACATTAGACCTTGGTGCCAAACTTTATCAAGAGCTTGTGCAACATCCAGAAAAATGGCAGAGCAATAGTTTTTCTGTTCAAAAGATTTTAAAGTAACATAAAAAAAGCACTAATGGATTTTAAATAAAAGATTAAATATTTGAAAAAATTAAGGTAATTTAAGTTGTCATATAAACAGGAAGCTGTTTATATTAATTTACTTAATTTAAAACAAAACTTAATTTAAATAAAATAATATCCCCTAAAAATTTTCTTAAGCTTTTCTAAAACTATCATCTTCCTTACTAAATCTTTTCAAAAGATTTTATAATGGTTACATTTTTTAAATACTTTGTTATTTTAATAAATTTATATAACCTTTATCTTCATGGTCTTGTGATGACATTAAGTATTTATATTTGACCAGTTAGAAAGAATATTTTTCTACTTGTTAACTATAACAATATACACCCCATTGAACAAATTTAAATTGTTATTTTATTTTTTATTCATAGTTTATTTTGTTACAAAACTTAATTAAATTCTTTTTCACTAGAAAACTATGCATACATGCATTAGTTCATTATCCTGATAAATATGTATGAAAAAGAAAATAAAATGAGAACAAAAAAATAAACCTTATACAACTTTTGAATAATGATCTAAGACAACTTTACAGACCATTACAAAGTAATACCCTTATATGAGCTTAGAAACAAAAACACTCAAAGAAAATAATGGGAAGAACATTTTTTCTTACTAACAATGAAATTAAAATTTCAAGGAAGATTTCTGCTACAATTTCTTTTATTTTTTCATTTCTAAGCTAAAAATATTAATCCAATTTCATATCAACTATACCTTTTTGATCAAATAATATAAGATAAATCACTACAACAAATTTATATATTTTCTTATTTTCTCTACCTTTAACTAACTTATTTTCCTGAGTGTTTATTAGTATGCTTCAAAAGCAAAAAAAAAAAAAATACTGAAGTTCATATACATAAGTATGTTAGAGTCATTTATTCTTAAAAATAACCTACGCTCTTTCTCTCATATACTGAATATAACAAACAATAATACTGGCAACAATAACAAATATATCCATAAAAGTCAAAACAAAAGTCACTAGAAACAAAAAAAAAAGAGAAATAACTATACAAGAACTTTACTTCACTTGTCTCATTTTTGTATTTTCTAGATACTAAATATTTGTTTGCTTTTGTTTCTTTTACAAAAGATACTACAATTTGGACATAAGTATATCACTTTTTCTAGTATCCTTTGCAACATAATGAACCTGAAATATTATTGCTTTATTGTAGAAATATTTATATGAATAAAAGTATGAAAAAATGCTTCCTTTGGTTTATTATGTATTTGTATGCGTATGAGTGTTATTTAGCACTTTAATCAAAATATCAATCATACGCAACCATTTATGGGAGTGAACGGTTTTTTGATTATTAAAAATATATTTATATTTTTTATACCCTACGCCAAATTATGCATTTATGCTGGTATTTGTAACATACCAATCATTAATTTTCTGAGTCAATTTAAAAGTCAGACCGATCTAGCAATTTATGTTTCTGTCCCATAAACGCTTCATAATTTTTGATGCAAAAGGCAAATTAACCCCACTTTTGATACCTGGATCTGAAGTGAAGCGCATTTTATCTCCGGCATTCTGAATAGAACGAAAAATAGTACCTAGAAACTACATTGTCTGGGTGAGTCAAAACATCCCAACCACTTTTTTTCAAACTATCGGACAACATGAAGCACAGAACTATCTTGATGAAAAAATATGATTGCAATCAGATAGATATTCCAGACCTTTTTCTTACGGATAAATTGTTTTATTCGATTTTTAAAATTTGCATTATCATAGTAGATCCAATTTTTATCGTGCTATATCTTCTATGGTATAGCGTATTATACCACTCACGAAATATTTTTTTAAAGATACTTTAACCACAATTGGGTCTTTGATTGGCTTCTATATTTTATTCCCACTTATGTTTCTGAAAATAGAACAAATGAAAGAACATGAAAACTAGACAGTAGACACAAAACTTAGTGACTTAGTTATATATTTTTTTATAACACAAATGGATCTTCGAACCCTTACGAAGAAAAAGGAAAAATTAAATTAATGCAATATATTAGATCTCCTCGCGGACTAACTTTTAGGAACTCGTGCTCTACAACACATAAATACAATATATTTAAATATTATCAACATAATATTAATATACAGTTATACTTATTACAAATATAATTACACAATTGAACATAAAAGATACACACCTTTTTTATGCGGATGTTATGTAGTATATGATGAGGCGCGATCGAGTTAGCAGTGCTAACTTAGCAAATTCTAATGGTTTACTGTAAAATATACGATGCGTATGAGTGTTACTTAATTATATCAAAATATTATACAACCAAACAAATTTTATTCAACCAAAATAACTCCCAATTGTATGAATTATAATGAACCATGGACCGGAATACCTTTTCAAAATGCGTTTTTTTTTTTTTTTTTTTTTTTTTTTTTGCAAAAATATAAATATACAAAAATCATCATCATTGTGTAATGTACTAAACATTACAAATGAAGAAGCTTTATTTCCTATATCAAATAAAAAGGCGTGCTTCAGACTGATTAAAGCCATATTATCAAGTACTAATGAATACAGATCGACTTCATGTTATGAGTTCTATAATAAAATCTAAGGAAGCGATTAATATTTTCGATCAAATATGCAGTATATCGATTCCCAATATAACAACCAAGTATCGTAAAAATGACGAAAATCTCTTATCTCTTTTCCAAATTTTTTATACAACACAAAATGTACTTATGTAACCCCATCTCTGAAAAAGTACATATATTAAGATCTTCAGTTTTTGCTTAATATTTTGTAAACAACGAAAAGTATTTAGGAACTTTTGCTGTTATTTTATTTATATAAATACATCAACTAAAAATCAATTATTTTATTTTTAATTTTGATGATACATCTTCAAATATTTTGAATAAAGGTTAGTGTTAGTTGTTTTGACTAACGAAGTCCTCAGAAGGGTAAAAATATCGAAACCTTTCCAGGGTTAAGCAAACATTTACGCTGGAGATGGATGTTTTCATTTTTTTTTTTATTTCCAAAACTCATGATTATATTCACATTTTCTTAAAAAAAAAAAACGATAAAAAGTAAACGAAGTATTTATGTTAATATATTCATAACTTTTTAAATCCCAATTCAATTTCTCTGAAACAAAATCGAATTATTATATCCTCTTTTAACCTCATAATTAAAGTATATTTTTTAAAAGCATTTTTGAAAGCTTTTTTGAAAGCTTTTTTCCTTTTCGATTTAAAATTTTTTCATGTTATCTTAGAAAGTGATTTTGTGTGAAATATTAACAATTTTTGTTTAATTTTTTAGTAAAAAATAGTATTCCTTTTTCTCATACGTTTTGCGAAACACACAGAAAAAAACATAGTTGTAGTGACCAAAATCTAAGAGCGACATATTATAGTTGGAGTACATGATCTCAGCTGAAAATAGATATGATTCCATTTTATCATATTGTGTCCGATTTAATTTGTTTGAAAACAAAATATGGTTAAAGAAAAATTAAAGAAAAATATTTCTTATATAAATAGTTGCAGAAATAATTATATTTTTTCGTATTAACAAAATTTTTTTTCTGCACACAGAAAAGAGATTGGTTGGAAATCTATTCCAATTGTAAAATTTGAGTTAGAATACCTTTCTTTGCATAGAAAAGACCAAAAATTTGTAAATATAAATTTTATTTAATAGCTATAATATTTAAATAGTTATTATGATAGAATTAAAACTGATACAATTGTAAATTTAGTTCAACACACCAATTCGTACAATTATTTAAATTTATTTTATAAAACCTAAAACAGCAACTGAATTTAAATTAGAAAGTGGGGTCATAATAGAATACGTTAGTAATTGGAATTATAAAATTCTGTTATAATGCAAGAAAATCAAATTCGGTGTTCCTAACTAAATATTTCTATTATAAATTTTTTGACATTTTATTTTTTATTTTAAATAAAAAAGAAATTAAAAATACATTCATACAAGTTTCAACAAATATTTATAATTTAGTTTGGAGAAGCTTCCGATTTAAACATCTTCGAATAAAGAGCTAGGATTAATATTTGGCTATTAAAAATCACCTATGGTTTATGGACGAAGGCCAATAGTTTTGTTAAAATCTAAATTTTCATACAGAAAAGCTTTCGTGACGATGTGTCCATGCCAACCTATTAATTTGTAAAATTTTTCTTCAATGTTTCAAATACGTTATTACAAAGTTATTGGTAACAAAGGTGAGCCGGATGATCTTTAATCTAATTATTACTATTTAATTTTTTTAAGAAGCAAACCAAAACCTTCATAGTAAAAATTATACAAACATTTAAAGCTGCTATATAAAATCACCATTAATCCAGGTCATTTTGTTGTCTATAAAATTGTGGTCTCATCAATTAACGATATTTCCTTGTTACACCATTCAAAGACAAAGCTCTTTCTGAAATTCTGCCAAGAAATGTGAAAGATGAATCATTCATTCAGACATTTAGTTTTAAAATCGTCGGTAAGTAAACAAACAATAATTTAAATAAATACAAAGACGTTAGCGTTTTAACTGGTAAACATTCCTTACAGGTAGCCTTAAAGTCGTCGGAATACTTATTAACTTTATAAACTTTTATCTATGGAGGCCGTAAATATTTACATATATATTCCTTGCAAAATCAAGCTAGTTCATTGGTAAAGATGCATGTCCATCTATATGTTATTAAAGAAGTTAAGGCTTCTCCAAATTGTGTAGTTCAGAAATCCAACAAAGAGAAGATAATGTGTTGTATATTTTTTAATGTATGTATAAACATATATAAGAATAATAAATAAATAAACAGAACTGTCAATAGAATAAAAAAATGTATTTCAATTCACAATAATAGTTTAAATTTTTTAACAAATTGTTTTTGGAAACAGTTGCGTGTAGCGTATACATACGGTAGTCGCAATCGAATTGTAAAATAGTAATTAGAACCGAACGAATTCGATTGGCAAAGAATTCGGTTGCCACAACGAAACTGTTTTCTCTGTGTGGTAAAAATATTTAAAAACATACAATTATTGTAGATACTCAACTATATTAAAATTATTATTAAATATAAACATTATTACATTTTAAATATATTATCGTATGTTGTCACATAGTTATACAACAATCATATTATTATTTCATAAAAATATATACGTATTAATAAAAAAATATGTATTATTTATAATTTTTTTATTGAAACTAATAGAGGAAATATTGATTAAAAAAATATTTACATATTATTTGTTCATTAATTATATTAATTTGTTCCACCATATGTTGTTCAAATGCAAGATATATTTTTAACTAAACTATCATTAAAGTAGTTAATTAAGATAAGTTTCAAATAGTATATGTTTTATTTTTCTTAAAAACTTATTTAAACAGCATCCGCAGATGTTGATAAAAAGCAATTCAAATGAAGTTGCAAAACATTGATGAACGATTTCTGTTATCGCAAATATTTACCTTGTTGACTATAAAAAAATATGTCTATTTTCAACAAAAGTTTCTTTAAAAATGACATTTGATTCTATTTGATGGAAATAACTCCATAGAAGCAATATAAATTTCATTCCTTGCACTAATTTAAAACACCATAAAAATAAATTTTTTATAACATCGGGATCATGACTTCCTACTAAGTGAATAGGCGTCAAAAAAGAACATCCTCCAATGACAAGCCTATGTTAAATTCATTTGAAATGATCCGAATTTCCACTACTTTTGGATCTTATTGACTTCTCTGGAAGTCAATTCTTTTTGCTGGGCAACATTTGTCTATTTATATCCTGCGGAAAATTTGTTGCAATTGCACTAATGGACCGATCTCTCAGTACCGGTTGAGTACCAATTAACACCTAACTCATCACCAAAGTTCCAGTTGAGAAACAGTTAACACCACCACACTCACTAAATATCAGTTGAAAGTCAATTTTCAACAGGCATGTTAGGTGCGCAATTATTAGCTCGTGCGAAATAACATTCTGTGACTGAGTTGAAGACTATAAAATCTAAGATACGCCAGAAGAACGTGGGTTCAATTTGGGACGCTGCCATAGACATTAACGGAAAATTATAAAATAAAAATAAATATAATTTAATTAAAAGTAATAAAAAAAAAAATAAAAAAATGTTTAAAAAGTAAAAATTTTTCTCCAAATTTTTAGTATATTAATCGATTCTGAATATACCCTCTTGCGGCCTGTCCTATAACCTGTCCCAAGGGGCTAATTAGCCACCTAAAATGACCAACTATGTACAAGCGACAGGTTCCTCCCATATAAATTTCCGTAACTGGAACCGGTCACCCATCCTGAGAACCTTTCACGTCACTAGTTTTGTACCGGTTCTCTTTCCTCTAGGGTATTTATTCATATATAAAGAGAATTACAATGAAATTGAAAACAAACATCAAAAGTAAATAACACAGAGTTACAAAATGAGAAAAAATTTCTGCGGCACGAGGTTTCCCAGTCAATTCGGATACACGGTATTAAGCCTCTATTCCACTCTTTTTAATTGACTCTAGTTCTCGTAAATTTAAGGAGGTTGTACTATATATTGGTGCATAGCTCAAAACGACTTGTCTGATTTTGTTCAAAAAATATTAAAAAATGTTGATTAAAATTATTTTCAAATCGTTCTTACATTACTTTTTAATGCGGTTAACAGTTATGGAGATATTAAGCCCATTTTTTGAGAAAAAATTAAATTTTATAAAAAATTTAAAAAAAAAAAAAAAATTTTAAAATCATAAAAACTCGAAAGTATCAAAAATTAAAATTTTTATTTTTTAATAATAAAGATAAATTTGATGCCAATAAAACATAATATATTTCACTAAAATCATTGCATAAGTTTTGATTTTATTCAAAAATTAGTAAAAATACTCATTTGAAAGTTACATAGAAAATTTAAACAAGCGCGAATGTTATATTCGGCTCGGCCGAATCTATATACCCACCATCAACTTCTTCATATGTTTCGTTATATGGGAGATGGGTTTCCGAGTTTATATCGACCCCCGAACTATCTGTACAAAATTTCGTTGTCAAAAGAAAAGTATGAAATTAAGCTACAACGAACACCCTGTGTTTCTAGTTTTTAGCCCAAAACTTTTTTGTTTATTAACCGATTTTGCCCATTTTCAATACCAAACAAACAATTCCAAAAAAGT
This sequence comes from Protophormia terraenovae, assembly GCA_951394005.1. NCBI lineage: Eukaryota > Metazoa > Arthropoda > Insecta > Diptera > Calliphoridae > Protophormia > Protophormia terraenovae. The sequence goes on from OX596074.1 coordinate 21,825,543, forward strand.
GGAACAGAGGCTTAATACTTATTAATACCGTTTATCCGAATTGACTGAGAAACCCCGTGCCGCAGAATCAGTGTTTCCCTGTGTAATTTATATATCTTTCCACAAAGTTTTTGAAAAAAAATTATTAGTATTATTTTTATTTGACATATTTTATTTTTACTGGAATAATACAAATTGATATGGTTTAAAAACAGAATATGGTTTAAGAATAAACAAAAAAGACTGAGAACATAATATTGTTGTAGTTATAATGCTGTAACCATGTTTTTTCTTTGCGTGAAAAGTGTGCAACTTTAAACACATAAATCTTAGTATATTGATAGCCAATTTTATTGACTTAAAAAACATTTTCATTTGAAGCTAAGTTAGTCCATAATGTAAGATTTGTAAGAAATTGCTTTAGAAGCATTTGTATATTTTTAAGTGCATTTTTTGTAGAATTTCATAAATTGAAAAAAAAAAAAATAAATAATAAGAGCCTTATTTACATATGAAAAATTGTTGATTATGTTGTCGTTACTATTTATTCTTTTAATAATTTCTGTAATTATCTAATTTCTGTAATTCCCCCTTTATAATGACTAATGTTGTATTCCATCTTGTAACATTGGGATTATCAATAATAAAATAAAAAATAAATTATATGGTATTAAAATTTTAAACTTTATATACATAGAAAAAATTATATTTCATATTCTTTAAATAAATTCTTAAACTTAATAATATTTTAAATGCAAACGGACCTATCACACAATTTGTAAATTTAAATATTAAAATTTGTAAACAATTTATTGAAAAAAAAAAGCTTTTTTTCTTTTTTAAAATATTATATATCATATTTATAAAATATATGGGTGATTCACAAAGTGTGCTATCATGTCGTATTGTCATATGTTCTAAAATATTTCAATGTACGAAAAATATTGTTATTGCTTTTCCTTTGTAAAATTTTATGACATTATGACAATACGACATGATAGCACACTTTGTGAATCCCCCAATTGTATTTGGATTTTCTTTACAAATTTAATAATCAATAATAAAAACTTTTGGTTTTGATCTTATATTTAAACAATATTCTTTATTAAATCAGTAACAATTATTTATAAAAAAAAAAAATTAAATAATACAAAATAGTTTTCTTTTTATATTTAACAATGCTATTTAATATGTTATTTAGTACTATTGTAACATGTAATTTAATAATAAGTTTTAATATTCTAATGTTTTGATAATACAAAAGATAATACATTCATGCAAGTTTACAATTGTTTGTTTGGTAAAGCACATACTGCACATTTGTTTCATCCGCACCATAGATTCGTAAGCTCCACAGAATATTCATGTAAAACAAAAATTAAATATAATAAAGAAATTACGATTATATTTGTAATCGACATTACATTCACATTGCTTACCTAGTGCCAAATATATATGTACATACTGCCAAAATTTAGAAATTCTGCGGTGTTTGCATCATCTCTTTTTCACTTATCTAAAAGAGAAATAACATACCCTACACCACACAATGGTCTTCTAAAGAAGAACTACACTATATACTATATCTCCAGATGGTAGCACTCTTTTGGTAATTATGTACGTTTGCTGATGTTCATTATATGTAGGTTTCTTTAACAGGATCGTAGTTAACGACATAAAAATTATTTTCGTAAAATACCCTTATATGCGAACTTATCGATATTGCAGAAATTTAACACAGTATTAATTAATAAATTCATGAGGCTATGATATGATAACGCTGGCAATGTTATATTCATCATTATACTTCTTCCAAGAAGCAAAAATATTTCATATTCCAAATTGCATTAAATTACCTTTAAAATTATGATATTTATTTGGTTTACAAAATAAACATGGACACCCGCCAGACGGACGGACTTTATTACACTGACTCCGAAAAATAAACTAAAATTATGCGCTCTTTCTTTCAATGCAAATTAAAGTACAAATCCAAATAATCTACCATCAATGATGGTGTAAGGCATTAAAAATTCAATAAAGTCATTAACTTACCTGTAGAAGTCTTGAAAAGGTGCAGATTTTCATCGCCTCGTTAATTTAGTTATAAAAATTTATACAATTTTAATTTTATTTTAATTAAGGTTGTCAAACAATAAAATTGTTTCTGTATTATAACCAGATTTTCAAATTATTTACATTCTATAAAACAAAATAATAAACTCAAATAATTATTTTTATTAAATTCAAATTTTAAATCAATCAGTGATTTATTTAAAAAAAAATTAGCTATAATTTTTTCTGTGTAGAAACGCGACTATACCTGGTAAAACTATTCAGTACTCAGTTTTTCCCTAGACCGTCAAATATCCTCTGAAAAGGACTTTAGAAAGATACACATTTTTAAAACAATTTATAAAGTATTTAGGAAAATTATATCAACCCAATATAGACGTCAAATTAAAGCTAATAATCCTTACAATATAAAAACATTTTTTTATTTAAATGTTAAAGTAAAAAATTCAAGAAAATACTATTTTGAAAAAGTTACCTTGTACTATTTATTTTTAAATATATCAGCCTGCTAAAATCGTTTTGAGGATAAAATTAGAGACCATCTATGACAAAACTGTGTAACCAGTTTTGATCCAGGATATAAAATTTCCTCTAGAAAGTATTTACATTTTTCGAAAGAACGGATTCCAAAAATTCGTTTTATATCCTTTTTTTACTACGAATAGACTCATGTATATTTTAGCTTAAACTTCATTTACTTCAATCTACACTATTCCCAACTACCAACATCATTTGAAAATAATAACTACTTTACATGAAGACCAACATAAGAATAAAGCAAAATCAAAATAACAGAAAACAACAGTTTTTTCCTTACATCATTTCAGAAACAATCGGTGTAAAAAGAAAAAAAAAAAACATTGTCAACAATAACATGTCCTCTTCAACGAACCAAAGAATGTTATGTTGGTTATTGTAGTTGGCTAAACGCTTAACCTTAAAAGGAGACCGAAACAGAAACAAAAACAATAACAAACCAAAAGAACTTATTACTCGAACTCTACTACAATGAACAATAAGGAAAACTTACATGTTTACACACTTAAACACACACACACACATCACTCCCACTCTAGTGGGAAAAAAACACTTTTGAGGTTTTACTTTAGTCCTTTAAGAACCTAGAAGAATGGCACCACAATCAGAAAGACGAAAAAAAAAATAAAACAACAAAACAAAAGCAAAGCAATAGAAACCATTAAACAAAGAAAATGAACTGAAACTAAATGACCTCTTAAGGGAGTCTAAATGAAATTCTTTTCTTATTTTTCTGTTTGTTACCTTTTGCTACTTATTTGTTTGTGTAAGTGGCATCGGGGAAATATGTCTGCTTGTAAAAAAGCACTCTAAGGAGAACTTTTTACGTTTTGTTTTTGTATGTGATTTTTTTGTTTCCTTTGTTATTTTTACTTTAATATGGCTATAGTTGTTGCTACTATTATTTAAGCAGAGTCTAGGCTTTACTGTTATTGCTACAAAAAGTCTATTCAAAACACTCACGCAAAGGAAGCCTAACAAAAGTTAAAGAAAAAAATAGAAGTTATGGATGGTCAAGCGCGACCATATGACTAGCTACATAATTTTTAATAAAACAAAATTATTTTGGAGAAAATAATAAAGTAAGAAATCTGCAAGTTATTTCTTTTATTTAGCTATAATTAAAGACAGAAATATAGACAGACCGGTAGACAGACAGATAGACAGACATACAGAAAGAGATAGGGACAGATGGTGATTCACCAAAAATCCATCTACCGAACATCTTCGTTTTGCTTTATTTTGCTTTTAGTTGTTGCTTAAGTCAACACAATTTTTTTATTTGCATTTATGTTTGCTGTAGGGTACAATAAACTTTAGTTTCAACCTACAAATTACTTTTGCTATAATTGAAAATGTTAAACAAAATGTAATAATATACAGTAAATAAATGTAGCAGACTGGGTGGTTGTTAAACTATTTAACAAACTTATTAAAGAAAAAAAATTGTATCAAAGGACACCATTTTTGTGTTAACCAAATTTAGCCTGAAGGTCCTCACGCTAAATTCAAAATAAACAAATTCAAAGAAGAAATTTAAAAAGAACTTAATGCTAAATGTTTTAAATTGTAAAACTAATACGTATAAAACAAAGAACATTTCTTGGAAAATTTCAAATAGAATTTTTTGAAAATTTACCTATTTTAAATCATCAGAAATGGCTTACATTTTCCTTCTATTAAAATATATTAATTAAGAATTTTTTGCGATGAAAACAATTCATCTTTTATATAAAATAATTTCTTTCTGCAAAGGACGAAAGTATTCAACGATTTTTTTACATTTGTGTAATATTTATGTGCGACCACTTTATATTATATAGCAACCATGGACAAATGTGGCCCCCGGAGCCACCTGCGGCCTCATAACAGAAAAAAAAAATGAATTAGAAAACAGTTACGTTAATAGACAGTTACTAAAGATGTCTAATAGTTTATGGCAATAATGAAAAATGACTATGTCACAAGATTTTTTTATAATTACTATAAAACAATTGTAGTCACAATGGAATTATATTTCTTGATAATGTAAATTTAGTTAATTGAACCAATACAAGTTATATTTAAATTTATTTAAAACCTTTTATTAATACAACCGAATTTTAATACTAGGTTTTAACGAATCAAACAATTCGGTTGAAATAGAAGAAATACAAATTCAAGTCTCACAACAGAAAAGTTGGTATTTTATTTTGACGTCTCAACGAAAAATAATTTTTTTTTTTAGTTAAAAAATATTTTCAATAAGCAAAAATGTAAAAAAGGAAATTTAATAAGTTCATACAACTGCAGGCAAAAAAAAATATGGTGAATGGCAACCATAATCGAGTACTGTCATATTATGGAGTTTATGGTTGTCTGTAAATTATATTATGGTTGAATGTAGCACCATAATACGGTTGAATCATAATAAAAGTATTGTTGGTCTGGAACCATATTTTTGTTGTATATGTACTTGATTCATGTATGGTTGAATCACAATAAAAATACTATTGATCTGCAACCATATTTTTGTTGTATATGAATTTAATTCATGTATACAGCATTTATATTAATTCATGTATACAGCATTGATATTCGGGGAGGAGTCCTTCATTAGACTTGAAGCCAAATGTGGACCGATACTCATAAGCGTAAAATAAAACATACGAATACAGAATATTACGTCGATGCTGACATTTATATGAATTTATTCACTTTTGGGTGATTCCCGAAAGAGTGCCTTATATGGGAGCTATGGTAAATTATGGACCGATCTTTTTAAAATTTGGCACTATCATTTATATTCATATAAAACTTATTTGTGTTGAATATTAACTTGATACTAACATTTTAGTGGGATTTATACCCGTTAAAGTGATTTTCTGAAAAGGGGTTTATATGGGAGCTATGATTAATTATGAACCGATCTTTTTAAAAATCGGCACACTTATTTAAACTTACATAAAACTTTTATGTGTCAAATTTCATTAAAATATTGCTATATTTAAGGGATTTATGATCGTTAAACCCTTTTCCGGGAGGGCATTTTTATGGGGGCTAGGCGAAATAATGGGCCGATCATAACCAATTTCAATAAGCTTTGTCTCTGGGCTGTAAGAAATCTGTGTGCCAAATTTCATTAATTTTTGTTCAAAATTACAAACTGTAGTTTGATTACAAGGTTTACATGGACGGACAGACGGACGGACATCGTTAAATCGACCGTTAAAGTGATTCTAAGCCGATTGGTATAAATTAAGGTGGGTCTTAGACCAATATTTTTGGGTGTTATAAACATCAGCACAGGGTATAAAAATACTTTGTGATTTCAAAACCATTCGAAAAAATTCATAAAGGAACAATACATATATCAAAAAAAAAAAAAAAAAAGAATAAATATTTACATCTACACTGTGAAAAAATTGAATAGCTTTAGCAAAATATTAAAATAAAATATTGTTCTTATATGGACCAGAAAAAAAAAGCACAATGGAAAGCAACATTAGCTTGAATGGTGTATAATATTTGGAAAGATTTTAACTTTTTACATTATATTTTCCTCTCTCGCCTACGACTTATAATTACACTGGTCGACAAAAAAAAAATTTTTTTTTTTTTCTAGCATGCTAAACTCGAATCTGCTTTCAGTTTTTTTTCCATCTGGTCGGGATTTTTTTATGGGCGTGTCTAATATTGTGTCCTAAATACTCGAGTATATTTCACTATTACTTGAGAACGGTATGCACGATTTATATAAATGATATACCTTAATATGCGGAATAAAATTAGCTTTAAATCGCTCTACTATCAATAGTTTAGGAGATATTTCGAAAAAAGTGTCAAAAAAAAATTTTTTCATGCAAAATTCAAGATTTCTTTTTTTTTAAACTTGTTTTTTTTAAGTGAAAACATCAAAAATATTTAAGTTTATCACCTTTATCTCAAAGCTGATAAAACTAAGAGTAAATAAAGCCACGTATTATAAAAATTGATTGGATTCACAGTTAAGTTAGGATACCCATGCATACCTACAGTTATGTGGAAATAAAAATAGATTTACTAGATTCTGCTGAATTTTTTTCAACATATTTCTCTAATGTTTGATCATAAAATATTAAAAACTCTAAATGTTTAATACTTTTTTAAATATTATATGACCCGCAATTTATCGTCACCTAAAATGCCGAAAGCCGTAATCACAATTTTAAATTTTTTGCTTTAAAATTAAGTAATTATGTAAAATGTATTAATCCTTCGCTTAAAGCATAAATAGATAAAACATAAAACAATCTTCTTAAATGGAACAAATTTTTAGAACGGTTTCCTTTATGAAATTGATGTTATGGCCTTTTGACTTTTGTTAATATTGATGTCATTTTTGAAGATATGAATATTTTATATTTATATTTTTGTGTAGATGTAGTCTGCATCAATGCATTATAATACAGTAAAAAACCAACATCTGATTTTCAGTGGATATTTTTCATAACAAAGCTCAAAGTTACGAATATTTTGAAACCTATTTCCATGATCAACTGATAGGGATTTGAACAATAATCAAAATTCATCTTTTCAGAGAGCTTACATTTGTTTTCCACGGGATAGACTAAATTAGAATGAAAATTAAAAAACTCCACCTTTCGTATTTTTTTAATTGAAGACTTGTAAATGAAAATACATGTTACTAGTTTAGAATTTGTATAGTAATAACCAGGGATCGCAATGATTATCATAAATATAAAAAAATATAATATATAAATTGTTTTTCATCCTTATAAAGATGAAAAACATTTTATATTTGCAATTCATTTTATTGTTGGATATAACAAACAAACTACCCAAAATATTAGATAATAATGGAAAACTATGGAACAAAATAACGATTAAATAAACGAGGGCGGATCAATAAGTCCGTGACTTTTTGAATGAAACACAGTATTTTTGCAAAACAAACATTAATTTTTCAACATAATCTCCTTTTAACTCAATACACTTAGTCCAACGTTTCTCCAGTTTTTGTATCCCTTCCAAAAATAGGATTTTTCGAGGTCCTCAAAATAGGCATTTGTTTGGTAAATAATTTCATCGTTGGAGCTGAATCTCTTTCCACCGAGCCATTTCTTTAGGTTTGGAAATAGGAAGTAGTCACTAAGGTCTAAATCCGGAGAATATGGCAGATGAGGTACCAATTCGTAGCCCAATTCATAGACTTTTGCCATTGAGACTGCACACGTTTGCACCCGTGCATTATCTTGATGAAATAGAACTTTTTTCTTGGCCATATGGGGTCGTTTTCATTTTAAATCCTCATTAAGTCGATCTAATAAGTTGGCATAATATTAGCCATTTATTGTTTTTCCCTTTTGAAGGTAATCGATGTGGATTATCCCGCGTGCTTCCCAAAAAACTGTTGCCATCACCTTATTGGCCGACAAACTTACCTTGGCCTTCTTCGGAGCAGGTTCACCCGGAGAAATCCATTGTTTAGTACAGTAATGGATCCATGTTTCATCCACGGTTACTAAACGCCGCAAAAATTCATTCGGATTGCGGTTAAACAACTCCAAACAATCCTTTGAAGTATTGATCCACTCTCGTAGAAAGCGTAATTAAGGAAGTCGAAAAAATAACTGTTGGGGTTAAAAAAGCGGGAAAAATATTTAAGCCGATCGAAGTTTAAAAAGCGTGATAATTCCGCCAAATGCGGGACGGCTGGTCACGTTAATCATAGCTGATATTCTACACAATCTTGTTAAACGTTGTTTTCTCTTACAAAACATTTGCAAGATCAAACAACAGCAAACTATTTTTTTGTAAAATTAGTGGTCACGCAAGTTTGGTCAAATATTTGACAAATGTGAATATAACTTAACATTTAAATATTATTTTGTATTTATCATGTTAACAGAAACACAAGATCATTAATAGTTCATCCAATAAAAAAATCTATCAAAAAAGTAAGATTCATTTTTCAAGCCACAAAAAAGATTATTAATAGTTCATCCAATAAAAAAATCTATCGGAAAAGTAAAAGATTAATTTTTCAAGCCACAAAAAATTCGTTCTGGGTGGCAGATTTTAGAACACCAACAGTTTCAAGAAATCCTCCACAAAATTCATTCTGGAGTGAACAGTGTCCATTAATAGATTCTGCATACCACCGATATAAGGTGGCTCGCTATGAAACTTTATTTCTAAAGGTCGATTAGTGTTACAAAATATATTGTTTTTCAATTAATTCGAATCGAAGGTTATAGAAAATCATTGCATGAAAATATTTTATTGTAAAATAAAATTTTTTACGAATGCGTTTTTTATACCCTTGACCACAGGTGTAAAGGGTATATATATAAAGGCTCCATTACTCTACCGTAAATGTAAATGTAAAAACGTAAATGTAAAGGGAGACGTAAGTGGATGATTACTCTAAAAACGTAAATGTAGCCAATACTTTGTTGTTGTTTTGTACACATGAACATCGGTGATGTCAATTACACAAATTTCCAGTGGATCAAATTCAAATTGAAAATCGCTAAATTTATTGGTTTGTATTTCAGCGATTTGTATACAAAACGAAGTTTGTGCTTTTATGACAAAAATTTTGAACTTTAAATTAAATGTTCGACTCTACGTCTTATCTAAATTATTTCAACAATTTTTTAGTGAAGAAAACAGCAAAGCTATTTGTCCAATTGATAATCATTTACAGAGATTTTTTACGCAGATTTAGTATAATGAAATGAAAAGCTGTCAACACTGTTGTTACAGCTGTCACGTAAAAACGTAGATTGACCTAATTTGATTAGGTTGCTACGTAACATTTACGTTTTTTAGTACACATACACACATAACTCTCATAAGCAAAACGTGTCAGCAGATTCGCTACATTTACATTTACGGTAGAGTAATGGAGCCTTAAGTTTGTCGTTCCGTTTGTAATTTCTACAATATTCATCTAAGACCCCAAAAAGTATATATATTCTGGATCCTTATTGATAGGGCAGTCGATATAAAGATGTCCGTCTGTCTGTTGAAATCAGTTTTTAGAAAGCCCCAGTTATCGGATATATATGTCTTATACATCAAAATGTAGGAAATATTCCTTAGAAAATCGCTAATAAAAATTAGCAAAATCGGTTGATAAATAACTAAGATATCGGCAAACCGAAAATACTCCCAAAAAATCGTATTTGTTGTCGACTTTTCTCGGCTCCTATATAAGCTAGCGACTTTGTTTTTACACGAATTCTATGATTCCGGTGTCAAATTTTATGAAAGTTGCATAGTCTTGCCCTTTCTGAAAACATAAATAGCAACCCTCGTAAGCATTCTTACAATTTCTTATACATAACTCAAATATTTAAAAAGTTATAAAAAAATTATTTTTGAAGTATTTATATCAATGTAGAAAAAATCATAAAAGTATTTATGTTGCCATAAAATATTGTCCCTATAATTGAAAACAAAATCGCCAAAAATGTTCAAACAACTTATAATTTTTTATTTTTTTTCTCTACAAATTCTTTTAACTTTTAAACACAACACATTTCTTTCAAAATAACTAAAAACTTCTTTATTTCACTTTTAGTCTTACAATCAATTTGATGTGTAAATTTCAATTTACTTTTTAACTTTTCTATTTGTTTTGTCAACCGGAAGCGTTACTTAAACATTAGAAAATTTTTGCTAAAAACTTTTTTCAAAAAACCATCAAACTAACAAACTTACCAAACCAAACGGGAAAAATAAATAAAAAGATGATATAAGAATGAAAAAAAAAGAAAGATGACATAACAAGGACTTTTTAATAAAAAATTCAATTGTCAACAAAATGAAAAAATCATTTAAGAGAAAACTTTACGCATTTATTTGTTGACAGTTGCAGGTTGCTGTTTTTGTTGTTGTTATTATTTGTTTTGTCACTTATTTGTTATTCTGCAAGTGACATACATATGTGATAGTCACATATATATATGAGAAACATCTATACACACATACACTCAATGACATATAACTCTTAATAGATTTTTTCCTAGAAAGAAATGCCTTACAAAATGGTGAAAAAAGCAATGGCTGAGTGGTACTCATTGCAGTCATAATGATGCTGATGATGATGGTGATGCTGCTGACGATGATAAACATCAGCAATGTCAAAATGCTAGCTACCATGTGTACTAATATGTCACCTTGTCGTATTTGACAAGAGTGCGTGTTGTAGAAGTAACAACAATAGCAGCAGGAAAAAAATACAAACAAGCAGCAAAACCAAAATAAACAAACATATACGAGGGTTAATTCAAAAATTAAATAAAATTTTGTACTTTATTCTGATCATGACGTTTAAAGTGTTTTAGGTTTTATTTCAATACCATACAATATTTAAAATTTATTTTAACAACCCTCGTATCCACATAACTTTTTCAACACTTTTTTCCCTCCTTCCTTCCATTTTTTTCTATTATTCCGCTTTGTATCACCATCACTGCCATCATGTGTATCAGGTATATGATTTTAAAAACTTTCTCTTATGTTTTGCTTATATGTTTGCACCACCACCATTTCACACATACAAAATTATTTTATATCATGATAGATGAGTTAAATTTTTTTTTTTTTCGTTCAACGTTTGTCTTAAATGTAACATAAGAAATTGTTAAACGTCTAGTGTCTAAGTATACAGTTATGCGATATGAGCGTATGTGAAAAGAATTTTCTAATACTTAGGTTTGAGTTGATTAATTTTTTTAACTTTTTCATTAAAGTTAGCTGAAGAATATTAAATTTTATTTTGCAAAATATTTGTTGTAAAACTGTTGACATTTCTACACTGTTTCCAGAAGGAGTTTTAAACGCTATTCCAAATAATGAACTCATAATTAATTTTTCTTTTATGTTTTCTTCGATGCAAAATATATATGGGAAATTCTTCAAACTCGTTTACTTTTGGGGTTCAAAAAAATTTCGAAAAATTTTTAATGGCACATCAACGCTATTTAGTACCAATATTTTTTAGTATTGTTCATATTCATCCATTTATTTAAACATTTTTTTTTTTTTTTTTTGTAAATAAGTCATAAGACAATTTCATTTATAAACATTTTTTATTTGTACTTAATTAAATCTCTAAAGTTGCATTAAATTCAACCTCGACGATTAATGTTAAATTAAAAACATCTCGTTATATATATTTTATTTTTTTTAATAACTATACACTTTAAGCAAATTAATATTTTAAAATGCCACAATGATTTTAAAATGTAATTTGGAAACCTTCTTTGATAACACGATACTCTAGCTTCACTGAAATAACGTTGCGAGTGTGCCTCGCGATAAAGGCACCTCTTGGAGTCATTAAAGTTTTTTCTCTCCAAGTTTGGGTACCTTCTACAGCAATTCTGTTGAGGGAACATTAACGAGATATATGTCAAATGATGCATAATTTCAAAAGCTCCATTTTGAATTTTGCAATACCCAAAACGTCGTAAAATCCCAAGTAAAAAAAAAAAAACTGAAATATTTTAAAATGTTTTTAAAATTTGGTTTCACGACTTTTGCACAACACAATTGGACACGGGTTAATGGCACGCTAATTAATTATTTTTTCCCAAATAATTTTTTCACTTAAAAAAAGTTTGGAAGAGTGTAGCCAATTATAATTGAAATGTTTACAAAGAAAATATGATTAAAAATTTTAGTAAAATCTTAATATTTTGCGACTGAAAAGAGACATAATAATTTAAATGAATATTTATGGTCATCGTATGCTTTTTTATAATTTGAAGTTAATTTTCTTATTATTAAAATTTTGATAATGATATGAAAAAATACATAATTTTAGAAGTATTTTAAAATAGTCCAGCTCGCGTAAATTTAATGATTGAGATGTATTATTGTGGGAAACATATTTTGCATATTTGGTATATTTGCAACTTTTTTTCGTGAGGCACTCGCTTTTTGGCGTTTTATTTTTTCATCTTGTCTGTAAAAATATATATTTTTTTTAAATTCAACATATGTACAAATACCCATAATTTGTTTGTTTTAAACTTTATACAATACTACCCAGCAAAAACTTGGTAATGGCATGTAGTTACATATGTAGTTACTTTTCAATGATAACAACATACTGTCTGTATTACATGAGCGCAGATTAGTAACTACTTACTTTTAAGCCGATATGTAATCTCAGAGATCAGATTTTGAAAATGTCTTTTAATCAATCTTTTCATTTAAATTATAAAAATATATATAAATATATTTAAGAGTAGGGCAAAACATAAAAATACATTAATTACTAGTTTTTCTGTGTTATACGAAAATTGCATTTCGACAATAAGTTTCATATTATAGGGCCATATTCTGTATTTAAAAAAGAGACTTTAAATCGAAAATGGAAATAAAATCATTCTTTCGTTTTTAATTTAAAAGTAAATGTAACGAAATTATATTTGATTTAATTTTTCATCGATTTCATTTTAGTTTTGTTCCACTGAACTGTTTACTGTCAGAAATATTATAATAAAAATAAAAAATATTAAAAATATTTATTAAATAAAAAAATGCGTTTTTATAAAAATTTGTGGAATTCTTCAAGAAAAAACAAGTTGGTCGTTAAGTAGTGATTCCACTTCAATAAAATTTGTGTCTTTTGGTCCGTATTTATGCCAATCTTTTGGGTAAAAGAAGTTCCTTTAATAGATTTGAACAAAGAACATGCTGGAGCAATTATTATTTTAAGACATAGATGTTTCCATTTTGTTGAAAGCTTGTTTCTTTTCTGCGGTGTCTTTTTTGCAATCTGCGAAAACCTTAATAAATTTGGAAACTTTTATGTAAGTAAAACATAATTTCTTGTTTTAACGTTTTTCTTCACCAATATATTTACATATTTTTACCATTTGACTTAGGATCACTTTGTGAATCGATTTAAGGATGTTCGTCCCTCCTTTTGGCAGCCTGGCTATTCAAGTAATACTTTTCGCAAAACCCACTATTTTAACTATCGCAACTGGCCGAAATTATTTCCTTACATTTGTCCTTGTAATTTGTTATAAAATAACCGTTCGAATTAGAATCACTCTCACTTGATTTAAAGAAGAGGTCCGTCCGTTGGTTAACTGGATGGCTGGCTATCAGTCGATGTAAGTCTAGTGAATTTTAAAGATATTTTGATGAAACTTTGCATCAATTATTATTTTAATATAGGGATGAACACCATTCAAATTGATTATGATCGGTTCATTATTTCACTTAGCATACAAATGTTCTCTATGAATAGATACATTAAATTTTATATAAACTACTTCTAAGTGACAATTTAATGAAGATCGGTATTTAATTAACAATGTAGACTCTACATCCAATAACCATTTTAAAGTAAATTTATCACAATGCATACATTAGTCCTTAAATTCTATATTTTTTCAATAATAAATGTTATAAATTTCACTTAGTCTAAGGTTTTTGAATTGGAATCATATTCTTGAAAATTGTATGAAACAAAATGAAACAAAATTTTCTAAATTCGTAACACAAACTAAGTGAAAACTGTAATTTTCACAGGAAAATGAAATGTAGGACATAGTCCATAACTATAAATAAAACATTTGTGAATTATTATTATTTTTTTTTAATATATATTTAATTTTGCAAAATTATTTTATTAAAAAACTAGCTAATACCCGGTGTGCTTCGCAACCCCCCGAAATGAAATACATAGTAATTAAAGGATTAAAAAAATATACTAATTTTTGTATTTAATTTTTATGGGAGGGACCATACCCCCATAATACGCTAATTTATTAGACAAATGTTTTCATGGATGTCAAAATTCTTTGTGCAAAATTTGAGCATTCCAACTCCAATAGTTTCCCAGATATACCAATTTTTGCATCTAATTTATATGGGAGGTACCATGCCCCTACTTTTAGTCCGCCCATATTTTTCTTAAATATTAATATTGATACCAAAGTGGCCCTGACAACATTTTAGAACTCTAACTGTTATATTTTCTCAGATATGATAATTTAATATTTTCTTTATATGGGAGGTGCCACGCCCACTATTGCTAGTGTACCAATTTTTGTCCAAAATATTCATATTGAAGCTAATGCTAGTCGTACAAAATTTGAGCTCTCTAAATTTTATAGTTTCCCAGATGTAAAAATTTTGGTATTAACTTTATATGAGAGATGACACGCCCACTATTTCTTTTCCGCCCATTTTTGCACAAAATGTTCACATTGACACTTAAGTTTATTGTACAAAATTTGGGAAATGTAACTATTATAGTTTCCTAAATTTACGGCATTTGGTATTGGCAAGCAATATAAGGCGTGGGATGTGCCACACCCCCTATTGCTAGTTCGCCTATATTTTTCCAGAATGTTCATATAGGTGTCAAAGTTGTTCGTGCAAAATTTGAAGACTCTAGTATGACCAATTTCCGAGATATACTACTTTTAATAGTTATTTAGTAAGTGGGCGTGGCACCTCGCCCACATAGAATTTCAAAATAAAAAGTATCCTATTTTTCCTTCCAGGCATATAGGAACACACTGTGAAAAATTCAAGAAAATCGGTTTAGCCGTTTAGGCGGCTATAGACTTCAAACAAACATACATACAAACAAACACACATTAATTTTTATATATATATAGATGACTTGTAAATTTATTTTTAATCTAAAAGCTTTTTAAATTTTAAAATTCCTGTATACAGTTAAGTTGTTGCACTCTGTAATTTTTAAATATTAATTTCTTTACGTTTTAAGTAAATAAATTTCAAAAATATCAGCTTTTTATTTTTCCATATTTCGGTACTCATTTGTAACCGATAATGTAACTAGTTACTATTCATTTTGATAATAACGACTTCTGAAATACTTTGAAATTAATGAGTTATTGATTAGCTTTAAAGTAATTACTTCTTGTAATGATATCTAAGTAAAGACTTTCTGAAATGCCTACCTGTAATAATATAGAGTAAGTAGTTGCCTCTAATGACATCACCGTGTTAAAATAATGAGTTATTCATCTAATGTGAAAGTAATGAAGAGCCATTATATTAGCTTTTTAACTCATTACATGGCAAGCAAAGTTTTTGCTGGGTATGAATTGAATCAAGTTTTTGTTATTAAACCAATATTTTTCAATAAATAAAAAATATTCTCGAATCTGAAAATTTTTTTTGTTATTTACTATTGTGGAAATTTATGACAATTTAATTACATTAAAATAAAGTAACATTATTACATTTAAGAGGTATCAAATAGTAATTTTAATATCAATCGTCATTTGTACTCAAAAGGTCGTAACGAAAAAGTCAAAAATTCAAAAAAAGTGTTTAAAACTAACAAGTTTTTTTTATTTCTTTTTATGCTGTAGTCGCGGATTTTAGCATAAATATTAGGGTATCCAATCGACTAACCGTCATTCGGTTATCTGGTTAATTTTTGTCAATTAACTGTCCGAATAATTTAAAACTGTCCATTTTCGAATAACGAATAAACCGAATAATTTGTGTCGAATAACCGGTTAACCGAAATGTTGTTTTCTCGAGTTATAAATTAGAAATTTTTTTTATTTTTATGATAAATTTATATAAACTACATCTTTTTAAGAGGTCTATTACATTCCAGTATTTGTTTTTACTTGAATCTAATACATAATTTTAAGTGAGGTAATTTTTCTTCTGCTTTAGAAGTAACAAAAAACAGGATTAAAAAATTAAAATTTGTCATACAAATAGAAGAAAATAAATACGAAATGATCTCCTTTTAAAAGAATTTGATCTTATATCATGTTTCTAAGTAACTATTTAAATAGATTAAAAGCTATAATTTATGTAATTCATATGTTTTACATGTATAACAAAGGTTATTCGGTTAATAGAATAATTTGTCAATAATCGGTTATTAACCGAACAACTTTTAACCTCGAATAATTATTTGTCGAATAAACCGATTAATGTAAACACCCGAATAATTGGATACCCTAATAAATATCCAATTCATCTAATGTAGACTATAAACACTTGTAGAAAAGGACCAGCATGGATTTAATTAGCGCGCAATTAACCAGTGTAAAATTGTGTTGTGCAAAAGTCATGAAACCAAATTTAAAAAAATTTTAAAATTTTGCAGTTTTTTCACTGGAGATTTTACGCCGTTTCGTATATTTCCAAAAATTCAGTTTTTCGAAACAGAGCCTAATAGCTCTTGAAATTATGCATCATTTGACATATATCTCGTAAATGTGCCCTCAGCAGAAATTCTGTAGGAGGTACTCAAACTTGGGAAGAAAAAACGTGAATGACCCTAAGAGGTGCCTTTTTCGCGAGGCACACTCGCAACGTTATTACAGTGAAGCTAGAGTATAGCGTTATCAAAGAAGGTTTTCAAATAACATTTAAAAATCATTGTAGCGTTTTAAAATATTAATTTGCTAAACGTGTATATTTATTTTAACGAATTCATCAATTTAGCATATTTAATTATAGCGGATGTTGGCGTTATAAATCAATTTTAAACTGAAATAAGTTCCTATGTAAAGTTTCACTTACGCAGAAAATATAATTTCACTAATAATATTCATCAACGGTTTTCATGGGCTAAGAACGCGATGTTTTTAGTTTAACATTAATCGTCGAGGCACACCCAAGAAGCTAATCAAAATTGGCGATGATATTTGTCAATCTGAAGCTGCTTTAATACCATATATCAAAATCAATATAGCGCTCGAAAAAAAAGTACGATTTTTTATTTAATGCAACTTTAGAAATCTGACTAAGTGTAATTAAAAAATGTATATAAATGGCATTGTCTTATGACTTATTTAAAAAAAAAAATATATATATGAATTTTGCAATAAATGGATGAATATGAACAAGACTAAAAACTGAATTTTGCAAATTTTATAAGAAGGTTTAATAATTATTAAATCGCTAATATATCCACGCATACTTAACTTATCACGATATTTTCAATTTTTATTTTAGATACAGAATTGTAGAGTACGTAAATGCAATCATTTTTGATTTAGGACTATAAACTATAGAATTTTGGCATTTTTTTTTTATAAATTTTTATCTTAAACCGCCATAACATTGATGCCGTTCGGTAAAAGTCATTCACGCGAACAGATCTGTGTTCCACTAGAGCCAAGGAATATTGGTACTAAATATCATTGATGTGCCATTTAAAAATTTTCGACATTTTTTTTTTTTTTTTTTTTTTTTTGAACATCAAAAGTAAACGAGTTTGAAGAATTTCCCATATATTTATATTGGTTATAAGTTAAAATATGTTTACTAAATTTCACGAAGATCGGTTCATAAACAAATGTCAGTATTATGCAGTGTTGCCAGTTTAGCCTTTTTAAGGCTAAATCTAGCCTTTTTATTTTGCTTTTAGCCTCAAAATTTTCGTTTTAGCTTCTAGCTTTTTTTCTAGCCTTTTTTTATTCTTAACATAGCCTTAAAAAGGCTAAAAATTTACTAATATTTTTTTTACAGGATCATCAATTTAAGCATTTTTGTATATAAATTTGCACAAATAAATCGAAATTATTGATATTTAATGAAAATTTTCGCCTGCGGCGCTTCATTATACAAAAATATTATGATTATTTTTTATCAAACTTTATTACCCATAAAAACTATTTATTTTAGATTTACAAAATCACTAAAATATCTTTAAGAAATACCAAAAACTAATGACAACTAAAAAATAAATACGTTTTTAAATAAAACTATATATTAGCTTTTTTCTGGCTTTATTTTTTGGGAAATTTAGCCTTTTCTGACCTTTTTTAAAGTATAATTTAGCTTCATTTTTTCTCAAGTCCTGGCAACACTGGTATTATGTTAATATTTTACAAATACATGTAAGAATTTTAAAAAGTTTATTACAATATTTAAAATTTTATAAATCGGACTGGAAATTACATAAATTAAAAACAAAAACATATATATATATTTTTTTTTTTTTTTTGCTATTTTCTTTTCCGCCAAAGAAAATAATGCTTTACAAATGAAATTTACTATATTTTGCAATTAAAGAACAAAATTACTAATTTATTTTATTTCTGATTTGAATATTGTTTATGATACCCATATGACAACTCTAAAATATTTGTAAAATGGAGGGCAATGTACAAATGTTTATGAAACCGCAGAGAAGAAATAAATACATTACTTTTAATTTTGATATTTTAAGCTACTTCATTTTTTATTAAACTACTTCAACAGCTACCTCTGCTGCTCCCTCTGCTTTCTATTTACTACTTTTAAAACTAAACAAAGAATGTAGCAACTTTCTTTTATGAATATAGATAAACTATACTTATATGTGAAGGTAGCAGTAGTAACAAAATTGTTAAAACTACACTACTTTCAGAATTTAAGTTTTTTATTACAACTAAAAATACTGCTACCAAAAAGTGAAGGTAGCTATAGTTTAAGCAAATGAACGACTACAAGTTGTAAAACTCCAATTTTAGTTATATATTTGCTGCTACGCCTACTTGGAGTCTAGTTTTTCAAACGCTGTTGAGTCTTCGAGAATTTTACGGCTCATCTCGCATTGGTGTTAATGTAATACCCCACAAAACTGTTCTTACAATTGGCGTCGTTTATATTAAACCACATGCATTCGTTTTTGTTATAACCTGAATTAATGTTAGGACATTGGTGGAGAACCATATATAACTCAGTGAAATTACACGAAATTTGGAGTGATAACCTGGTGGAGAACCAATAAAACTCATTTTACTGGAATTGATAACTGATGGAGAACATAAGGAGCTGAATTCGGGAATTCTGACTTTCTATACGAAGGTATAGATCGGTGGCAGTCGCCGCAGGAAGCTTCTTTTGTGGGATAACCTTGAAATATAGCACATTACCTAGCCATTAAATTCAGAATTAGAAAGAAATTAGTATTAAAACTTTAATCAAAATGCAAATATTAAAATAAATACTATATAAAATGACGTACTAATAACTGTTTTTATTGTTTAGTTGCAATATCTAATAAAATTATTGATAATTTTTCTTGATCTTATAAAAATAATTTTTTTTCGTCAAGCATTGTTTCTCCACGATATGACTTCTTCATTGATGAATGATGGTAGATGTTGCAAGTGTAAAAAAATGTTTTACATTTTCAACATCTTCCATGCATTCCTTCAAGATGTACGCCAGTGTGAAAACGTCATTACAGTATAAATATTTGTACTATTCCATCAATACAAGAAAAATCCTAAAAAAGCTATTGTCATAAGGGCTTAAATAAATTAAAATATATGAATCAGACAGCTAAATATTTCTCTATAAATTAGACAACAGCCTGTCACAAAAATTCTGACTTCAACACTTGAGGAATTGTTTACATTTTATTCCAGTATTAATCGATTAAATAAGGTGTGCGATCGAAAAAATCTAATTGGCCGTACAAAAAATTTACTAAAGAATTAAAGGTCTGTGGTCAAACTGTTTCCAATGTTATTAAACAGTAGCAGGAGAATTTTACCATTGATAGGAAACCTAGTTCGGGAAGAAAAAAAAGGTCCACAGGATATTGGGAAGGCCAAGAAAATTTAAAGCCTATTGAAAAGGGCTCCAACACATCTGGTAGAAAAGCAGCCCGGTTAGATCAGTGCTTTGACCCTTTGGTGCAAAAAGCTAAAGCCAATGCAGGCTTGAAAATATACAAAGTCCTAAAAGTTCCAGATAGGAATGCTGCAAAGAATTGAGCAGCATATGGCTACCCAAAAACAGACAAAATTGCATAAAAAGTTTATGGTATGGCAATCTTTATGCAGTTGTTGTAAAAGATGTAAGTCATATGTTACAGTAGGCTCTATAAAAATCGAAATATACATCAAAGAATTTTTTTAAAAAGTCTTCTTCCATATAATTTTGAACCGGTTTGGCATCATGTCACTACTGTAAAAAAGCTTTGGAGTGGTATCAAAACAATAACATAGTTTTTGTACCAAGAGAGATCAATCCTCAAAATTGTCCAGAGCTAAGACCAGTGGAAAGATATTGGGCTCTTGTGAAAAGAGAATTGAAGAGCAAAAAAAAGGTGTCCTAAAATATCGAACATTTTAAAAGGAGATGAGCAACTGTTCCAAAAAAGTAGCTCAAACAACTATCAAATCTCTAATGGAAAGGTTACCAAAAAAGGTCCACGAGTTCATAAGTAGTAGCTCGAACCATTTTTCTGTGATCTGTAATATAATATCAATTAAATAGAAAAAATCGAAACTCTAAGATCAACCGTTTCCATATTATTGAATTTTGTATACACACAGAAAAAACAATTGTTGGAAAACGATTACAAATATCAAATTTTAATTCAATATCTCTAAATTCTACTGAAGTTATTAAAAATGTATGAATGGAACTGATTCTTAATATTTGTAGATATAAAATAAGGATTATAACGAAGTAACTTTTATTTTTAAAATAATAATGGTCATATGAGTCAATATGAGAAGGTTGTAGTACACATATCTTAATTGGTTGGAATTACTAAATTATATGAACATTTCGAAACTAAATGTCGGTTGCTACAATCAAAATGTTGTTTGCGTGAATAAATTCAAACCTGAATTAAATATTCAGTTGTAGTTATTAATAATTATGACGTTAAAATAACAAAAACTATAATTCAGTGTTTTCAACCGAAAGGAACCAGAAATATCTTTGACATTTAAAAAAAATTATACTAAAATAAAGTTATTTTTATTTAAAGAATTTTGTATATGAAATTATTCAAAATATAAGAATTAATAGCCTAAAAGGAAATAAATACTACGTCGTAATGTCCACCGAATTTCTAAGAAGATAACTGACTATAGTTTCTTTTTTTCGAAGTTGAAGATTATTCAGTCCTATACTAATTTAATCAATAAATATTTTCCCATATTTCTTTTCAAATTTACAATAACTTTTTATGTTTTTGCTCAGGACAGCATCATTCATCGTTTACCAGTATCTGTTAAAGAAAAGTACTATTATATAAAAAGTCAAATAGTTTTTCGTGTTTGAATTTTAATTCACAATAGCCATTTTTTATCCTCCTTACTGAAATGTTTTTAAATAGAATTGCAAGTACCAAAAATATTCAGTAATTACAATCGAATTGTGTGTTAGTTGTAGGAACCGACCAAATTCGATTGGCTAAAAATTCGGTAGTCACAATGATTCTATTTTCTCTGTGTATGTTAAAACTTTTTCGATCTCACGCCATAGTGTTAAAAAGCTATAAGACTATTTAATATAAATATACTTCTTTTAATCCTCTTAGGGACGTTATTATAACTATCCAATAACTAAAGTTAGGATGTTATCGTTCACTTTAACTGTTTTTGGTTCTTATAAGTATTAGTTAAGCAAAAAGTGACCAATAAGCTAAAGGTAAGAACACCTGACATTTAACTTTTATCGGACGGTTTATGTTATCAGAGCTGCCGTATTTTCTGCTTTATAAAAGAAATAAATAAAATCATATTTATTCCGCTGTAGTTTTTAATAATTGTTCTGTTTATATTTATATTTGCTCTGGCGTTGTCTTTTAGTTATCTTAAACTCATTTATTTTAAAAATTTCTTTGTTTTTTATTTGTTTATATTTCCGTTAGTGGCAGTTACGTTCAAATAGTACATGTTGCCACTACGTTAAGTGGCCAAAAGTAATCGGTTTTTGCTTTGATATTGCCGTATTATCAAAATTATAAAATTTATCTTAAAACCAAGTTGTAATAACCAAAATTACTAGATAAAGTTCACTTTAGTTTATCTTACCTTTAACTATCTGATACCTTATAGGTAGGTTATAATAACGGCCCTTAGAATTTCACAATATATCATAGTCTTTAAACTTATTTATCTATAACTAATTACTAAGCATCATATTATAGAAATGGTGTTGCTCTTCACACTCACACCAATTTTAAAAAGTTTAAGAAATAAACATAAAAAAATATACCCTCCCAACTCCTTCAGTTTTCATTTCTCTTTTTGACAGTTGTCATGACAGTAATTGTTTTTAATGTTTCTTTTTTTTTTTGTTATTTTTGTATTGCCTGTATTGCTACGCTGTGTGTTTATGTAATTTTTCAAAGAACTTTTTTTCATTTCTTTATTTATTTTATTTTTTGTTTACAGCATTGTATTCGACCATCCATCCATACTATTATATATTTGTCGATGTAGCTTGCACGCACCCAAACACTTTGTCTTGGCGCTCCATATAGTAAATAGTTATAGCAATTGTTGTTGTTGGCTTTTCTGATCGTTTTGTTGTTCTTGGGTTACTTTAATAAATTGTTCGTAATTATTTTGTAAAATGAAATTGAAATTCCAGAAATTTTCTTTTCACTTTTACTTTGAGACTCTGGAGGTTTTTCAGTTTTATATTTTTGTTTGTTGGTCTGTTTGTGTAACTCTGGTTTTGGTGCAAACTAAGGAATTCACCTTGAGTTTATACATTGGCAGCTGTTATTTCTACTTTTATTTTATTTATTTTTTTTTTTTTTTTTGTATAGATAATGAATGCTTTTGTAAAGAAATTGTTGAAGAAAATCAAACAAAAAAGGAATATTTTCATTAAAAAATATTTTCTGGCGAAAATTTTTATAGTGGTCAAAAGAAAATATACAGCTGGTGGAGATTTTTCAAATTATTATGAAATAAAATTTTATATATTGTATGTGTATTTGTTGCTAGCGGGTAATATAAAGAAATTGCTTTGAGGGTTTTGCAATTAAATTTTATTTTAAATGAAAATATTAATTAGGAGAAAATGTCAATAAGTCGTGACATAAATAAAAACGGAAAATGTTTTTAAGGTAGTTATAGAGAATTTGTGATTTACTTATAAAATAAATAAAATTTAAATTATTTAATTAAGAGTATAAGCACAAAAGTAGTAAATTTTAAATTCTATGAAAAAAATAATCTAAAAAAAAAATTAATTTCTATTATAAGTAAACTTTTTTATTTATTCCCCGAAGGAAAATGTTTTCTTAAATCTTCAATTAAAAATTAAAAAAGTTTAAAATTAATTTTCTATTCTAATAAATATTTTAAATCAATAATGTGCGCTTTGCTTAAACATTAAGATTTCTAATCCAAAAATTAAACATACACTAACAACAAAAACAAACAACCTCTCATTTTTAGAATTTAAACCATAAAACCTTATCGAAGTGGTCATAGACAATATATTTTTTTGCCCACATCCTTTGGCTGGTTGTCAAAAATATATGATCACCACGCCGAAATGCCAGCAATAACCACCAACAAAACCACATTCCATAAACAATGATTGTTGCAAAATAATATAACCCAGCAAACAGAAATTATATATTTTTACTTTAAATCAAAAATGAAAAAAGAAAAATAATTCATGAATAAAAATGCTTACAAGTACAGTGGGGCCTCGATTATCCGTGATTCGATTAACCAGCAAAGTCGATTATCCGGAAAAGAAAATTTGTAATTGTTTTCATTTTTTCCATCCAATTAATTTTTTTTTTTTTTTTTTTTCATCGATTAACCGTGATTACCTCTATTATCCGGGATTCTAAGCATAATTTTTTCGATTGCTTTTGAAAAATTAAACACAATGTGAATAAAACGAAAAAGGGGAATTCTCTCGTTTGAATAAGATAAGTCGGAACAAGATAAAATCCAAGTTTACCGCATTCATGAAAAGCTAGTTAACGAAAATATGAATTTGAAAAAGGAAATCCTTATGTATTTTGCAGTTTTTTTGTTTTTTTTTTTTTTTTTTTTTCTTTTATTTTTTCTAAAATTAGTGTTGTTTCCTTATATTATTTAAACATTTAAATCCTTGAATAATTGAATTATATAAATAAAAATGTTTAAAAATACTACTTAAAATGTTTACTCAACCGGTAAAATTGATTATCCAGAATGCTTCGGTCCCGACCATTTCAGATAATCGAGGTCTTACTGTTTAAAAATTTTTCAAAAAATTTAAAACCATCAATTAAAAAAATGCCCCTTTTCAGGCGTTCTTTCGTTATCGTTATATAATTTATTTATTTTTTTAAGGAATATTAAAAATTTTGATAAAAACAATTTCCCTTATATGGATCGAGGTCTTTGTTTTATAAATCACTAGCTACATTAACTTTATATGGGGTGCTGCTTCTCCCTCTCTTTTTTACAACATTTTAAGACTTTTACTAAATTACTACTTTAGTATGGGAAAACTAATATTTGCTTTGCATAAAAACTATCCCTCTCCCTGACGCTTTCACTTTTACTTCATCAATGCAATATGATAAGAAAGTAGTTCCCACAAAGTTTGAGGGTTCTCACCATAATGGTTCCTTAGATATGCTATTACGAATATTTGCTTCGTATGGGGTATCACTCCCCTGGTCCTGCCTATCACATTTTCATCTTAAATTATGGAAGTTGATGAGAAAGTTATTCTTATAAAATGTTTAAACTTTTGCTGTAATAGTTGTTAAGACATACGGTATTTAATTTGTAATTATTTCCCTGGTTCTATCCATCCTATATTTATTCTAATAAAAAATGTATTCTTGTAAAATTGTAATACATACTTTTGCTTTAAAAGTATTTAACTTATCAGTTGGTTAGTATTTTATTTGTATGGGGACAACTAAGGACTGCGCACGAAAAAATCCGTGCATGAAAATCTGCTTATAGAAATTAAACCTATGGCCGAATTTTTCTTAAATTATATTTTTATTAAAGACGGTTATGTTTAAGTTCTAAACGTAAAAGAATAAATTATTTTTTGTTAATTTTCAAGGAAATATCTAATCTTTTCCAAACTTCTTCAAATTAAAGGTATTATTGTGTTTTGGTAATTTCTTTGCTCGAATGAGTCCACTTTTTTTTTTTAAACTCCGTTTCATTTTATGCGAAGCTTTTAATCTGCTTTAAATTATTTTTGACTAGAGCTTAATATCTTTCAATTGTAAGGAGTTTCGGACAATTTAATGGATTAGCCTATTTCGGTACAAACACTAAGAATTTATTTGTTACCACTCCATTGCTTTGTTGCTGTAATGAGAAGGAGCGAGAACAGATCAGAAAAAAAACAGATACACTGTATTTTCTTAGGAAAGGGAGAAATCTTTTCCAAAGGCACTCATTCACGTATATTTCTGTGTTAATGGAACCATTTTTTATAAATGAAGTGCTTTTTCCCCGCATATGCATATGGCTTATCAATTCAAAAACTTTCTTGGGAATTTTGATTTCTTTGATAGACGATATTTTTCTGCACATTACCTCTAGCATCTGGAACGTAGAATTCCTAGCCAGGAAGACGAAAAAAGTCAGCCTATACGAACGTTTCATCGTCTATTATGCACTAATCATTATTATGAAAAAAATTCGTCTGAAGTACTTTCACTTTATTTTTTACCTCCAAATTCTTGCTTGAGTTTCTGTTAGGATTTTTTTTTTTTTATACTTTATACATCTTCAGGATAGATTTCCTTTCAACGTTTCTGAAAAAACTTCAAAGCAATAAACTTTTTGTGACACTTTTCTTCCAGAGATTAGGGGATTTTCTTTCAAAATCATTTTTATTTTGTCTGAGTCCTACAATCTTAAGATACTATTTTTCTGACACTGTCAGGTTTCCATTCAGTGACCATGACTCCTTTATATAATATTATGACCTAAAAAACTGTATTTATGATACAACTGCTTTTCTAGCAATTGTTTTATATGACCGATGTAATATTTCATGAAAAATTTGAATTATGTGTTTAGGTGTTTTTTGTACAATTTCCATTTTAAGAAAAACTAATTTTGCTATTACCATGAAACTTAGCACACGGCTAGTAAGCGTAACCACAAATGTAAACTAGTTAACAGAATTGCTTATTATACCACATCAAAAGTTATAAGCCCAAGAGCATGCACGGATTTTTTCGTGCGCAGTCCTTATTTCCCCTAGATTCATCTCAATTTTTGAAATTGATAGGAGAATTAATCCCAAAGACTCTGATTTTATTAGTTCTTAAGTTTATGATAATTAATATTTTGTTTGTATGGTATGTACACTTCTCTCTGCTAATATTTTACTTTCGAGGCTTTTAGGATGATGTTGCTAAATACAGCAATTTTGCTGTATATAAGGATCAAACAAACACAGATGCATTTTATTATAGAAGATAAAATCTTCTATCAAAAAATCTTTTATAAAAAAAATTAACTTTAAGCAATTCTTCAGAAAAAACAATATTTGGAAGAAACTGTATCTTAAGGAAGAGAACATATTTAAAAAAAAATTTCTTTAGTATGTTACTTAGATTTTTCAATAAAAAAATAAGAGCTAGGGACAAAATATACAATAATTATGATTATTTCTTGATTAAAAAAATAATAATTGTTTTTGATTTTTTCTCAAAATACATATAACGTTTATTTTTTTTATTAAAAATAACGACTACTTCGATTTAACTCTAAATTAATTGAAATTTTCATTAAAAAAAAAAAACGAATCATATGGTCGGGCTTGACCGACAATATCTCTTTCCCTAGTTTTTTTTTTTTTTTTTTTTTGTTAAAAAAAAAATTTGCCACAATCACTATTTGCAATCTTTGATAAAAGAGCTTTATAAAAAGAAACAATTTTTAAAAAAATAAAATAGATTTCCAAATAAACACTTCAAAACTTAAATACATAAAAATATTAAAATTATAAAAAATTATTAAATACAGAATATTACATAGATACTAAGATTCACATGTATTTATTCACTTTTAAGTGATTTCCGAAATTGGGTCTTATATGGGAGCTATGGAAAATTATAAACCAATCTTTATAAAATTTTGTACTGCCATTTATACTTGTAAAAATATAATTTGTATTGAATATTAAGTTGATACAAAATTTTCTATGAGATATATGAACGTTAAAGTAATTTTCGAAAAAAGTGTTAATATGGGAGCTATGGTCAATTATGAATCGATCTTCACGAAGTTTGGCATACGGATTTATATTTAAATAAAACTTATTTGTGTAAAATTTTATTAAAATATTTATATTCTTAAGGTATTTATGAGTGTTAAAACTCTATTCCGGGAGGACATTTGTATGGGGACCAGGTGAAATAATGACCAAATTCATGACCAAATTCAATAAGCTTTGTCCTTGTGTAAAAAAAAATATATGCATCAAATTTCATCCAATTATCTTAAAAATTGCGACCTGTACTTTGCGCACAAGCTTTACATTAACAGCCAGACGACCAGACGGACGAACATGGTCAAATCGACTTAGAAAATGAGTCGAACGGTATACTTTAAGGTGGTTTCCTTTTGGTTTTTGGTTTCCAAGTTTCTATCGACCCTCGAACTATCTGTACAAAATTTCATAATCGTACATTCTTTTGTTTAATAGATATCAGCAGAAAACTATAAAATGCAGCTACAACGGACACCCTGTGTTTGTAGTATTTTGCCCATAACTTTTTTGTTTATTAACCGATTTTGCCCATTTTCAATACCAAACAAACCTTATATAAGACAAATATTTGTGGCGAATTTTGTCCCCCTATGTTTTCCCTATCCTGCTTTCAAAAGACGGATGAACGGACATAACTAGATTGACTCAGAATCTAACCAGGACTTAGAAAATATATACTTTGTGGGGTCTTAAATGATTCTTTCGACATGTTATATACGGAATGACAAAATTAATATACCCCCCATCTTTCTGATGGTGGGTATAATAAATTTTTCTTTTATAAATTATGGTTTTAAAGAACGTTTTTCATTCTAAAGAAGCTCTCACAAGAATAAAATATTCAAAACCGTTTTTTACCTTGAGAACCTTTAAAATGATTTTTTATACCCTTCACCAAAGGTGTAAAGGGTATATATAAGTTTGTCATTCCGTTTGTAATTCCCACAATTTTCGTCGGAGAGCAAAAAAGTTTACATTTTCGGGATCTTTGTAAGAAATGATGACAATAGAACCATGTCCGTCCGTCCGTGTGTCGGTTGAAATGGCGTTTATGAATCCCACCGATAACTGACATATATAATATATATATCAAACGATCGGAAATGCTTTCGAGAATTTTGCTATTGGAATTCAGCAAGATCGGTTCATACAATGCGGAGATATGTTAAAAAAACCGGTTTTTAGAACCGGTTTTCCAGTTTCTGAAGCATCTGTATATACTAGGGACTTCGTTTTTACAAAGAAGTCTCGGACATTTTTTTCTGAATTTTTGTTCTGAAAAATTGAAATAAATCGGTTCAATAATAACTGAGATATCGGACAAAACGCATTTTTTATTTTTTGAAGCCCTGGTTTAAGCTATAGATTTTTATTTTTATACAGATCGGTCACAAATATTTTTTTAAAATTTCGGTTTTTTGAATCAGCAGGATCGGTTTATAAGTGGCGGAGATATGCTTTAAAAACTGGTTTTTGGAACCGGTTTTTCAGTTTCTGAAGCCTCTGCATATACCAGGGACTTCGAATTTTTAAAGGGGGCTCGAAAATTATTTTCTGAATTTTTGTTCTGAAAAAATGAAATAAATCGGTTCAGTAATAACTGAGATATCGGGGAAAAATATTTTTTTATTTTTGAAGCCCTTGTTCAAGCTACAGATTTTTATTTTTATATAGATCAGTCATAAATATTTTTATAAAATTTCGTTTTTTTAATAAACCAAATTCGTTCACAATCAACAGAGTTATGGCCCAAAAACAAATCTGTTAAGAATATAAATACACACAAACATGTATATTAAGCATTGTAATGACTATTAGTGACGTTTTTTGTTTTTTGTATAGACAAGTAGTTTAGTTAGAAACAGCAGTCATATAATAAATAACAGTGTTGTTGTTGTTCTTTGTATATGCAGTCTGTACAAAAATAAATAGATATGGAATTGTTGTTGTTTATTTTTTAAAAATAAAATATATTTGTTAAGAATATACAGTTAGTCAACAAATTCTTTTCAAAATAAAAAAATTTTTAATTTAGTTTATAAACAAGTCAATTGAAACAGTAAAGAAAAGTAATTTTTTATTTTTTTAATATTCATACTTTTACATGTACATACTTTTACATACTTAAAGACAAAAGAAAAATAAATATTCCAGTATTTCCAGAAAGAAAAAGCAAAAAAAAAAGTAAAAAAGTATTTTTAAAAAATGCCAATTAATTGTTTTCAAAACACAGAACATCACAAGAAAATATTAAAAAACACCATGTTTAATATTTTGTATGGCTACCGCGAGCGGCAATAACTGCTTGTAGCCTCCTAGGAATTGAGGCAATGAACTTTAAAAAGTCATATTCCATAGGAATTTTTGCCCACTCCTCTTTTATAATCCTTATTAATTCATTTTTATTTTTTGGGCTTCTTTTGGCAACTTTTTTCTTCAAATGTGTCCACAAATTCTCTATGGGGTTTAAGTCGGGGCTTTGGGCAGGTGTATCTAGAACTTTGCTACAGTTGTACAGGAGCCAAGATCTACATAAATAGGATTTATGCTTTGGATCGTTGTCTTGGTATAGTTTATATTTTAATTTGTGTCTGTTTTCTGGGTCATAAAATCCAAACTTTTCAGCGCTTCTTGTCAGTTCTCCTTTTAGTATCTCCAAATAAATTTCTTTAGTCATTGTCTCTTCCAAAATTTTGATTTCTCCAACCCCTCTGCTAGAAATACAACCCCATACCATAACAGATAACTTACCAAATTTTACGGTAGGTATAATATTTTTATAAATCATGATTATAAAGCATAATTTTAGACTCGTCGCAAAAAATTACGTCATTCCAATATTCGGTTGGATAGGAGATATAGCTCGTTGCAAAATTTAGTCTTTTTTCAATATTAGTTGTTGAAAGTAATGGCTTTTTTCTTGCAATCCGTGACGAGTATTTGTGTTTTAGCAAGACCTTTCGAACTGTCTCATGTGACACGTTCAGATTGCAGTCATTTTTAAGCTGTTTAGCTAGCATTCTTGTGCTCATGTGAGGATTATTGTCAACGCTTCTTAAAATTATTTTTTCATGACGACGTAAAACCTTTTGTTTTCTTCCAGTTGAGTTCTTCAACTCCAGCCTTTCTTCCTTTTCGGCACGGTTTATGATGTTGTAAACAGTTCTGAGTTGAACGCGAAACATTTCAGCCAACTGTTTAGCTGATTTTCCTTTGTGGAAATTATAGTAAATTAACTGTATTATATTTTTATCAGTACGCTTTCCTGGCATGCTAAATATGTTTTATGCAGAGCAACTTGCTTATCTTGATATAACGCTATTATAATAAAAACAATATTTAATAAAAAAATAAGTTTTTTCTCAAAGCCTATTCGACATTTTTGTTATTAGTCTGGTACTATATTGAATTTTGAAAACAATTATTTGACACTGTTTTAAAGTGATACTCTTAAAAAATCGTTCATATTTCCGATATGGTTTCATCAATTATGTGTTTTTTCATAAATTTATATTCAAAACATATTCTAAATACATATGTAACTCAAAAATAAATGAAAATAATTTATTTGTTTGCAGAATTACATCCTAACTCAACAAATTTTCAAATATTTCCATAGTGAAATGAATTTGTTGACTAACTGTACATAAATACATACACAAACATGTATTTTAAGCATTGTAATGACTATTAGTGACGTTTTTGCCTATAAGACAAGTAGTTTAGTTAGCAACAGAAGTAATATAATGAATAATAGTGTTGTTGTTCTTTGTATATGCAGTCAGTTTGTATATACACACAAAAAAGTAGATAAATATGGAATTGTTGTTGTTTATTTTTTAAAAGCAAAGCCTGCTATGATTGTTTTTTTTTTTTTCATATTCAAATTTTCGTAGTTTGAAAAAAATTTAGATTTAAATATGTGAAAATATGAAAGCATACGTTAAGACGAAAATTTTATTATTTGTCGGTAATATGGTAATATGATGTCGATAAGATAGTAAGATGGTAATATGATGAAGGGTATCAAAGATTCGGCACAGCCGAATCTTTTTTCAATTTCATTTTTTTCTAATTTACAGCTTTTTCTTAAGAAAACTTTTTAAAATAAATAAAAAAAAAAGCTTTAAAGAAAAAAAGTTTTTTAATAAAATAAATTTCAAAATAAACACTTAAACAACATTGAAAAAGCTTTAATAAATAAAATTTAAAAATTATTCTACAGAGGGAAAAAAACTTTAAGGAACAAGAGTGTTTCTTTGTTAAAGCTGAATTATTTGGAAAAATTCTTCCTTCAAAACTATTTTCTAATTTACAGCTTTTTCTTAATAAAACTGTTTAGAAGAAATTAAAAAAGGTTTTAAGTGAAAAAGTTTTTTTTTTAATAAAAATGATTTCAAAATAAACATTTGTACAAAATTTATTCTTATTATACTAAAAAAGTAAAAAAAAAAAAAAAAACTAATGAACAAAATGTTTCTTTGTTAGAACTGAATTTTTTAGAAAAAATCTTTCTGCAAAATAGCTTTAGAAACAACAAACAATTTAATTTCTTTTTCTCAAAAAAAATTTCTAGAGAAAAGCTTTACTTAGGCCTTATACTGCTCACTTAGTGGCAAAATCGTACTTAAGTTTTAAAAATTGTTTTATATTTTAAAACTTAAATGTTCTTCTCCTATTCCTTAAGTTTTTCCCATGATATAAAAAACAAGGTAGTTCCACTTCTCTCTCACAAAAAATAATTTGAAGTTTATCGGTATTTTTTTGTAAACAATTGAGAAAATCGTTGCCACATACAAAAAACGGGTAAATGCATTTTGGAAATTGTAGTATGAAATGTGTAATTTCAATTTATAATATAAAATTTTATTGTATATCTACATATATATGTAAATAAAAAAGTAGTATATAATTAAAATAAAGTGGTTAATTACGTTTTTATTTTAAATTATGGTAATTTTTTCAAGATTTTACAAAATTTTTAGATAATAAAATTTCCTACAATTTTGGTTGATGTACATTTTACGTTGCATTACAGGTTTTTTGCTTTTTGTGTGCAATTTAATTTTTTAGTTACATTTTGTTTATCATATTGTCGAGAAATTTCTTATGGTTCTAGAACTAATAAATTGCACACAAAAGGCTTTATAACTACTAAACAAAAAAATAGGTTTCAATTACATTGTAGGAAATTATCATTAAGGTCCAACGTTTGAAAAACATTTGCACTCTAATCTAGGAAATGTTTGTAATGAAATTGCCACGACATTTTTCAAAATATTTATTTTAAAATGACAGCTATGGAAGGTGTTGGTTTAGGGAACAACGCAGTCTTCTAATAGAGATTTCCAATAATCCAAACCTTCAAGTGTTTGGTTATAAAAGCGCGATGTTGTTTATAAACCTATTCCTTTCCAAGTTTATAAAAATCTTTTTATCACTACATTGCTTTAAAATTGGAATTCCTTGATCCTTGATATCTTACTCTATTTGTACACTATTGCCATGGATTGCCAATTTTTGGATAACGATTTAATAACTTTTTATTGTCTTCCAGCATTTGGATATTTTCTGCAAATAATTTAGATTAAAAGCTTATATTTTATTTATTTGGCCTTGTCAGGACTTTACCAACCTCAGCTTTAGGCAATTAGCGGACACGTTTTTTAACGGTAATTTCTTCTAGTTTTTTATAAATTGTGTTAAATTTTATTAGTTTAAATATTTTATTTTTTTGTTGTTTAAATATGAAATATAACCATAGAAAACAACTAGAACTTCAACTCTTTTCATTCGCTCAGCAACAAAAAATTTCCCTCTTCACACGTATACATTTGTTCAGTAGAAAATTCTACTAATACATACAAAGAGTTAGGTTTTTTTTGACAGTTGAGTTAGGTTTTTTGTGAGCAAGTTGGAGTTCTAGTTGTTTTCTATGAATATAACTATCAAGTTGAAAAAAGTAGTATTATTATTATTGGAAATATGGTAGCATGATATGTCATAATTCCCATAAACGTCAGAAGGCTAATCATGGCTACAAAATGAGAAAGTGAAACTACCTTCTTTTTTATATCATGCTTTTTCTTAAGTATGAACATTTTCTGAAGTCTTCAAAAATATTTATTGAAAATAAACAAAAATAAATAAAAATACAAAATCTAACAAAATTTTTCAAAATTTAAAAAATCTACCAGAAAACGATTCGAGTGAATCTTTTCTGTGTTTTTTTATATTTTGCACAACTCCTTTTTTAATTGCGTAGCTTATTAGCTGAAGATTTCTTTACATTTTTAAAATTATTTCAAATTATTAAATAATTTTTTTATTTTATTTACTTTTTATGCTACATTAGGGTGCCATAGAAAAATGTTGTGCATACAAAAAAAATTTATATTTTTAACGATGTTTGATATTATTTGAACTAAATAATAATTTAAAGAAAAAGATAGTCAATAAAAAATTAAAATAATTATGGTTAAAAGTTTTAGGATAAAGAAAATAAAACCATGAATTTCTACACACAAAAAATCCATAGGTAAATAATTCCTAAAAACTTGGTATAAAATTAACTAAGCGCAAGCGTAGAATGGCAGTTACAAAGTTTCTTAGGTAATATGACAACAATTTTAGTTAATTTCTAAGTTCGAATTATTTCCAAAGATTTTTTGTAAAATACCTTTAACATTTTGAAACAATTAACATAATAGCCAAGTTAGTTTATGTATAAATTTTTGTAAAATAGAAAAAAATTGTTCTTGAATTTACTAAATTCTACATATGTAATCATTTATATAATTTAATAAACACAATTTATTGTTGTTTTTTTTTTTTTTCAGATCCTTTCGATAAGTAAATAAAATTATAAATTTTAAAAGAGATTTTTGAATGTTTTTGTTTGCTGTAATGAAATAAAATATTTGTTATCAAATAAAAAAACTTTAAAAAGCTTTTTTTAATTTCAGAGGTTCTTTTTTTTAATTTAACATTATTAATATATAAAAAGCTTATTCATTAATAAAAAATTCTAAAGAAATAAAGCTTTCAAAAGAAATCTTATTAGAAATTTTTAAGAAATTAAATAAAAAATCTTTAAATAAAACCATTGACAAACTCCTTTTTTCCTTTTTAAAACAAAATTGAATATCTTTATAATGATAAAATATCTTTTTTTATTAAACTATTTTCAAATGCTACTTTAATATTCCAAAGCTTAGTTTGCAAGAAAAGTTAAAAATGCTTTCTAATATTAACTCCTAAAAGCTCTAAAAAAGTTATTTTTATATAAAAAACGCCTTTAAGCGTTGTTTAAATTATTTCCTCGAGCATTAGCAACATACAAATTTTGACCCGGATGCTGTGAAAAATCTGCCAGTACATACGTTTCGTCGTCCATTATACAACATGGGTATTTTTGTATGAAGTTTGCTTTTCTACCAGATGTGTATGGAGCTCTTTTCAAGATTAAGATTTTTTCGATCTCATCCTATGTGAAAAATGCTTGGCTAATGAGATACCGTCAAATATTTGACGAAATTTTTTGTGAAGCTTTATTGGAAAAGATTTATTCGTTAAAAATCGAACTAAAAATGTTTGCTGGTTATTGGGCAATATCAATTGTGTTGATTTTAAAACTTAAAGGAATTTTATGATTATTTTTTATGTATAATTATTTCACAATATATATATGATTTTTGTGCGAATTTTGTGTGTGTGTATATGTATTTGAAATGTTCTACATTTCCGCCCAACCATTCTGCCTGCCTCTTGTCCATTTTTTCATCCTTCCATTTAGTTTTTGAATCATTCATATTGTTCTGTGGCATGTGTTTCACCTCCCATAAATCTGTATGTTCAATTTATATTGTCAAGTGCTAAAATATGTTTTAAAAATTATTTTATTTTTCTATTGTCTCTCCCTAATCATTTTTATTGGGGGTATTAAATTTTTTTGCACAAATGTATTCACGAAAAATATTCATTGGGGTATGAAAACTGTTGTCAGTTTAATGGTAAATGTATTTGAAAATGTTCTTTATAGAAAGATGTGTCAACATAAATAGGAAAATTATGTTCGTATTTTCCGTTCACTTTTTTTCAACTATATTTTTATGTATGTCATAAAAATGCTAAATAAAAGAGCAAAAAACAATAAAACAAGAAAAATGCTTATAATTGATGTTGAGGGAAAAACAATAAAAATTTTAAATATTTTTGTTATAAATTCAAGTGAATTAGTTTTCATAAATTGACATCCGCTTAGAGTGACATAAGTGGATTGGCAAATGGTAAAGTGTGTATTAGAGATGGTGATGATGATTTATATTTAAAATAATGGAAATATCTTAAAAGCTGTATTGTTGTTCATGCATATGAATTTTATAAAATAAAGGAGAAAAATGTTATTATTTTATTTAAATATTTAAAAAATAACTATGCACAGAGACAACTGTAGTTGGTGCAAAGTATAAGGAGTGCATTCGAAAAAATCTTAACATATATAACATTCAATAACTTGGAAACCATTGATCATAGAGCTTTCATTCTTTTTTTATTTAATTGATAATTTATTACAGATCACAGCAAAATATAACTTTTATAGTTCTAACCACTTCTTATGAACTTGTGGACCATTTTCGGTAACCTTTCCGTTAGAGATTTGATAGCTGCTTCAGTAAATTTTTTGGAAGAGAGTGCAAATCTTCTTTTAAAATCTTCGGTATTTTAAGACACTTTTTTTGTGCTCTTGAATTCACTATTCACAAGAGCTCAATATCTCTCCACTGGTCTAAACTATGGACCCTTTGAAAAATTTACATCTCTTGGTACAAAAACTATGTTATTGTTTTGGTACCACTCCAGAGCTTTCTTACCGTAGTGAAATGATACCAAATCGGGCCAAAAATGTGTAGACACGTTGTGCTCTCTCGTGAAAAGAAGAAGTCTTTTTTGCAAATATTCCTTGATATATATTTTGGTATTTATAGATCTGAATGAATCAAATGACTTTCCCGTTT
Organism: Protophormia terraenovae; assembly: GCA_951394005.1. Classification (NCBI taxonomy): domain Eukaryota; kingdom Metazoa; phylum Arthropoda; class Insecta; order Diptera; family Calliphoridae; genus Protophormia; species Protophormia terraenovae. Next base: position 21,862,130 of record OX596074.1, read on the forward strand.
TGCCGCAAATGCAAAAAGCTTGTTATACCAGGAATTTTGTAAGAAATTTTTGCTGCTTTTGGGTCTTAAACTTATCTCTAACATTGCTTCGAGCATTAGCAATAAAAATTTTTGGGAGACAAGCTGCGAAGATTCTGCTAGCACCTACATTTCTTCGTCAATTATACAACTTGAGTATTTTTGTATGAAATTTTTTTTTAATTTCCGTGTCCTATTCTTCGCTTCTAATTTTTTTGCAGCATTCCTGTTTGGAACTTTTTGGACTTTATATGTTATCAACTCTGCATTAGCTTTAAATTTTCGCACAAAATGATCAAAGCACTGAGCTAACTGAGCTGATTTTCTACCAGATATGTTTGGAGTTCCTTTCAATATGCTTTTAATTTTCCGGCCTTCCCAATGTCATGTGGAACTTTTTTTCTTTCCGAACCAGGTTTCCTATCAATGGTAAGATTCTCCTGATACTGTTTAATAACATTAGAAACAATTTGACGGCAGAAATTTAATTCTGTGGCCAATTATTTGTAGGACCTATTTGGATTTGTTTGAAATCTTTTAATAATTTGTAGCACGTACATCTTTTCCGTTACTCATTTTGATGAAAATCACGACAAATCAACATGGTTGTTATAAGAAATAATAACTGACGTATTTTTCCATGATAACTATATCAAAAAAAAATTTTAATATTGATTTAATATTGTGTTAAGATTTTTTCGATCGCACTCCTTATATAATTAGAACAACTCTTTGGCAGGAGTATCTAACTATAAGAGTGTGTTAGTAAAAAAGGGCCTAACTCTAAGTATGTATTAGTAACAAACATTTAAAAATATTGGTGTTTTTTTTTTTATTTTGTACATACATACAGAATTTTATAAAATGGTATTATATTTAATTTGTTTGTTGTTGTGAACAAACCCTCAAAATTTAATGTGATATTTTGAATCCGCGGAAACGTCAATATGCCAGTAAAGTACAAGCAGTGTTAAAATTTACGTAAAACCCTTTAACATTAGGTATTTCTTTTAACTACGACCTTGAATATTAATTTAAATAATTATTATGTCTCTTTTTAGTAGCGGAATATTAAGATTTTCCTAACATTTTTTATTATATTTTCTTTGTTTATGCATGTAATTATATATTTCGGATATTTTTCAAAATATGTTAGGTTTTAATGTACCATTGGAATGGTCTATCCTGTTACCATTGCAAATAATACCTAATTAACCTACTAAGAGCTAGAGGGTAACATTTAAACATTTTGTCTACAAAAATTTATAAATTTATGAAAAACATAATAAGTCCCTTTTAAAACCGCGATAATAATCGATTAATATGCCCTTACGACTTGACGAATGTAAATTTTCACAGTCAGATTTCAAATTGTTTGGTGACGTTAAATTTTTGTCAAGCACCTCAAGCTCTGTATATTCTGGAACTTCTATATCCAAGCTTTCTTCCATTAAAACATTTTCAACAAGTCGAGTGACAAAAATGTGCTCAAGTTCGTAAAAAAATTAAAACATTTTTAATAAAGTAGCAGAAATAAATATAAGCTTAAACATGAAATTAATTTGTACCTCTAATTGTTTCACCTTCTATGCTGCCGGCACCAGTTGACCCTTCCCATTCTTTTACTTTATTATAGTTAGTACACGTCTTTACAACTTTTACTCGTAAAATCTTCCAGTCGACCTCCACCTTCATGTCATTTAAAAACTGCGTAAAAAAAACCTGGGTAGTTGGTTTCTGCAAATAATAATTGTAATACGTTTAGAGTTTTATTGACATAAACTATAAACCTCAAAATTTTTGCTGATATAAAACTTATTTGTGCTAAATTTCATTAAAATATTCCTATTTTTAAGGCATCTCTAAGTGTTAAAACTCTATTCCAGGAGGACATTTGTATGGGGACTAGGTGAAATAGTGGGCCGATCATAACCAAATTCAATAGGCTTCGTCCTTGTGTTGAAAAAAGTATATGTACCAAATTTCATCAAATTACATGGACAGCCAGCCAGCCTGCCGACCAGCCAGCCGACCAGACGGACGGACGGACGGACATCGTTAAATCGACACAGAAAGTGATTCTGAGTCGAGCGGTATACTTTAAGGTGGGGGTCCAACAATTTTTTCTCTGCGTTACAACTTCTGCACAAACACATAATACCCTAACCACCTTTGGTGGTGTAGGGTATAAATATTTTTATACCCTACACCACCATAGGTGGGGAGGGTATTATGCGTTTGTGCTGATGTTTGTAACGCCCAAAAATATTGGTCTAAGACCCACCTTAATTTATACCAATCGGCTCAGAATCACTTTCTGAGTCGATTTAACGATGTCCGTCCGTCCGTCCGTCCGTCTGTCCGTCTGACCGTCTGTCCGTCCATGTAAACCTTGTAATCAAACTACAGATCGCAATTTTGAACCAAAATGTATGAAATTTGGTACATAGGTTTCCTTTGATCCAACGACGAAGCCTATTGAAATTGGTTATGATCGGTCCATTATTTCACCTAGCCCCCATACAAATGTCCTCCCGGAAAAGGGTTTAACGATTATATATCCCTTAAATATAGCAATATTTTAATTAAATTTGGCACATATAAGTTTCATGTAAGTCTAAATAAGTGTGCTTATTTTTAAAAAGATCGGTCCATAATTAACTATAGCTCCCATATAAACCCCTTTTCAGAAAATCACTTAACGGGCATAAATCCCATTAAAATGTTAGTATCAAGTTAATATTCGACACAAATATGTTTTATATGAACATAAATGATAGTGCCAAATTTTATAAAGATTGGTCCATAATTTACCATAGCTCTCATATAAGGCCCCATTTCGGGAATCACCCAAAAGTGAATAAATTCATGTAAATGTCAGCATCAACGTAATATTCTGTATTCGTATGTTTTATTTTACATTTATGAGTATCGGTCCACATTTGACTCCAAGTCTAATAAAGGACCCCGCCCGAATTATAATGTACACAATGGTGTAGGGTATCATATGGTCGGGCTTGACCGACTATATCTTTTTCTCTCGTTTAATTCTAATTCATTAATTAATAAATTAAATTAGATCTTACCTGATTATTTTCCAATTTTGCAACAAATTTTCCATTTTGTTTGATAAATAAAAAAAAGCAGAGTCTTTAGCTGCCAGAGATTTGTTGAAAAAAAAAATGGCAACAGCAGCCGGATAAAGTTATTCAACCAATTTTGACGGCTTAAAAAAAAACTATTGTCAGCACAGGCTGATTAAATACAACAGCACAATAAACATAGCATTCAAATTTTTATTATTTTAAGACACTTTTTGTTTGATAATATGACATGATGATAATATGACATGATAGCACACCTTGTGAATCCCCTAAATATATTTGAATGTTTTTTCTACAGATTTACTACGTGTAACAGTAAGGAATAAATTAATAATTAAACAAAATATGTTCTTTTTTTTTTTTTTTTCTTTGAAACACCCTCCATTTTTTAACAGAAATGTACCTTGGGTAATTTTTTGAAACCAGTAATACACTTATTTTTAATTTTGTCAATGTTTTGGGCGTAGCATTTGTCTTTTTTAATTCCCTTTTGGCAATTGCCCAATATCTTTCAATTTAACGAAGTTCTGATCTATTAGAAGGTTGACAACTTTCGGAACAAAATTAACATTATGCTGTTGAAGCCATTAATATGTTGAAGCCATTAATATCATTTGAATATTCTACTAGGAATACCCTACATATTTGTACATAATATTTTTAATTTTGTTTAGCATAAAACGAGATGCGTCTTATTTTAAATTGCTTAATAACTAAAAAAAATAATGTAAAAAACTCTGTACAAATAGCCGCGAAGTTTACTTTTTAACCCACAATTGTCGTTGGCTTTGAAGTACGAGTACTTCTTTACTTTATGAAATCTTAAATAACAATCTCTTTATAGACATATTAAAAAAAGAAACACTGATTCTGCGGTACGGCATTTCTCAGTCAATTCGGATACACGGTATTAATAAGTACTAAGCCTCTAATAGTTATCGCGATAAATAGCGATAGGGATAAATTAGGGTGGTTGCACTATATATTGAGGTATATTTCGAAAACTACTTGTCTACTTTTATTCACAAAAATACCTAAAAATTCTTATGAATACCATGTATCTGAATCAAAGGTTCGAAAGAATTAATTCTTTAATTGACTTTTTAAAATTTAATTAAATCATATAGAATTACTAATTATTTCAAATAAATTCATTAATTAATTCTGTAGCTTAATTCCTAAAGCTTTTGATACAAAGAAATTAATTAATTTATGAATTCTTTGGTAATGTTAAATTCTTTTGCTTTCATTAAATTTTTTCTAAATTCAAACTATTACAAATTGAATTAAAATTTTTATTAACAATTTAATTTGTACTATATTGCATTAAAGTTTTACGGCCGTATGCAAAAAAAAACTTGAAACAGCTTTACAAAGCATTGTTAAGGTAAATTCATTAAAACTGTATGCAAAAACGTTTATTAACTAAAATATAACAAATGTTATATAAATATTTTAAAGTAAGTATGAACTTACATTAAACTTACTACAAGTGGTATTATTATTAAATTCCATTTTTTCTTGGTGTTTTGCAAAAAAATACTCGCTTGTTCCCCCCTATTCTAGTCGTCGATATCTTCTTTCTTCTTTAGAACGTTATATTTATTCATTATAGGTCCTATTTGTCTATCCCAGATAAATATTTAAAGAAAAAATCTAAAAAAATTCACATAACAACACATAAAAAATAATAAAAATGTAAAAAATATTTTAGTGATGTACGTTCAATCAAAACAAATAAAATAAACTCGTTGTTCGAATATTTTTTTTATCCGTTCCATGAAATTTGTCATATTTTTGCTTTTTAACTTCTATTATTTCTTTTATTTTTTGTATTTCTACTAAGTTATAATAAAAATAGAAACAATATTTGAAAAATAATTAATGTAATGTTTAAACAATAAAAAGCTTTTTTAAAAATTTGAATAACCGAATGTATTAATATTCGGTAGTTTACAACTTTAACTATAAAGAGGGGAAATAATACAAGTGTTGCCGTTATCAACGTTAAAAAAACTTTGTGTTTTAAAACAATGTTTTTGCCTACGTTTTATTAACAAAAGTTTGTTAGCCTTTAAGTATTGGGTAACAAAAGTGTACTTGAAGGCAAAGGTAATAATATTTTTTGCATACGGCTGTCATTGTTTAATTCTTGAGATTTTAAACAATTTTATAGAATTGCAATAACGATTTATGGTAAGCCACGTTTATGTACATACATCTTTCGGGGCGTGCGTCACATTTAGAATGAATTAATTCGTGCGTCACATTCTCTAGGGAATTAATTCAATACAAAGTTAAGCCAAAAGAATTAAGCCTAAGAATTATTTTCTTTTATACGTGAATTAATTCTTCCGAAGCTCTGATCCGAATTGACTGAGAAACCCTGTGCAGCACAGTGGGGTCATTGCTTTTTGGTAATAAATCTTTAGGCTTGCACCCTACATCCAGCGTTGGTCGAAATTAGTCAATTTTAGAAAAAAGTTTAATTTTTACCGATTAATAAAAAAATTGTCACACGAGTTTTTATTAATTTCTTATCAATATTTTCTCAAAAAATATATTGAGATCAATCTGACACTAAATTGTTTGCCGCCCGGCTAAAAATAAATGCAGGAGTGCAGATTTTATGAAGAAAGTGAATTTTTTAAACGACTTTTTTTTAATTGCATAAAAAAACATATCATCAAACTATTTTCGCCATTATTTAATATAAGAAATATAGAATAGATTATATATCGATCTTTCACCCCTGCAAAAATCATTTAAAAAGCTTTACAAATAAATATTTGGCAATTTTTCAAAGATAAATAATATTTAATAAATATAAGCAATTATTACGAAAATTATCTCGTTCAACAATCAAAACGCACTAATACAGTTATGTGTTACGTATACGTACATATGGAAATATTGCAAAGCAGTGAATTTGGTGAGAGTTGACTTAAGTTGTCAGCTTTGAGACCATGATATAATGTTTTCATAACGATCTATATATATGTACATATTAAAGAGTGAGATTGAAAAATTTTTAACATACATAATATTTAATAACTTGGAAACTGTTGATCTTAGAGTTTTCATTCTTCTTTTAATCATTTGATAATTTAGCTCAGATCACAGAAATATATAATTCTAATTATTCACTAATTATAAAATTGTGGACCATTTTTGAAAACCCTTTCTTTGGAGATTTGATAGTTGCTTCAGTCACTTTTTTGGAACATCTTCTGCACATCTTCTGTTAAAATCTTCGGTATTTTGGGACACCTTTTTTGTGCTCTGGAATTCACTTTTCACAAGAGCTCAATATCTCTCCACTGGTGTAAGCTATGGACAATTTTGAAAATTGACCTCTCTTGGTACTAAAACTATGTTATTGATTTGGTACCACTCCAGAGCTTTCTTACCGTAGTGACATGATAAAAAATGGGTCCAAAAATATGTGGACACGTTGTGCTTTCTTAAGAAAAGAAGAAGTCTTTTTTACAAATATTCCTTTATGCATATTTTGGTATTTATAGATCCGAATGTATCAAATGACTTTCCTGTTTTGCCGCAACTGCAAAAAGCTTGTCATACCATGAATTTTGTAAGAAATTTTTGCTGCTTTTGGGTCTTAAACTTATCTCCAACATTGCTTCGAGCATTAGCAATAAAAATTTTTGGGAGACAAGCTGCGAAAAACTCTGCCAACACCTACATTTCTTCGTCAATTATACAGCTTGAGTATTTTTGTATGAAATTTGGTTTTAAATTCCGAGTCTTATTTTTGGCTTGTAATTTTTTTTGCAGAATTCCAGTTTGGAATTTTTTGAACTTTATATGTTATCAACTTTCCCATTAGCTTTAAATTTTTGCACCAAATAGTCGAAGCACTGAGAAAACTGGGCTGATTTTCTACCAGATGTGTTTGGAGTTTCTTTCAATATGCCTTCAATTTTCTGGCCTTCCTAATATCATGTGGTCTTTTTTTCTTACCGAACTAGGTTTCACATCAATAGTCAAATTCTCCTGATACTGTTTAATAACATTAGAAACGGTTTTACGGACGACATTTAATTCTGTGGCCAATTATTTGTAAGACCTATTTGGATTTTTTGAAATTTTTTAATAACTTGTAGGACGTAAATCTTTTTCGTCACTTATTTTGATGAAAATAAGGATAAATTATTAAAAATAATAACTGAAGTATTTTTCCATGATAACTAGATCAAAACAAATTTTGAATATTGATTCCGAAAAAAGTTATGAGGCAAAATGTGTGTTAAGATTTTTTCGATCTCACTCCTTATACATCAATGACTTAGTAAATAAGTCTACTTTTATATTCTATTTTACTTAAAATCCAAAAATCTGAAAAATTATGGACCTAATTTTGTACAAATAAACTTCCCTGTCTAGCTGACATAATTCTAAATTATATACCAAAAGAATGAAATAAATATATTTAAAGACTACTAGATACATCTTTTGTCGTTATGAAGAAGTAAAGACTTTGGTGAAGCTTATTTTCATACAGTTTAACAGTTATGGATATATAATTGGAATTTTTGTGAGAAAATATATTTCTTCATATAAATATCTGGCTTGACTTATCTACCCTTTCTTTAAACCACAGCCCAACTGCTATATACATATTTTTTTATCTGCATTTTAAAGTCAATTTTTTTGCTATACCAAGAGACAACCACAAAATTTAACACCTAGTTTCCAGTCACTGAAATTTCACATTTAATTAATATTTTAATAATAAATGAGGCATAAAAACTCCTAGCTTTCGACAACAAAATCAAAAAACTTCATAAAACTCTTTGTCCTAATGAAAAAATTTCTATATGTCTATAAAAACAGGCCAACAAGAATACAACACTTGATTACAATTTCATTACAACCAACTCAAAAAACAAAAAACAAAAAAAAAAAAAAAAACAAAAAAAAAAAAAGTGAAAATAACAAGCCTCAGCCAAAAGATATAAAACAAAAAATTATTTGTACTTTATTCAAAATGTAAATAGAAAAATAAAAATGTGTTAGTATAAAAATCTATATTGTAACGACATACAAACCATGGCCATAACCAAAACGAATTGGTAACTTTGGTTTTTTATATTTTGTGCCAAAAAAAACAAAAAATAGAGAAAAACAAGTAAACACAGTAAAAGCTAGAGAAAATCAATGGTGCTGGGAGTAGATTTTTGCGGTAGCTTTTGATATCAATGTAAAACACCACACACATACTAAAATACTCATAGAAAATACAGGCAAAGTGCAACCAAATACCTTCCAGCAATATAAAGCGAATATCTATGTAATACAGGGGAATAGAAAACCGTAAATGAGTGGGTATGAAGGCTACAAATGTGTGTGCAGACCTAAAACTGAAAAAAATAACATATTTCTCTCCCCTACTTCTACTAGTGTATGTGTGTGTGAGTGTATAACAAACCAACATGTTTTTTAGATAAAGTTGTCCTGTCAGTTTGAGTGGAATAAACCTTTATTGGATTCTCTTTACTTACATTCCTTTGTTTTTATATTTTTTTCTCTCTCTTGTTATACCCTTCACCAAAGGTGTAAAGGGTATATATAAGTTTGTCATTCCGTTTGTAATTCCCACAATTTTCGTCGGAGAGCAAAAAAGTTTACATTTTCGGGATCCTTGTAAGAAATGATGACGATAGGACCATGTCCGTCCGTCCGTCCGTCCGTCCGACCGTCCGTCCGTGTGTCGGTTTAAATGGCGTTTATGAAGCCCACCGATAACTGACATATATAATATATATATCAAACGATCGGAAATGCTTTCGAGAATTTTGCTATTGGAATTCAGCAAGATCGGTTCATACAATGCGGAGATATGTTAAAAAAACCGGTTTTTAGAACCGGTTTTCCAGTTTCTGAAGCATCTGTATATACTAGGGACTTCGTTTTTACAAAGAGGTCTCGGACATTTTTTTCTGAATTTTTGTTCCGAAAAATTGAAATAAATCGGTTCAGTAATAACTGAGATATCGGACAAAACGCATTTTTTATTTTTTGAAGCCCTGGTTTAAGCTATAGATTTTTATTTTTATACAGATCGGTCACAAATATTTTTTTAAAATTTCAGTTTTTTGAATCAGCAGGATCGGTTTATAAGTGGCGGAGATATGCTTTAAAAACTGGTTTTTGGAACCGGTTTTTCAGTTTCTGAAGCCTCTGCATATACCAGGGACTTCGAATTTTTAAAGGGGGCTCGGAAATTATTTTCTGAATTTTTGTTCTGAAAAAATTAAATAAATCGGTTCAGTAATAACTGAGATATCGGGGAAAAATATTTTTTTATTTTTGAAGCCCTTGTTCAAGCTACAGATTTTTATTTTTATATAGATCAGTCATAAATATTTTTATAAAATTTCGTTTTTTTAATAAACCAAATTCGTTCACAATCAACAGAGTTATGGCCCAAAAACAAATCTGTTAAGAATATAAATACACACACAAACATGTATATTAAGCATTGTAATGACTATTAGTGACGTTTTTTGTTTTTTGTATAGGCAAGTAGTTTAGTTAGAAACAGCAGTCATATAATGAATAACAGTGTTGTTGTTGTTCTTTGTATATGCAGTCTGTACAAAAATATATAGATATGGAATTGTTGTTGTTTATTTTTTAAAAATAAAATATATTTGTTAAGAATATACATAAATACATATACAAACATGTATTTTAAGCATTGTAATGACTATTAGTGACGTTTTTGCCTATAAGACAAGTAGTTTAGTTAGCAACAGAAGTAATATAATGAATAACAGTGTTGTTGTTCTTTGTATATGCAGTCAGTTTGTATATACACACAAAAAAATAGATAAATATGGAATTGTTGTTGTTTATTTTTTAAAAGCAAAGCCTGCTATGATTGTTTTTTTTTTTTTTTTTTCATATTCAAATTTTCGTAGTTTGAAAAAAATTTAGATTTATATATGTGAAAATATGAAAGCATACGTTAAGACGAAAATTTTATTATTTGTCGGTAATATGGTAATATGATGTCGATAAGATAGTAAGATGGTAATATGGTGAAGGGTATCAAAGATTCGGCACAGCCGAATCTTTTTTCAATTTCATTTTTTACTTTTAAATTTTTCCCCCATTTTTTTGTTTTTTCTTCAAAACGATTAATTTCATTGAAAACTTGAAACGCACCATTGCTTTAAGCACCATCCGCATAACTCTTCCTTCTCTACTAACTGTTTTCCCTACCACAAATAGATTCGAGTCGCTTATTGTATTGTTCTGCTTCAACAGACTCCCTAAGGACTTTTTGAAAACAAACACTGTAATATGAATAGAAAGGCAGCAGGAGTGTTTTGAACAAATATTACATGGAAATTGTTAGTATTTGTTTTTTTCTTGTTTTCTGCCAAAGGTCTAAAGATCTATAGTGGTCATCAATATTTTTTGGCGTTTTCCTTTTTTTGTTGTTTTTAACTTTATTTTGTGTAAAATCATTTGATTGCCATTGTAACATGAAATTTAAAGGATTCTATTGACAATTTACAGGCCATCTTTTCAGTTATCACTAAATTTAGTTAAGAATGCCCTACAGTATGTCAATAAAAATTCAATTCAATTTAAAAAAAATATAGCAGGTTTTCAAAATCTTCTTCCTGAAGGATAAAAGTATACACGTTTCCTATCAAATAAGTATTTTATATTATTAAGCAAATCAAAAAGGCTTGCGAATTACCTACAATAAATTCTTTTTCGTCCTTCCACAAAAAAAAAAAAAAAAACTATGTGAGCTAGATGGAATTTTATCTGTTTAATACAAATCAGCATTCAATATTATTCAAGGTTGGAAACCGAAACGAATAACGGTATCGGTATCGGTATTCAATTTACTTTTATTTCGGTAACGATATCGGCAACGGTAATTAAAATTATATCGGCATCGGTATATACCGTAATTATTAAGAAACTGAAAAAAAAAAAATTTAAAAAGTTAAATTTTTAAATAATTTTTAATTGAATTAATTGAAAAATTAATTTTATTATACAAATTGCAAAATTGCAGAAGGAAAAAATTCCGTTAAATAGCAGAAAAAAACAGAATAGCATAAAAAAAGCTCTTTTTTTTTTTTTTGTATTTCATCAGAGGTTAACGCTACAAAAATATGGAAAATGAGTTTTGGATAACGTAGGAATACTCATTCCAATCACCATAAAAAATACTAAAGGGAATATGATTTCCCAAAGATTTTTAGGTTATATAACTGTTTTGGTAAAAGTAAGAGCTAATTTGTCAATTACAGACAAGAAATTTTGTAGAGGAGAAATAGTGCTACAACAAGAAAGTACTAATTAAGTCATTAGAAGTTTTTAAATGAGAGTGAAAAATTCAAATGTAATTCAAACTCTTGTCACTCAGGAGAAAATTTTTGTTTATGATATCGCACCAATCAGGAGATAAAAAAGCGAAATTTTGTGGTTGGCAGGACCATCATTTAAAGTAAGAACTGTCAAATATCAGGTGTGTATTGAAAATTAAAATTTATAAAAAAATTGCACGAAAAAGAAATTGCAAAAAAAATTTTTCAAACTAAATTTCAAACCAATTAAAATTGTATTAAGTTGCACATCAACAACTCAATTGTGATTAAAACATTCAAAGATGATGTTTACCGCACTTTTTATTTAATTATAATTTTTTATTCTTTTTTTTTTATTTAATATAAATTTTTGTTTATGATATCGCACCAATCAGGAGATAAAAAAGCGAAATTTTGTGGTTGGCAGGACCATCATTTAACGTAAGAACTGTCAAATATCAGGTGTGTATTCAAAATTAAAATTTATAAAAAAATTGCACGAAAAAGAAATTGCTAAAAAAATTTTTCAAACTAAATTTCAAACCAATTAAAATTGTATTAAGTTGCACATCAACAACTCAATTGTGATTAAAACATTCAAAGATGATGTTTACCGCACTTTTTATTTAATTATAATTTTTTATTCTTTTTTTTTATTTAATATAAATTTTTGTTTATGATATCGCACCAATCAGGAGATAAAAAAGCGAAATTTTGTGGTTGGCAGGACCATCATTTAACGTAAGAATTGTCAAATATCAGGTGTGTATTCAAAATTAAAATTTATAAAAAAATTGCACGAAAAAGAAATTGCAAAAAAAATTTTTCAAACTAAATTTCAAACCAATTAAAATTGTATTAAGTTGCACATCAACAACTCAATTGTGATTAAAACATTCAAAGATGATGTTTACCGCATTTTTTATTTAATTATAATTTTTTAAGAAACAGCTTTTGGTATCTAAGATATTTTGCTTTAACGAATTTTATTTAAATTTTTCATTCCTGCCTTCAAATCTAAGGTATAATGCTCCTATTTAGCCTAATAGAATGTTGATGAGCGTATGGTCTGTAAGCTTCCCAAAAAGGTTAAAAATCTAAATTTAATGGCTTTTTTCTTCTGACTGCATTGAGATAATATAATTTTAATGAGACATTTTAAGATTCTAATTCAAAATGTTTAAAAAAAGTTTAAATCGCAAAGAAACTTCTCATTATTTATCAAACTTTTATTTTTACACTACTTTGAAAATCAAACAATAACTTGGAGATATCCCGTTTTTCCTTTTCCTTTGTAGATTAGCCCAAAAACAAAAAATGTTAGAATTAACTTTTGGCTTCAAAATTAATACCAAATATAAAAAACAGAAAACTAAAGAGTCTGAGAGAAAAAAATTTTTTTCGAAAATCTGCATATGATCCATTTTGAATATAAGCCCTCTATATTATATTTGTTAAAAAATTCGAAAATATATAATCGTTTGTTAAACTCATGTAGTTTTCTTAAAGTGTTTTTAAAATTCCCGCGAATCAGGGACAAAATTCCCGAAAGCGTGACACGAAAAATCGCAAATTTCCCGGGAAATTTCCCCCAAGCTGTAACTTTCTGAAGAAAATTTGCCGGTCTTTTGTAGAAACCAAAATTAAGGAGAGAATCTTCATCGAAGCAAATATCAAACAGTTAACTAAGAACCTATTATTAATTTCAAGAGTACGTTCTTGGGCGTCATATGATAAACAATTGAGAGCATATCTTAGATAATGCATTTTTTGTGTTCGCTTTAAGACTTCATGTATTTTGATGTGCTAAACACGAATCTACTTTCAGTTTTTTTCCATCAGGTCTGGACTTTTTTTATTGGCGTGTCCAATATTTCGCTCATAGTAAGGACATTACTTAAGTATATTTTCTCATAACTCAAGAACGGTGTGTACGATTGACAAAAGTGATACACCAAAAGATGCGTACTAAAAATATCTTCAAATCAACCAAACTTCTTTTTTTTTTGTGCTCAATAGTTTCGAAGTTATTTAGAAATAAGTGTCCAAAAAATCTTTTTCATGAAAAAGTTTAGATTATTTTGTTACTAAAATTTCTTTTAATAAATGAAAACATCAAAAATGTTTATCATCTTCATCTTAAAGCTAGCGATACTGCAAATAAAATAAGGTATGTACCTTCAAAATTAATGCCCAAATCGTGATTTTATTCACAGTTAAGTAAAAATATCCATGTTACATGCAATTGCGTAGAAATACAGTGGTGGGCAAAAATAAAAAAATAAAAAATTTATCTTTTCTTGAAACAAACATAAGTAGACTAGGTGGATTTTGACGAGTTAAACAAGAAAATGCATTCACTTATTTTCTATCACGTACTGATTTTTTTTTTAGGTGCATGACTAATATCATCACCTTATTCAGCGGTCACACTATAAAATTCAAAAATTGTTTGTCAAATTTAGACTATAACTCAAGAACCGTTTACACGATTTTGATAAATGATACATCAAAAGATGCATACGAAAATTGTCTTTAAGATATGTTAACAATATTTTTTAATTCTCTCAAGAATTTCAGTTATGGATCAAAATTTTCACGATTTAAAAAAAAAATAATAATTTTTCGCTAGAATAACTACGGAAATATTAACTGGATAAAAAAATTATGTAAATTCAGCTCAAAGACAATTTAGATCACTATATGTTAAAGTTTAATTTATCTTAATTGGACAAACAGTTCTCGAGTTATACAAGTGTAACTGCCTAAAGGCGAAATCATAGTAGTGATGCCCAAAAAAAAAAAAAAAATCAATACGTGATAGAAAAAAAGTAAAAACTAATTCTTATTTAGCACATTAAATTCCATCTAATCCATCTTTTTTTTTTTTTTTTTTTATTTGAAACAAAAATTTTTTTTGCCGACTTAGTGTATTTCTACTTAACTGTAGGTATGCATTAGTATCCTAACTTAACTGTGAATCCAATCAAGATTTGTTCATAAATTTTTATGATACGTGGTTTTATTTACTCGCAGTTTTACCAGCTTTGAGATAAAGGTGATAAACTGAAACATTTTTGATGTTTTCGCTTTTTAAAAGAAGTTTTTTTTTCTATATCGAGGAATATGATAGGAAAGTCTATTTAAGACTACCGAACGCACTTAGTGTGCTTCAGGTGGATATATCCGCCATAAAGAGGGCAACAAACTGGCTGAAGTATTACAAGATATCGACAGCGAAGCTACCATTAGATCTATAGCGGGTGTCTATACGAAATCTTTGTTAACAATTGAATACCGGGTATCTCTCAACGGGATAGCGGGACTTTCAAATGTTAAGCTAATCTGGGTTACTGAGAACAGTGAGTATGCTGGGAATAACATGGCGGATGCTACTGCCAAAAAGGGATTGATTCTTAGTGATGAATCTATCGATCATCTGATAGGTATTCTCTTAGTGGAATGTAAATCAGGGTTCAATCTGGAAATCTTTAGAATTGTTCAGACTTGAGGGGAGAATGAACCCACTTGTCGGATTTCAGGAACTATCTGCCTACTTATGATGGACATAGGACTAGATCACTTTATTAGTTCTCAAGAACGCAGATGAGACTGTAGTGTCAGTAATCTCTGGCCATTGCATCTTAGGATGGGTCTTCCTTGTTATGACTTCGGCAGAAGTTGTAAGAAGTGTCAGTCTTCTTTTTTTTTGTGAGAAAACAAATGCCTCTTTAGTAGTTACTATAGTTTCAACGAGAACTGAAATAGCAGGGCTCTCACATAGAACATGTTCAGATGTCTCATCGCGCATTATATGGAATCTTCACTGATAAATTTAACAATTATATGTTGATAGTATATAAAACAACAATGCTCTGTTACTACTCTATGTTCGCTTTTATTGATCAATTGTTACTTCCGGGTTCTTCCAGGAGATATTGATAACAAACCTCTTCCCTCAAGAATACCGAAAAATGGTACAAGCTTAATGAAAATCCATAGAGCTAAAGCTCTTCCCTTGTTTCAGTCCAGAGACATTTTCCCATATCTAAATAAATTCTCTCTCAACCCAGAAGTTGATCATGCTCTGACATACCCCCCAGGAATACCGAAAATAGTTCATGTTCAATGAAAACCGTCGAGCTTTTCTGTTTGTTATTCAATTAGCTTTGCCGTTTGCAAGGTGGCCCTCATGACCAAAGATCCAAGTTAGCGTAACCTTGTTGTGTGTACCAAGTTCATTGACAGACGTTAGTTCATAACAATCTTTGACTTTACTCCACTAGATAACAAAGCCTTCAAATCGGCCTAACTGTCAGATATCAGCCTTCGATTTTCTTCTTAAAGATTTTCTAACACAAATGATGATGGCAAAAATTTCGGAAAATTGTAGGGGTTTTGCCCATATGCATTACCCCCTGGAAATTAAGACCAAACACACTAGCGCCAGTTCCGCCGGTCAGCGATATTATGACACCATTAATGGTCCACCCATAAATTTCATTCGGGTTTAAGGACAAAAAATGTTCTTCCTAACATCAGAGAGAGCGTCATGAAGTAATTTATCCCCATCAAGGAATAAATAACCAAGCACCCGAAAACGTTTTATTTTTATTTTTCAATCAAAATAAATATCTTTAATGTTCAAAATATTTTTTCATTTGTTGAAAAAAATATGTGAGGGATTTTTATTTTTAAAATAAATATCCATCAATGATGAAAAAAATAAATATCTTTAACGATAAATATCTTTAACGATAAATATCAGTTCGAAAAAAATTTAAAATGATTGTTTTTTTATTCATACTTTTGTTTTGTTTTCAAAATATTTTTTTATTCAAATGAAATTGTTGTTGTTTAGAATTTTTTCCATCCGATGAAAAAAGTTCAAAATAATTTTCAACTTTTGAAATAAATATCACAAAAGATATTTATATTTTTATTTTCATCATGATGAAAAAAATTAAAATATTGATGAAAATAATAAAAATCATGATGGATTTTTATTATTTTTTGAACATTAAAGATTGTTTTTCGATTGAAATAAAAATAAAAAGATTGTTTTTTTAGTATTAAAATCCGGTCTCTGTAAATAACTACATATCAATATCCTTATATGCCCCACTATGTCACCAGCTTTCAAGCTGGAGATACCTGGTAATATAAAAGCACACTTGCAGGCCTCGTCCATCACTTGATTATTGACAACACCGCGAATAATAATGCTATTTGGATATTATTGCATAATTCATGAATTATACTCTCAAAATTTTTTTATTAGAACTCTTCAAATTGTAGCTCATTCTTTGTTAATATATGGTACATTAATCCCATCCCTAATGTCCTTTAGTCGTTTATTTATTAGATAACATCTCAATTTTATGACTTGTTTTTTCTCTGTTTTTAACAGTCTGTCATTTAACCATTTAGTTCTCTTTTTTTTTGCTAACTTTTAAAACACTTTCCCAAGTGAATTGTTGTTTACATATTTGTATTTATCTTTTAGTTTGTGTTTTTAATCATGTCTATGTTTTCATGTTTTTCATCCTTTTCTTAAACCTTCTTCATAAAATTAATGTTGGTTAATTAATTGCTGTCCATGGTAAAGACAAACAAACAGTGCCAAAGTCTAGAAAGAAAGAGTTAAGTTCAAATATTTTATTTTATTACTAACTTGATATTTAAAATAAATTTACTATGCTAGAAAGATTAATTGTTTAACAATTTATTTTGTTATTTCAATGAATTAATGATTGTTGGAAATAAAGCCTTTTGTTTGAATTAAAAAAAAAAAAAAAACATGATAACAGAAAGTCTGAAGTACTTAATTTAAATTCGTTTGCTCTTTCCATGATAATCTTAATTAAACAATATATTTTGTATTGAAAAGGATATGGAAAAATTAAATATTGTAAATGATAAATGATAAGGTATTAATAAAATGAAATAAATTAAATAATTTTACTTAAATATTCTAGAGCAATAAGAAAACAATATTGATAGAAAGAAAATAGAACTTATGCTAAATGATAAAGAACATTCAATGGTTTAGTTTGCTCCCATACTTATCAAGATTAGATTTGTTTATAAACTACTAAAATATTTATGTTATTAACTACTAGAAACATTAATTCGAACCTGTTTTTATGCTACTAAAAGTCCTACAACTAATATTATCTCTACCGTACTTAAAAACTTGCAATTGAACCAATTCCTAAAAAGGTCCTATACTATTCAAATACCCAAATTTGGACATTTTACAGATCCTCTATTAAGCATCTTCATAGACTATTACCACACGTATCAGGATCTTCATTTTACAGTTATAAAAAATCTACAATTGAGTTCATACTATGACTTCTAAAAAATCTCTCTTTAAATTTTAAAAAATCTCCTTAAATATTCAAAGGCCCTGTAATCTATCACATTGAAGTTAAAATGAAATTTACACATCATAACAAATTTCTTTATCTCCCTAAATCTCTAGCAAATCTTCAACTATTTCCCTTGTAATTTCCCTTGTAATTCCTTTGCCAACAAATAATTTTCACCTGCATTTACATCAGTCAAAGATCAAAGATTTACCTTTCCTTTGTACATGTTATACCCATAAAATCTCCTATCTATAAACATATGCAATCCGGTGTTCTGGGTATAAAGGCACCTTTAATTAAGTTGACCAAATCTTCTTAATTAATACTTTATGCCCGTTGGCTGTTTGGTTATTGAGTAGGCCACGTGCAACTGGCATTAAGAAAATTGATATGTTTAAAACTATAACAACAAACAAATACTCCAAAAACACATAAACATATTCACACTATACCAAAGTGTGCATATGTGTGACACCATATAAAATACATATGTATGTGTGGACAAACAAACATCATCATACATATTACAAATATCTACTGAAAAAGGCCTGAAGAGCATTAATGCATACAAACCAAATAACAAGTAAATATACTAACTTATTCACATTGAAATGAGGGTGAGGTTGTTTTTGTTATATAATAACGATTGTTGCTTAAAAGTATCAACACTTATATACATACACACAAAACACACACAAACACATATGCCTACACTCTCACTTAAACCATAAACAGATTGACCAACAATGTTGACCAAACAATATCACCCAATACCGATTAAATAAACTGTAACACTATTCGTTATAGTACATAAGAGTATGTGTGTGTGTGTGAGTGTATGGGCAAATGCAAACACTTTGGCAGATATGCCAACACTCATACAGAGACACATTTTTGCTTTCATTTATGCGTATAAAATCTTTAAATTTAATCCACTGCATTGTCAAATCCACTGAAAACAAAACAAACAAAAAAATCCCCATTAAAATATAAAACAAAGGAAACCAAAGAGATGAAAATCTCATGTTTACCTAGTGATGGAAATATTTTATAGGAAATTTGTTTCGACCATAAGCAGAGATTGAGGGCATCCATTTTATAGAGCGAAATTTTTATTTGTAGTTGCACAGGACCTCAACTACTTTTCTAGTCGTGGTATAAGAATTATTAGTGAAAACAAAACTTTAGATCAGGTTTAGTTCTAGAAAAAATGTATAAAGCAATTTGTATAAGGACTGTGCACGAAAAAATCCTTGCATATTTTTAGGCTTATAACTTCTGATGTGGCGAAAAATAAATAATTCTGTTAACGTTTGTTATAATGCTCAGTTGTCATGTGCTAAGTTTCACGGTAATAGCAAAACTAGTGTTTCTTAAAATGGAAATTAAACAAAAAAACCTAAACACATAATTAAAGGTTTTAAAGAAACCTCAAATCGGTCATATAAGGAGTGAGATCGAAAAATTCTTAACACACATTTTGCCTCATAACTTTTTTCGGAATCAATATTCAAAATTTTGTTTTCATCTAGTTATCATGGAAAAATACTTCAGTTATTATTTTTAATAACAACCATGTTAATTTGTCCTTATTTTCATCAAAATAAGTGACGAAAAAGATTTACGTCCTATACGTTATTAAAAAATTTCAAAAAATCCAAATAGGTCTTACAAATAATTGGCCACAGAATTAAATGTCGTCCATAAATGTTATTAAACAGTATCAAGAGAATTTGACTATTGATGTGAAACCTAGTTCGGTAAGAAAAACGGACCACATGATATTGGGAAGGCCAGTAAATTTAAGGCATATTGAAAGGAACTCCAAACACATCTGGTAGAAAATCAGCTCAGTGCTTCGACTATTTGGTGCAAAAATGTAAAGCTAATGGGAAAGTTGATAACATATAAAGTTCAAAAAATTCCAAACTGGAATTCTGCAAAAAAAAATTACAAGCCAAAAATAGGACTCGGAATTTAAAACCAAATTTCATACAAAAATACTCAAGCTGTATAATTGACGAAGAAACGTAGGTGCTGGCAGAATCTTCGCGGCTTGTGTCTCAAAAATTTTTATTGCTAATGCTCGAAGCAATGTTGGAGATAAGTTTAAGACCCAAAAGCAGCAAAAATTTCTTACAAAATTCATGGTATGACAAGCTTTTTGCAGTTGTGGCAAAACAGGAAAGTCATTGGATACATTCGGATCTATAAATACCAAAATATGCATAAAGGAATATTTGCAAAAAAGACTTCTTCTTTTCTTAAGAAAGCACAACGTGTCCACATATTTGTGGACCCATTTGGTATCATGTCACTAGGGTAAGAAAGCTCTGGAGTGGTACCAAATCAATAACATAGTTTTAGTACCAAGAGAGGTCAATTTTCAAAATTGTCCATAGCTTAGACCAGTGGAGAGATATTGAACTCTTGTGAAAAGTGAATTCAAGAGCACAAAAAAGGTGTCCCAAAATACCGAAGATTTTAACAGAAGATGTGCACACTGTTCCAAAAAAGTGACTGAAGCGACTATCAAATCTCCAAAGAAAGTGTTTTCAAAAATGGTCCACAATTTTATAAGTTGTGGTTAGAACCATAAAAATTATATATTTCTATAATCTGTTCTAAATTATCAAATGATGAAAAAAATAATGAAAACTCTAAGATCAACCGTTTCCAAGTTATTGAATATTATGTATGTTAAAAATTTTTCGATCTCACTCCTTAGTTGTTATTGATGAGAGGATACAAGTCAGTTAAAATTGCTGTGTCTATCTCATATATTACAACACTTCATAAATCGTATATCCCCTTAAATGCATATTTGTGGTATCAACTTATGGAATAACAAAATAAGAAATAATATGTGTTAGATTTCTCATCTGAAGGCGATCTTTTTACCTTTAGTCAGAGATGATGGTTGATGTTTCTATCAGTATGGATAACAGTCCTAGTACCATACTGCCCTTTCCAATTTCTACCGCAAAATTCGCTTTATCAGATGGCATATCTGAAGATGAATTGAAAAAAGAACAAGGTCAGAAAAATATTCTTAAACCTAATTCATCAAGACCTTATAAAATTACTTGAGAAGAAGCAGCGAATATTATTTATAAACTAAAAAATTACAAGCTTATGGCGATAGCTAAAGAAAATGCAAGATCTTAGCGAAAACGATCTAAGACAAGGAAAGGTAAAACGCCTAACAGTATTACCACTCTGAACTTATCAACAATCACTACAATATCTGTCAAAATACCTTTCAAAAAGGTAGATAAAGATAATAATATAGAGGCACATACGACAAACAAAGATGGTTGCATTTATCCTATGGTATGGAATGTCTTCGAGTCCAAAGTTATTAAATTTCTTACGGATCACTAGCTCACTAAAAGGGATAGTCCGAAACTTTGTCAGATACATGAAATCTTACTACCTAAAGTGTATAGAATAAATGGAAACATAGAGAGGGAAAGAAAATACTCACAAAATTTACATTTGAAAAATACTAAGGTGTTTTTCAACTGTTCTGGAGGAGCACAAATATTTGGCTGGTCTGTGGACGGAAGTAGAACCAACGAAATTGGTCAACTTCTTTAATTATTTATTATATAATATCCGAGGTTACCCATTTCGGAGGACCTCCACCCTGCCCACAGAGCAGCTAGAAACTTGTCTTCCTCCAAAACAGGTGGAAAATACCTTAGTAATAACTGTGTGAAATTTTATTGAAATATATTTATCCGTTCAAAAGTTAAACAGAATTATTTAAGAAAACACGTTGAAACTGCTGTGCACTTATGCTGCAGCTCACATTTACTATAGAAATTAAGGAAAATGTGTACATTTCGCTGAAGGGGTGCCAAGTTTCAGCTAGTTTTTGAACGATTGTGTAAAGTATTTATGCAATTATTTGGTGTCATTGGAAAGGTTATTACTTGAAAAATAACAATAAATAAATAACAAAGTATTCAACCTAAATATTTTCATTAAATTTATCAAAAAACGAAAAATGTTTGTACTTAGTGTTATTTTTCAAAAAAAAGAAATGTATATTTAAATTTAAATAAAATCTATATTAATTAAGCTATAATTGTGAAATTTTGGTATAATATAAAAAATTTTGTCCTTAAAAGAACAAAATAAATGGATTTCCATTTCTTACTTTGAAATACCCAAAATTCCAGTCCGGGGAAAGCTTCCTTCAAAAATTTACTTTTTTCATTAAAATGATCACCCTGTCGTTATAAGGGGCCTCCGTCAGAAAATACTCTTTGGGTGTATACCTTACATATAGGTCTCAAAATTTAAAATAATTCTAAGTCGATCCCAGTTTTGTGATTTGAGAACATAAGAAAAAGGGAAAAAATTTTTTCCAAAATTGATAAAATTTGGATAGAGTTCGTTGGCAGACCTTTGTCCCAAACTCCTCCGGATATACTTTACACGTTTTAACATTAAGATTTCTTTTGAAAACATTGAAAAAATGATAAAGCTCAGAACAAAAAACTAATTTTATCACTAAATAAATATTGCCGCCTTTTTGGAAAAAATGACAAAAAATTTACAATTTTTTAAAAGTTCCAATTTTAGATTAATATAACTTTTTAACGGATTTATATAATTATACGATTCTTGCAGCAATATTATTTAGAATTTTGTGGGAAATCTGGCAAATATTTTAGAAAAATTCTATGGGGAATATTAAGCCCGCCAATTTAAAAAATCTAAAAAAAGACGTGGCAAAAAATTTATTAAAAGAGATAACCTGCACATGTAAGCGTATTTTTTGTAGAGATTTACAAGGACTATATATGTGTAAAATTTCTTTTTTGTCATATCATAGATGAATTTTTGGCGATTTTTCAAAAAAATTACATACCCGAGATGGGCAACTTTGGAGGGCCACCCACTTCCCCCCTGAGCCGCTAGGGGCCTATAATCCTCCAAATCAACTAGAAAACACTTCAGCTCTGATCATGATTTTATTGAGACACCTTTAATGGTTCTTTAGTCACTGAATTATGAATTAAAAAAAAAAGCGTTTTGTAACCACTGTGTGCCGTGATCTCTAAATAATTATTGGCTGTTGAAAAAATTTTACCTTCCAAAAAACAAACAAAAAGAAGTAAATACAAATTTTGATAACTTAAGCAAAAAATCATTAAGAAACTTAAATTCCAAAAAACTAGATTAAATTTTTAAAACTCTTACCAATGCACTATTAAAAATACATAATACCTTATGTGCAACATGCATGTAAAATTAAAAAAAATCCACTCTTAACACTTTACTCCCATAACCAACACTCCCACCCAATACCAACATTTACACAGCGATTGGCTACGTAAACAACATTGATTATCAACGCTTCAATACAAACATTAAAACACGTAACAACATACATATGGACATGATAGTAGCTCAGCAGCTTAAAGCCGCACACAAAGAAAAAATATGGTGAATAGCAACCATAATCGAATACTGTCATATTATGGTTAGATCTTATGGTTGTTTGTAAATTATATTATGGTTAGATGTAGCACCATAATATGGTTGAATCATAATAAAAATATTGTTGATCTGCAACCATATTTTTGTTATATATGCAACAGATTCATGTATATAACAATAATATGGTTAAATTACAATAAAAATATTGTTGATCTACAACCATATTTTTGTTGTATATATACTTGATTCATGTATACAGCAATAATATGTTGAATCACAATAACTGTACTTATGACTAATATAAATAAAAGCCAATTAATTTATCGTATGGAAGTTTTTATTAAAATTAATTATAATTTAGTTATGTAAAATAAATCACTTTGGTATAAAAAGATAAATTTATCACCTGTGAACGATGAAACCTAAGAAATTTCTTGAGTACTCGTACAAGCTGACACAATTTTTTAGCACTCCGAAGATAACCAATTATGTAGTTTTCTTTGTATATTATGCATTCAAAATATTTTCACAATAAGAAACACTTATTTATTTCTAATTTAACTTTAATTAAAATAATTTATTTTAAATAACTCACTTTTTTATATACATTCAGCATATTTTCTAATACATTTTTAACTTGCCGACAGACAACTTGCTCAATGCAAGAAGCAAACTAAACTGAGTAAAAATCAACAAGTATACTTATTGTCAAGTACTAATAATGTATATTGTTGCCAATACAAAACAAACATTTTGTTGTCAATTCAAAATTACAAACAAAATAATATATTCAGGTATTGAAAATATTTTGTTTGCACATGCAATTTTAACAACAATAA
The DNA here is from genome assembly GCA_951394005.1 of Protophormia terraenovae. Taxonomy (NCBI): domain Eukaryota; kingdom Metazoa; phylum Arthropoda; class Insecta; order Diptera; family Calliphoridae; genus Protophormia; species Protophormia terraenovae. Next base: position 21,886,276 of record OX596074.1, read on the forward strand.
TGTGGTTCTAATTTAAACATATTGCTTAACATGTTGTGCCAACAATATAATTGTGAGTTGAGAACAAATGTATAATTGCTACAACAAAATTGTTTTTAAAATAAAATATATTCAACAATAAGAATATTTGTGAAGGAAAAATTTCTCTGCAATGAAAATAATATTGTTGGGGCAACCATATTGAGAAATGTTTTTTCTCTGCGTGCGTTTTCAGTTTATACAACACAATCAGCCATTCGTTCATTCATTCAGACATGCAATCATTCATTCAACCATGTAGCCAATGCAGGCAACATGTAAAGCTTTTGCAACGTGGACTGAGACGGGTAGAATGATGTTGTTTGGTATTTATAACGAGGCAATAAAGACAATAACAATAATGACAAGGACTACACAAACTACGCCGTTGACATTCAACGCATCCATTGAACATTTGTATAAGATTTACCACAAAATTTCTGTTGTATGCCAAAGTGGTTTGTTGTTTAATTTTGTTTTTAATTTTTTTCTTTTTTTTTTCAGCATTTTTTAATTTCCCCATTTTACCAGCATCCATCCACATTGATGGATATATTCTGGGACAGACATTTAACCATCAAACCACTTTGCCCATAAACATAGCTATTTCCAAAAAAATAAAATATATAGAGTAACATTGTGTAAATGCCTCAAAATATTTTGTTGTAATAATCAATGCTTTTGGACGTGTTTATGGTGTGAGTTCGTTGAGGTTCAAATTGGCATTTATTATGATATAGATGATGTTGAGGTTTATGGTATTAAATTTCGTTAAAAAAAAAAAAAAAACGGAATATTGCAACTTGGTGGTTATATGCATTGGGATTAGGTGAAATATATAAAGATTAAGTTATGATGTTTTGCTTTGGGAATAATAAATCATTAAAATAATATTATAAAAAGAATGGTCCTACAGAATTTAGATGTGGTATTTTGAAGCTGAACAAAATATAATAGAATTAGGAGTATTTATATTTAAAGGATTTATGACCATTTAAAACGGTTTGTATACTAGGTACTGTTTCACCTCAATAGTTATGAAAACAAATTGTATTTTAAAATAAATTTTTGTAATAAAGTTGAGTACCGAATAAAAATAGACAGAATTACTATCACTATCAATTAAAATCTTTAAGCTGGGTTGTGTTGTTTTCTTATAAGGAGCTGTAAAAGATAACATTTTAAGTTTGGAAGCAGGATCCCATATACGCTTCAGGACCGGAGCTGTGGGGGTTCAAAATAAGGTACTAATATCTTGGCAATTGTTAGATGCCGTATGTCCAAATTGGCTTCAATACGGTTTTATACAGGATGACTTTATTGTCCAAATTGGCTTCAAGACGGTTTTATACAGGATGACTTTATTGTCAAGGCTTAGTTTTAAATGACTGAAGATTTTAACTTCATATAAAGCCTCTTGACTTTATTCAGTTCGTCACATACAGGCAAATCAGAGGTACAAAGTAAATATAAGGTAAGTCCAAGAACACTTCTATGTGAGCACCGGCTTTTATTACAAATTCTTCTGTCACATACTTTATCCTAAATATACGGTCATTTATATAGGACTCCAGCAATTTGTGGTTATATGGTTGTAGTAAACATTTAATTTTATAGATTAGAAAATAGCTGAACAATACTTCTTTTATTCGAAACATTTCCTTATTTCTCCAGTTAGACGATTCACTTGTTCAATGGTTCCATGTTTCTCACGACAACTAAACTGGTGAACTAGGACGATATTTTTATCGTTCAAGAATTGTAGAATTTTATTTTAAATACTTTTTCAAATAGCTTCGACAAGCAAGAAAGTAAGCTAATGGATCTATATGAAGATGTTATAGTATAATCTTTTCCTGGCTTTGGTATCATTTTAATCACTTAAATTTTCCAAATTTTTGGGATGACTCCTATATTCAAGATCGCCAAGAACTGTGAACTTCGCTCTCAATTTAACGACGTTCTATACAAATAGTTAACCCTTGATCATATGGATGAAGTTCCACCATATGATCCTAGAGAAGTATTGATGGTATTATTGAATGATATTCAGGTGATTTTCTAACATTTATATTTTCTTTAATAATTGTACCACACTATCCTCTGGGCTAATAACAGTTTTGTCATCATAATTTAGTGTAGTATCAAGTGTCTCTCCCCCAATAGAAAATCATTTGTTAGGGGATTGGGTTGAAACACTGTATTTAATATAAAACGCAAATAAATCAGCTTTTTCTTTTGCACTACGGGCCCGGATACCGTCAGTTTTCCTTAAAGGACTTTGTATACCAGTGGTTTAATATCCTTTGCTGCTTTCCATATTGAAAAATTAATATGTTTATTATTCGTTAAGCTTTCAATATATTTTCTACTTCGGCGATTCTTGTCTAATTGAAGGGTTTTTTTAAGTTCTATGCTTGTTATAGACAGCCTCAGCTTTGTAAACAATGTAAATTCGAATGCAGTTAGACTTTTTATATAAAAAAATCCATAAAGGACTACAGATCCTAAAAGCTTAGTTCAGTTTATAATTTCTATAGCTTTCATAGCTTTATTGCCTCTAAATTAATTTCGTTTAAATAAATTTTTCCTCTCCCTACCCTCGTTTCTTCTTTAAACCACTTTACACTTTAAACAATGGGATTTAAGTTTAAATAAAACTCAGAAAAACAATTTAACTGTTTTTTAAACATTTTCCCGTCTTGACCAGATTTCCAAGAAAATTATATCACCTTAAAGTCCTTAATAAATCCTTTAGAAAACATGCTAAAGGATTTAAATTTCAAAAATCTCAATTTTAAAAGATCTTGGTCAAGATTTTTCCATATATAGCCAAACGTTTTCAACCGATTTTATTATGTTTTATGCAATTGGTTAAAAAACAATTATCTATCGAAAAAGAAAAAATTTTTTAGTCGTTATCTTTAGTGAGTCAAAAGTTAAAAAATTTTCAATTTGAAAGTTTGGAAAAATTAATAAACAGACAGACAGATGGGCGGACATTAGGATTCGCTAAAAAAATTTCGTTAAATTCTAAAAATATTTTTTTTTTACTTCTCAATCATACTACATCTAGAAACATGGTCTTGTATCGATAAGATTTATTGCTACTTTTTTGTTCTTCTAATGGTACTTAATTAAATTTTCTATAATACTAAATGTAGAAACATGAAATTGAGAAGTGAAGATGATCCTTTGTGTAGGATTTGTTGGTACTTTTTCGTTCTTCTAACGGTATCTTTTGAATTTTCTATTATACTGAAATTAAAAACATTGAATAAAAAATGTATGGTGCTAAGTGCATTAGAATCCATAAAAACGGATTTTGTAGTACTATTTCCTGCATCTAGTGGCACTTTTTGAACTTCTTGTAATAATTAACCTAAAAACATGGAATTAAAGATCAATGCACCGTGTGCGATTAAAAAATGAAATGGAAATTCATTATGGAACTTCGGAACGGCTATCACATGGTGATAATAGAGGAGTAAGCGAATTTAAGTTTTGAACTTGGACCATATAGACCTACAGGCGAGTCCACAGGGTCCCAAAGTTGGACACTTCGGGTATAAAATTTTTGAAAACGATCCTGATTCCTTATATCTGAATCGATTTGAAAGATTTTTATATAGGAGGAATCTGATAGTCGATATCGAGCTAAACGCTAGTTCAGTATACAAAACATGTACCTTGGAATATGAGAAAAGTCAGCAATAACGTCCAGGCTAATACATAATATTGAAACAATTATATTTGTGCATTTTTGAGCAGCTATGATTATTCTATGCCTCAGAGTTCTTCTTAGCATTGTTAATTCAATTTTTATTTGTTATGATTGATTTAAACTTAGGCTTGGTTTTAACATGGTTCATACATGATTCTGGTGAAAAGGACACAACGCGTTGTAACATTATACTACGCTGCACATTGGTCCCAAAACGATTTGTTTTTTTAAATAATTCTGTAACTTTAGAACTGCTGGATATATTTAAATAATTTTCATGGACAATCCTGAAGTGTATTCCAACTGATTTGAAGGTTCACAGGTCTGGGTGACGGAGGGTGAACCTCCAAAGTAGGTCACCTCGGGTATGAAAATTAAAAAAAACAAAAAATCGCCAAAATTTAATTTAACATTTCATTGAAAAAAAATGCACACAGATAGTCTAATAATTCACTACAAACAATACGCTTACATGTCACAGTGGGGCAGAATCGAAATTTTTTGGAAGTAAATCTTCTGATCGGCTGATTGGATTTGCATGAAATTTGGTATAGGCGTAGCAGAGGAGTGTACAATGTTAAGTTCGGAAGGTGGACCGTACAGACCCCTCAGGGGAGGAGCTAAAGAGGCTCAAAATTGGGTACCTCTGATATACAAATTTTTTAATCGCTTGCCAAATTTTTTTTTCAAATATTTTTATACATTATTGTAGGCACTGATAAGACCTATAAAAAACATGCTTTCGTGCTCTATTTATCTCTTATAGTTTTTGAGTTATTTGCGTTTGAATTTTTAAGTATCTCAATTTTGCATGTTCTTGGTCCAGTTTTTTTCATATATATCATAGTATTTCCGACCGATTTCATTTGTTTTTTCTTTAGCTAATTAAAAAACAAAATTTTCTATTGAATATACAGATGTATTTTAAGTAATACATTTGTTTTATTCGAATATTTTCAAAAATATATTTATTTTTTTGTCACATTTCGAATTCAAGTGCTCTGAGACACGTTAATGGCCTGGGGAATTTTCAATAACTTTTATATCTTTATATCTTTCTGTAACACTAATTCTATGTACATTTCGATTCTTTTACAATAAAATGCAAAACTAATTATTTAATGACAAAATTTTTGTAAAAAAATTGAAAAAAATTCATAATTTCCCCTTGTAAATGCATCTTCAAACTTCAGAGCCGTTGCGGCACCAGTTAACGTAATCCTATTGCCCTAATTTTTTGCACAACGTATTTTTATAACCCATAGAATAATTTTATGGTGGGGGACGGCCTGTATGATAACATTTTTTTTCCTTCCTCGGTACTGTGTATACCCACCATCAACTTTTTCAAATTTTACGTTATATAGGAGGTGGGTTTTTGTTTCCGAATTTACATTGGTCATTGAACTATTTGAACACAATTTCGTTGAAGTTTCACCTTATATGGGAGGTGGGCGGTAAAGTGGACGGACCACGCCCATTTTTTGGTTTCCAAGTTTATATCGACCCTCAAACTATTTATACAAAATTTCGTTGTAGTACATCTTTTTGATGGTGGGTATAAAAAAACTATTTAAAATGCCTCCAAAATAGTCAGATGTGAATTTTAGGAATTTTCTAGACAAGAGATAAAAAGTAGAGTCATAAGTATCAAAGGAGCAAAAATCTTATTTACATTTCTTTTTTTTTTTTTCAAATTCAACTTAATTTTAAGTTATTTTCATGAATAAATAGTTATTGAATGAGTTTCAATATACATACACAGAGAAAATAGATTCTTTGTGACAACCGAATTTTTAGCCAATCGAATTTGGTCGGTTCCAACAACTAACACACAATTCGATTGTAATTACTGAATATTTTTGGTACTTGCAACTCTATTTAAAAACATTTCATTAAAGAGTATAAAATAAAAAAAGCTATTTTCATACACCACTTAATTAAATCTCATAATTATAAAATTATCTTAAACTACAGCAATCAATACTTAAAAAAGAACCTCTCATCACATATTCTTATACTTGCCATTATAATCATTTTCACATTTTCACTTTCGTTCTTGTTTTTCTTTCATCTTTTTTTCAACATCAACAATCTGTATTTAAGCCATTAGAAAGTCTTCAATTGACCCTCTTAATTGGCTTTTAATTTTCTTTTAATTGACCATTAATATGGGCAAATTAAAAAACATTACTTTTCATTTGAAAAACTACCTTCTGCCACTTAACAACAATCTCAATGCAACGTAATGCAACAATCAGAGATTTTGTTTTAATGATTAAAAAAAACACACACACATACACAAAAAAAAATATATAAAAGAAAAATCATTTAAAGTGGTTGGTGCCTACAAGTGAGTAAGTGGCATGACAAACTAAGGCCAAAAATCATAGAACCACCACTCAAGTTCAAATACAAACACAGAGACAAGTACGCAGGATACTTACAAATACAAGATTATTTGTACATACACACCTACCCCCTATACTATGCATGTGTATGTGCAACATCTGTTTGATTTAAATTTCTGTTGAATTTTTTTTTTTTTTTTTTTTTTTTTTTTTGTAAAAAGTATTTTTTTACATTTGCTGTCATCTCTACTCGTAGTTGCTTGATAGTTGTATTTGTATGTATGTTTGCATGTAGTTGTTGTTTCTCGTTTACAGACAACATTCTTGATTAATGTTGATGCTGTCATTATTATTCTTGTTTGATGCTAGTGTTGGTTGCTGTTACTGCAATTTGGGTATGATGATGACGAATACTACTCAGATGGTCATGGTAACATTGTCATCAACATCTATGGTCATCAGATTGCACTTGTGCTTGTATTGTATATATGTGTATAGATTTATTTATACACATACATATGTATACTTGTTTGTATGCGTTTACATATATTTGTCTCTGCCAGTTTGTTTACGCATATTAGTATTTCTCATGTTGTGGATCAATTGTTGTAAAATATTCCCCATTTTTGCCAATTTTGTCTCGTATTCTCCACATAATCATTTATTTAATATTTTTCTTTTTTTGCCATAACTCTTTGTTATACAAAACGTTTCAATTGAAAATGAAGTGATGTCAATAGTTAATATTTTTCAAATGACATGGGGATAGACAGACAAAAAAAAATTATATATTTTTATTACTCATGTGAAATTAATTTGAGTATACCTATTGCTAAATTATGGTTAAAGTGAAAAAAGGGTCAAATAACATTTTATGTGGCCATTTAAAATTTTTCATTAAATCTTCAGACTAAGCAGTAGCTACGAGAATTTTAAATATTGGATAAAATAAATTTTTGTTTTTTTTTTTTTTTGTACTTTTTGAATTAAAGTAAAATTAAAAAAAAATGGTTTTTAGAGAAAATATAGATATTTGATCTCTAATAAAATCCTGGTTTGTTAAGATATCTTAAACCATTTCTTACCACTACCCGATCCCGTTAAGATAAACTAATAAAATTTGGTATGGGGTCTATCTTAGTGATTGTGATCATAAAATCGAATGATTTGTGATCCTAGCTATTTTAGTTTCCGAGATATCGGGTGTTACGAAAACGCATCAATGGTCAATTAGCGGTATGTTTTATTCGCTCATATATAGGAAGTAAACGTTTAAACAAATTGTATGGCAAAATGAGTTTTATTTGTCATTTAAATTTAGTTTTGTTATTATTTTACAAATTGTATATTAAATATGTTAAGTGTGAACAAAAAAAATTGGAGGTGGACCATTCCAATTGAATTTTAAGGCAACTAAATAATTATGTAAAAACGTTAAATAACTTACGGTGTAAGACTAGATAATAGAGAGCATAGCCTTTTATAGAAAAACGCTGTTTCGAAAATTATGAAATTTTACCTATTCACATTGGATTTTAACATTTTTAATACTTTCAATGAAAAATAATAATGTGTAATCATAAAAATTGCAATTATGTTTTTCTTTAGCAAATTTTATGATCTTTGAAGATAATTTATTATCCCTTTTTTAAGACAATTGAAAAAATTTAACAACAAATTACATAATTTTATTGGTTTCATTCAACAGTTTTCGGAATTTTTCTGGTAACTCCTTAAATTTTTGTGATCATATTCAATATAATGCATCTTTTGTGAAGGATACATTTTATATTCAGGTAGCGTCGATCATTTGGAAATTCTTTTTCTTACATTTGTTATCAATAATTGTAAAAAATATAACCACTTGTAATTTGCTGACAATTGCTTATTTTTTACTACATAAGTCATAAATAATGTAGAATACAACTTTTATAAGGCTATAGTAAAAATATTCTATTGCACATGAAGTCTTAACTCGAAAAATTCTATATTCGTTCATCTATAAAGGTTTTCTTAATTAACATAATTTAAACATACTATATTTAGCAATATGCCAAAATCGACTTTTTGCCAAAAAGAACTTTTTTATTGCTGAAAATAATTCTTTAGGGCTTCAGCAGCAACTTTTGTTCTGCGACTTTTTCATAATTCAGTTATTTACAAAATTAGCGTTATTTTTAGGTTATTAAAGAAAAACAAAATTTTGACCTTCAAATTTCCAGAATTCGACCAAATGATTTGGCAAACATCATTGTACAAAATCTTTCGGCGAATATTTATGCTGAACATATGAACTCATAATATTTGCAAATACAGGGTGTTTTAATGCATTTTTAATAAAAAATTGGTTTTGCGCTATCTAGCGGCAATAATTTGTACTAACTATGTTCAGCTATTATAAAGGTAATTTGAATACATTTCAAAAAAACCTTTTTTTTTAAATCGGTTGAAAAATAACCGAAAATCAGTAAAAAATGTTCTAAACAAAAACATTGATACAAAGAAAAACAAAAAAAACAATAACATTACAAATGTAAACAAGCGCGAATGTTGTATAAGAGGTGGGCGGTAAAGTGGGCGAACCACGCCTTTTTTTTTTGTTTCCGAGTTTACATTTGTCCATGAAGTATTTGCACAAAATTTTTTTGACCTTTCACCTTATATGGGAGGTGGGCGGTAAAGTGGGCGGACCACACCCATTTTTTTTTCCAAGTTTATATCGACCCATGAAAATTTCACTACAGTACATGCTTTTATTTAAGAGAGATATAGCAGAAAAATATGAAATTAAGCTACAACGGTCACCCTGTATTTCTAGTATTTTGCTCATAACTTTTTTGTTTATTTACAGAAATTGCTCATTTTCAATATCAAACAAATCTTATATAAGATAAATATTTGGGCCAAATTTTCGTCCCCCTTCGTTGTGCCGTTCAAGCCCTATCCTGCCTTCAACAGATGGACATAGCTAGATTGACTCAGAATCTAACAAGGACCCAGAAAACATATACTTTATAGGGGTTTAAATTAAAATTAGTATCTATGGTCTTAATTACTAATTACTAATTCGTTTCAGTAACATAAACTTCCGTTTTTTTAAATATACACTCTATTTTTTAAACGAATAGTAAAATTTGCCGAAAATAGGCTTTATTGTTTTTTATACGGCAAAAATTGGACTTAATATTATGCCTTGAAAATCAACATTGTTGTTGATGACTATAATATCTAAAATTCTGTGGCGGTGCTTGAACATTACATTCCTACTTCAAAAGTTATATATAAATGAAGGTGAAAAAAACACATTTTTTTAAATTTTCTTTTTACATTTGCCAAATTTTCTCCTAAACGAAAAATGCGATCGTCACGAACCACCGCTGAATTTTAGACTTTGAAGTCATTAATAATTGTGCTGAATGGCAAGACATAATATTAAGCCCAATTTGTGCCGCGTTAAATGTTAGCAGTAGTATTTTCTCACTTCCATATTTTGCTGTTGCCATATTGTTTTTCTCAGTGTATTATTGCAACAATATCCGAAAATGGAAGATTACTACTCAGACTAACTATCTAACTAATAAAAACATTGAATTTGTAGATGTTAACATAAATAATGCGTTAAATTCATAAAAAGTTAAAAAATCCAAGTTTTAATTAAAAATTAATTAATATAAGCAATTTTGTAATTGAAGTCGATTTTTACTTTTTCTGTGAACATATTCTTTTAAATTGATGACAAATTTTTTCAAATATTATTCCATTTTAAGTTTCTTTGTAGAGAAAGTTTAATTTGTTAAAAGTAAGTAAATTTTATGGTTGCAAAATTATTTTAGCACAACAGCAGTAATTATTTATCATATTATGAGAGAAATAAAAAATAACTTTCGATTAAATTAGAAAATTTAATAAGATCAAAAACAATTTTATTCAACAATAATTTCAACCAAAAAGTTGAAAAATAGTGCACAATTATGTGTAGGAGAACTAAGAGTAACTATCATACATTACAAAAAAGGTGAAACATATAAAAATATATATAAAAAAAATTAATAAAAAGCCTACATCTGTTCTGAAAGTAGTTAAATGCTTCAGACACAATGAATGTATTGACCGCAATTACTATCGTAAACGCCTAAGAATCAGTACAGAAAGCATAGATGACAATTTAGCTTTAAAATCCTATGCATTCTGCTCTAATATTTTTATCAAAACTTACTCCGAATTTGGTCTGAATTTATAACTCATAGAAAAATGTATGAAGACGGAAAACATAGTCAAGCTGTATGGAACATTGTAAACATAATAATATACAAAGTATAATAAATCTCTATAAAATTGAGACATTCTATGCAGATCAGTGTTGCCAGGACTTGAGAAAAAAAAAGCTAATTTAGACTTTAAAAAAAGTCTAAATGTTCCTAAAAGTAAAGCCAGAAAAAAGCCAATAAGGAGTGAGATCGAAAAATTCTTAACACACATTTTGCCTCATAACTTTTTTCGGAATCAATATTCAAAATTTTTTTTGATCTAGTTATCATGGAAAAATACTTCAGTTATTATTTTTAATAACAACCATGTTAATTTGTCCTTATTTTCATCAAAATAAGTGACGAAAAAGATTTACGTCCTACAAGTTATTAAAAAATTTCAAAAAATCCAAGTAGGTCTTACAAATAATTGGCCACAGAATTAAATGTCGTCCGTAAAACCGTTTCTAATGTTATTAAACAGTATCAGGAGAATTTGACTATTGATGTGAAACCTAGTTCGGTAAGAACAAAGGACCACATAATATTGGGAAGGCCAGAAAATTGTAGGCATATTGAAAGAAACTCCAAACACATCTGGTAGAAAATCAGCTCAATTTTAACATATAAAGTTCAAAAAATTTCAAACTGGAATTCTGCAAAAAGCCAAAAATAAGACTCGGAATTTAAAACCAAATTTCATACAAAAATACTCAAGCTGTATAATTGACGAAGAAACGTAGGTGTTGGCAAAATCTTCGCAGCTTGTGTCTCAAAAATGTTTATTGCTAATGCTCGAAGCAATGTTGGAGATAAGTTTAAGACCCAAAAGCAGCAAAAATTTCTTACAAAATTCATAGTATGACAAGCTTTTTGCAGTTGCGGCAAAACAGAAAAGTCATTTGATACATTCGGATCTATAAATACCAAAATATGCATAAAGGAATATTTGCAAAAAAGACTTCTTCTTTTCTTAAGAAAGCACAACGTGTCCAAATATTTTTGGACCCATTTGGTATCATGTCATTATGGAAAGAAAGCTCTGGAGTGGTACCAAATCAATAACATAGTTTTAGTACCAAGAGAGGTCAATTTTCAAAATTGTCCATAGCTTACACCAGTGGAGAGATATTGAGCTCTTGTGAAAAGTGAATACCGAAGATTTTAACAGAAGATGTGCACACTGTTCCAAAAAAAGTGACTGAAGCAACTATCAAATCTCTAAAGAAAGGGTTTTCAAAAATGGTACACAATTTTATAATTAGTGGTAAGAACCATAAAAATTATATATTTCTGTGATCTGTGCTAAATTATCAAATGATTAAAAAATAACGAAAACTCTAAGATCAACCGTTTCCAAGTTATTGAATATTATGTATGTTAAGAATTTTTCGATCTCACTCCTTGTGTACATTCATTTAAATGTTGGTATCAACATAATATTTTGTTTTTAATATTTTATTTTACGCCAGAGGTCTAATAAAGGTCAAGCTTGATCGCGTTTATCTTTCTTACTTGTTTATTTTTTAGTAGAGAAAAAAAAAAGATTCAAAAAAATTTCTTTATGCTGAAGAAGTAAAAAAAAATATTTGAGTTACCTAAATAGTTAATTCAATTTTAGATTTGCACTTCTCACCTAAATTATTATATCAATTATTCATAAATTTAATAACTAAAAAAATTTTATTTTGTCCATTTTTTTTTTATTTAAATTACTTAAATAATTGAAAATTCTGCTAATTTTATATAATATATTTAAAAAAAAAAATTAAATAAAAATATATACTTTAATTAAATCAATGACTGAAGCAGACAAAATTTTAATTTAAAAAATTTCATACTACTTTCTTCCAATATTTTATTGTTTTCTTTTTATAAATTTTCTTCTTTCACAGAAAATATAAATATTAAACGATTTATAAAAGATAAAAATTATTGCAATTAATATTTTAATTTTATCAATTATTCATTTGAACAAAATTCAAATTTTCTAATATATTTTACAATAATAAAACCAATTATCGTCTTTCAATTATTTTTCTTATTGTATCAATTAATAAATTAACCAAATATAAACATAAATAGGTTACAACTTGAATAATTGTATATAAAATTTTCTTAATAGATTAAATTTCAATTAATGAAATAACTGAATATATATCATTCGTAAATGAAATTGAATTTTTAATTTATTTACATAAAATTTGTATTTAATTTTTTAGAATACTACGATTTAGAGTAAATTTTTTAAGTATAAAAATATTTGACATAATTTTAAAATTCTTATTAATAATACTGATCGACAAAAAAATTTTATTTCGAGCTGCTTCAAAAAAAAATATGAAGACTAGATAGAATTCCGCATGCTAAACTCGAATCTGCTTTCAGTTTTTTTCCATCAAATCGGGATTTTTTTTTTTTTATGGGCGTGTCTAATATTTTGCCCTAAATGTGCAGATTACTCGAGTATATTTTACTATAACTTGAGAACGGTATGCACGATTTATATAAATAGTCGGAAAAAAATTTTTTCATTTTCATTTATTTTTTTTTTTACTAAAACATTTTTTTTAAGTGAAAACATCAAAAATATTTATCACTTTATCTCAAAGCTGGCGAAACTACGAGTAAACAAAGCAACGTATTATAAAAATTGATGCACAAATCTTGATTGGATTCACAGTTAAGTAGGGATACCCATGCATACCTACAGCTAAAAGGAAATACAATAGTGGGCAAAAAAAAATTTTTTTGGTTTTTTGTCTTAAATAAAAAAATTAGATGTAATTCTACATGCTAAATAAGAATCAGCTTTTACTTTTTTTCTATCACGCATTGATTTTTGTTTATTGGCATGACTACTATGACCCCGCCTTTAGGCAGTCACACTTGTGTAACTCGAGAGCAGTTTGTCCAATTAAAATAAATTGAACTTTAATATATAGCGATCAAAATTGTCTTTGAGCTGAATTTATATAATTTTTTGTCCAGTTAATATTTCCGTAGTTATTCGGTAATTAGTACCGAAAATTTTAAAATTTATTTTTTTGAAAAGTGGTGAAAATTTTGATCCATAACTCTGAAATTCTTGAGCGAATGAAAAATATTGTTGACATACCTTGAAGACAATTTTCGTATGCATCTTATAAAAATCGTGTAAAGGATTCTTGAGTTATAGCCTAAGTTTGACAAACCATTCTCGAATTTTATAGTGTGACCGCTGAATAAGGTGATGATATTAGTCATGCACATAAAAAGAAACCAGTACCCGAAAGAAAAAAAGTGAATGCAGATTCTTGTTTAACTCGTCAGAATCCACCTAGTACACCTATTTTTGTTTCCAGAAAAAATAAAAAAAGAAATTTTTTTTGGCCACCGCTATTTCTTCTCAATTGTATGTAACATGGGTATTTTTACTTAACTGTGAATAAAATTTAGATTTCTGCATAAATTTTAAAGATACATGCCTTATTTTATCCGCAGTATTACCAGCTTTAAGATAAAGATGATAAACTGTAACAGTTTAGATGTCTGCATTTATTAAAAGAAATTTAAGTAACAAAAAAATCTAAAATTTTGCATGAAAATGATTTTTTTCGGAAACTTATTTCAAAATAACTCCGAAACTATTGAGCACATAAAAAAATTAAGTTTGAGAAATTTGAAGATATTTTTAGTCAGCATCTTTTGGTGTATCACTTTGATCAATCGTACACACCGTTCTTGAGTTATGAGAAAATATACTAGAGTAATTGGCCTTACTATGGGCGAAATATTATAAATATCCAGACCAGATGGAAAAAAACTGAAAGCAGATTCGTGTTTAGCACATCAAAATACATCAAGTCCAACTATTCGTCTATGGGGGAGTATTTTTTTTGTTGACCAGTGTAATTTTATTGAAACTTTTATTAAAATTTTTTCGTAATTTTTTTGTGAACAAAATTCTACAATTTCATGCTCATACAAATATTTTGGATTATAAAATTATTTTTTAATATCTTTTCTTCATGGCGAATATTTTCCAAAGGATGTTCTAGCGCTTTTGGCATTAGTTTCTCAAATTAATTTTTTTTACTTTTTAACCCTACGGTACATACCCGGGTACGAGAACTTTAAAGTTCTCGTATTTCTTTATTAATAAAGATATAGCCACAAAATTTCAGATCGTCGTAATTAAGGTGTTTATACATCTTAAAAGCTGAAAAAAACCTAAACTTTGTTAACTTGGTCTATATGTAAAATGGCTTTAAAGTTGATACCTACGGAAGTCAATACCCATGGTACCCGGGTACCCCCATATAATTTCTGTATTTTGCACTACAATTAATATTTTTTTTTTACTATTTATAATTTAAAATCTTATTTTTATTGTCCTTTGATTCAAATAAAATTAAAATTTTACTAATTTTTTGTTTAAACTAGGAAATAAGCATGTCCATTACAGTCAAAATTACAAAATTATAAGTAGTGACTGCATTAGGATTTGAAGTAGAACTAGTTTCAGAAATAAGATTTTTTTGATATTTCTAAGTTAATTAGGAGCTTCAGAAAAATAAATAAAGGATAATATGTGACAAGTTAAAAAATTTTCAAATTATCGCTGTTTTGAGCTAGGATTTATGAATATGAAAATGATAACGCAAATTTTAACCTTTTTTACATCTTTCACCGCATTGACTTTGGTTTTTGTGAATTTCTTTCAGTTTCTCAATATCATGTAGTAATGTTTACCACTTTTAATCCAATATTTCATGCAAGTGCTCAACATATTGAAATTATTTCCTATATTCGTGCTAAGGAACGTAAGCTTTCTATATTGTAGCTCTAAACATAAGACGCTATGGCAACACTGACAACATTCCTTAGTGTTGTAAAAAAGGTTATTCTTAGACGTGACAGAATATTTTATGGATCCTGTGCTTAATTTTGGGTGAAGTCAGTGCTAACGTTCTTTAGGACTGTAAGAACGTTATAGTGTTTTATATGTGGAACATGTGTTTTATTTTAGATCAAGTTCTGTTGTAAAGTTTAAAATTAAAATGTATACCTTTTACAATCTTTTGCTAAAAAAAAAAACGTGATGTTTACCAACACTAATTTATGCACTTTATGATGATTTTCGGAAATGGGCTCCATATGGGAAATACGGATTTTTGAGGTCCGAACGTGATAAAAAATGTTATAGATTAGTTTTTACGTTAATAAAATTTTTTTTATAAAATTAAATAGGGTTTCTAACGTCCATAAAACTTTTATATGTACTAAATTATTCAATACTAAACAAATTTATGAACTAAAAACCCGTTTCTTGGAGAAAAATTGTACGGGGGCTTGGTTGTAATAGGTAACCATTATAAACAAATTTTAACAGAGGATGTGTCTGCATTATATGAAGTCAAAATTCATTCAAATATTTCAAAAACTGCAATTTGTAGCTTCATTAAAAGTTTATTATGGACTGCAAGACAGACGGACGGACATCGCTTAAATATTCAAACATGTCTTTCTACACGTTTTTATCGATTTACTTTAAGATCTAGGGCCAATTAAATGTCGTAATAAATATTTTTTTTGGATATGTACCGTAGGGTTAATCATACAAAATAATTATATTCTTTAAAACATTAATAACCAATCACCAGTTGATTTAATTGATTAATTTTTAATACAATACCAAACAACAGAGCACAGTGTTCCCAAAAAGCTATTTTTTAAATACTTAATTCTGTAGCTTGTAAGCCGTTTATGGTTGCTAAACGAAATTTCACACAGTTAGAGGTGTTTTTGAGTCGATTTGAAGGTGCACAAAACTCCAAATTGGTTCAACAAAAAATTTTTTATTTCGGACTAAAAAAGTTGTGTAATGGTTTCAAAAGAAATCTTAATCGTGTAAACTTAAAAAATCTTTAGCTGCAGTCTTTTCTTAAATTATTTTTTTGTGAACAGTTTTTCTATAAATTGGCTTTTGGTTACATTTTTCACTTTAACAAATATTTATAAATATTTTGTGCATTTAAATTTTAGTTGCTATATTTCATAAAATACTTAACATTATATTTATAAATATGTATATAAATAAATAAATATGTTTTATTAACATATATTTACCATATCATTATTAAAGTTTAGTCATTTATTAACATTTAAATATTATTATTTCAAAAAATGTTCAGTAAACAATTTTAATACTGTTAATTTGATTTTGTTAGTCATACATATGTGAAGCCTTCTAAAAATAATAAATAAAGGAATTTATTTTAAATATATCTATAACATACTAAAGTGAAAGCTAAAATATATAATTATTTTCTATATAATATTTAAAATGTTTATATATAAATTTCTCTTTATATACATAAATAATTTTTCATTATTATGGTTTCGTTAGCATCATCAAATAAATTTTATTTTCTAATTTATTTCATACTTCATTATAAAAATTAAATTTAAGTTTTAGTATTTATTTATGTGAAACAGGAAATTATTATGGCCGCTGTACATTTGTTGGTTTATAGAGAACAGTTTGAGTTAATTTTTTTCGCTAAATACATATTACCACTCAATAGCAAATATAAAAATAAAACAAAAATTATTACATTTCTAATTGTTTATTTATTTGTATTTATATTGCTAAATATTTACCACATATACATACATATCGATGTACTTTTCATTAGGAATTTGTAAAATTTCTAAATGTTTAAAATTTTTAGGAAATTTTATTGTATAAATTAAAATTGTAATCGTTGGGGCGTAAATAATTTTATTTGTAAATGATATTATTAGAAAAAATTTAAATTTAAATTACAACAAGGGTTAAGCTTTAAATAAGGATCCAGCACTCAGGCGATGGCCCCCACTTATGTTGTGCATTGTGTTGGTATTAGGAAAATATGTTATAGGAAGGAGGATAGAGGGAGTAGTGTATGTGGATATTAGACTTGAATTTCCCTAAGTTGCATGTGACAGGAAAGACCTTTACAGGGAGTTTATTCCACAAGCGTACAGTATGGTTAAAGAACGATTTTTCCCTATAATGCGTAGTGCGATCAGCTTGCCAAAAGCATGAAGAGCTTCTGATTCTTTTATATTTATACCACCCATAAATACAGATGAATCAACATGATCCGCTACGCGTTTGTGTACACAATTGAGTTTTACGAGCGTTAAAATCCACTCTTTTGGCGCCACCCCATTTATAGATTATTACGAGATCACGGTTAAGCGTATCATTCATAATCTGCCTCATTATCCCAGTCTCATGTTCTGCCTCGTTGTCCCGATCTTGGTATATAATTGAATGAGTATGAGTTGTTGTCATCTGCAAAAGGGTAAATAGGATTGAAGGTTTGATAAAGAAGATCGTTGAAAAATATTACAAATAGATTAGGAGAAAGAACGGAGCCTTGCGGTATACCTGTATTGATCTTAAAGTCGTTTAATGAAACCCCATCTATTGTAAATCTTAAAGTTCGATCTCCGAGAAAGCTCGATATAAACCGAGAGAAGTGATTACCAACATTGAAAGCTGTAAGTGCACCATGTCACACTCTATCAAATGCCTTAGAATTATCAAG
The DNA here is from genome assembly GCA_951394005.1 of Protophormia terraenovae. Taxonomy (NCBI): domain Eukaryota; kingdom Metazoa; phylum Arthropoda; class Insecta; order Diptera; family Calliphoridae; genus Protophormia; species Protophormia terraenovae. Next base: position 21,904,196 of record OX596074.1, read on the forward strand.
AGCCACAACTTTACTTTTGCCAAAACGGTGAATGGAATGACACTTCCGATAAAAAGGCTAACATGTCTGCCGTAGAGCAACCTCTACAAAACCCGTACTACCGGTTCCCTAGTAAATTGTTAGACTCTAAATATTTAACAAGATGGTAATTGACCATGCTCTCCATGACTTTAGAGAGCGCCGAACAAATAGCTATTGGAAGATAATTTTCAGGGTTAATAGCCTGTCCCTTTTTTTGGAATTGGACCTTCCAAAACGTAGGATATTCGCCAGCATGGTATATAGTGCTAAAAAGGTTTGCTAATGGACGTTCTAACGTCGAAAAGCACTGCTTCAAGCTGGTATACCATCCGAACCAGGTGACTTGTTAATGTTGAGATCTCCTAAACCTTTTTGACGGCACGAACTCGAAAAATATGTTCGGCATAGTTACTGATCTCTTTAGAGTCCAGGCAGTGATTGATTGCTTTCCGGCAAGTATGAATTACTTGCAAATAATTCAGCCAATAAGTTAGCTTTATCAATCAGGTCAGTGAATATTTAGTCATCCTTCAAAAGAGTTGGAATTAAAGCACTAGCATTATCATTTACTCTTTTAACGAACGACCAGATGGTCTTACTGCTCCGGGGACATTAAGAACTTCAGAACGAAGGCGCTGCACGTACAGAGCTCTTTCCCATCTTAGCGCTTTGGTGCTCGAATATCTCGTCTTTTTGCGCAGCAAGTCGGTATCTGGATTTTGGTTATTTCGCTAGATTCTGAATGCTTTGTCTCTGGTTCTGACTGCGTCTTTGCACGTCTGATTAAACCAAGATTTATTTGTTTTAATCGAAATTTACTTACATGGAATGAAAGATTTCATTCCAAGAATAATTATATTTTCCACCATTTTCACGCTGGCATTAATATCATTGTCTAGGAAACAGAGTTTTTAGTTAAAATGCCGAAAGAAATGGATGAGCTCAGCCCAATATCCCTTTTTGTAGATATATTTTGAACATTTTATTGATGTTTGAGAAAAGCTAAGAAACCTGGAGAACGAAAAGGAGGCAGAAATGGTGCAGTGATCCAAATTGCCGAGAGGTTCAAGAACACTCACTTCATACTTATCAGGGTGTGAAGTGAGGAAAAGGTGAAGTGTGTTATTATGGTGCCCTTCTGCACACGAAATATGCGTTGATTCACTAATTGCGCAAGGTGGTTATGAGCTGCAAATAGCTCAACATATTGGCCTTCTGGAGTTGTATGGCTCGAATGAGGAAGTCAAGAAGAGTTGTGAACATTAAAATCACTAGCAACAACACTTTTACTATTCAGACAACTCTCAAGCTTCTTCAATATGGAATCAGATAGGGAGTCGAAACTAGATATAGTGGTATTTCTTCCCGCGTTTGGACTCGAATGAGGAAGTCAAGAAGAGTTGTGAACATTAAAATCACTAGCAACAATACTTTTACTATTCAGACAACTCTCAACATTCTTCAATATGGAATCAGATAGAGAAATTTGGAAACTAGATATAGTGGTATTCCTTCCCGCGTTTGGACTTTTGTAAAGAAACCTTAAGTGCAAAAAGTGTGTACTGATTTTGAATTAACCCAAATACAGTTAAATTCCTTATCATACGTGTCTAATGATTGTTGGCACTGGTACACAACTTCATTGCGTATGTACATAACAATGCAATGATGAAAGTCAAAAAGAGATAGGAGGTGATACCCAGATATATGAAAATCCTTTGAATCAGCATTTTCAGATACTTGATTTTCACTTAAGGCGAAAACATCTATCCTTATACCACGTACGTTACAGAAGTCTATTCTAAATTTACCTGTCAATACACGTCAGGATTACTTTTAAGAATTGACATATGTAAATGTAAATTTCTAAACGCATATTTTAAGGGGTTTTTTTATATATAAATGCATATAAATCCGCACCCTAATCATGTTTATTACATAAAACATTGGTGTAAAAAGGCTCGAAAATTATGCTTAATTCAGCAAAAGGTGATATCAACGCTTTAAAGATCACGCTTTATTTTTATATTTATTTGTAAGTAAAGTAATGCATGATTACAGTTACGATTTTTTGACAGAATGGTAATTACCGTCCGTCCATACATTGGGGTTAAATGGGTCGAACAGGGCACTTACTTCAGGAAAAGGTGATATCGATATTTTAACACTTACATTGGGTTATAGTTGATCCAAAAAAAAAATATATTTTTCGTAATTTAACATTTTTTTTAGAGAATTATGCTATTCGTCTATCCATCTGTATGTATGTTAACTTTTGAAAACTTTCCAATTCAAAATCGTTTATTTTTTTAATCAGTAAAGGTATCGACTCAAAATTTCCTTTATTTTATAGACAATTTTGTTCTTTATCTAACTGCATAAAATGAAAAATTATGAAACATGTACAGTGGCTCTCATCTTATTTTATTTTATTTAATGTTCAATAGCAATGCAATAAATAGGAACTTTAAAAAAATATGGTATCATTTGAAAGATAAAGAGCTCTAGTTTTCATTTAATGCAAAAATATGCATTTTAATAACTTAAAATTAAAAAAAAGTATACTAAATTTGTTAGCTCACAGTTTATTTTATGCAGACGGTACTTCAACGTAGCGTTATCCAATGAACTCTATTTTTTATCTACTCCAAGAAATGTCCTGCGTACTATTTTCACTCTGATTTTGTTAGTTAATATGTCGATTGAAATATAAATGTGAAATTGGTCACTTGCAGCAAAAAAATAGCTCCAATGGTTAAATTATAGCCTCCTATAGTTTATTTTTTTCATGAAAATCGTTTGAAAAATAAGGCATATAAATATTTTAACAATCGAATAAATATTTTAACAATCACGACTAGCAATATATTTTAAGGAAATTAAACCCCAACTTAATATTTCCAGCACCAAAACCGACATCCGGAGTTCAAGTTGACATGGGCAAATAATTGCCGTGTAGTGCCTCAACACTATTTTGATAGCCGAGTTTAAGACTTTTATCAACTTAAACCAAACGGGCTGCATGCTCAACTTTGCCAATGAACTTGTTTCCAAGGGTCCAACACTTTAAAATTTATTTATTTTTGTCAATGAGATAGTATGTCTTACGTGTGCCGAGAACCAAATACCGAGCTGAACCAAGAAAACTTTAATATAACAGTGATGGATGTTGGTGGCAGTTTCATTGTTCGGGCCTGTATATCGGTTAATGATGGTGGAAAGTTTGAGCAACAATAGACAGTTTAAGGTACCTTTAGATCCTAAAGGATAATTTGATGCAGAGTGTGGAGAATCAAGACATTGCCAAGATAACAATCCGAAGAAAAAATTTAGTATTGTGCAAAGTTTGAAAAGATATAAATGCCTAAATTTAATGACGCTCCCTACAGTTGCCAGACTTCAATATAATTGAAAATTTGTGATCTATATTATAAATTTACATAATAAAATAGAAATAAGGACTGCGCACGAAAAAATCCGTGCATGCTCTTGGGCTTAAAACTTTTGATGTGTTGAAAAATTAATAATTCTGTTAACTGGTTTGTATTTGCCATGGTAATAGCAAAATTGGTTTTTCTTAAAATGGATGTTTAACAAAAAACACCTAAACACATAATTCAAATTTTTCATGAAATCTTGCATTAATCATATAAAATAATTGCAGCAATGGATGTTGTGCCGCAAAATACAGTTTCTTGGATCATAATACTATACTAAGAAGACGTGTTCACTGAATGGTAACTTAAAATGGAAGACAAATGATATCTTTAGGCTGTAGGACTCAGGCGAAATAGAAAGGATTTTGAGAGAAAATCACCTCATCTCTGGAAGAAAAGTGTTACAAAAAGTTAATTGCTTTGAATCTTTATCAGAAAATTTTAAAGGAAGTCTAGTCTGAAGACGTATAAAGTAAGAAAAAAATCATAATAGAAACTCAAGCAAGAATTTGGAGGTAAAAAATAACATGAAAGTACTTCGGAAGAATTTTTTCAGAAATTTTATTTCTGTATAGTAGACGATGAAACGTTCGTACAGGGTGACTTTTTTCAACTTCCTAGCCAGGAATTCTATGTCACAGATGCTAGAGGAATTATGGCAAAACAATTTCGTGTATCAAAGAAATCAAAATTCCCAAGAAATTTTTTGATTTGGGAAGTAATATGCATACGCAGGAATGAAGCATTTCATTCTTAAAAAATGGTTGTATTAACACAGAAATATACGTGAATGAGTGCTTTTGGAAAAGACTTCTCCCTTTCATAATAAAATTTAGTGTATCCGCTATTTTCTGGCCTGTTTCCGCTTCTTCTCATTACAACAACAAAACAATGGAATTGTAACAAAGAAATTATAAGAATTTGGACCGAAAAAGGCTAATCCATCAAATTGTCCGAAACACCGTGCAATTGATATTGCACGTAAAAATAATTCTAATAATAATTTAAAGAACACTAAAAGGTCAGCATAAAATGAAACGGAGTTTAAAAATAAGTGGACTTATTTGAGCAAATAAGAGACCGAAATACAATAAAACCTTTAATTAGAATAATTCCGGAAAAGATCAGATATTTCCTTAAAAACCAAAAGGAACTTGAACATAACAGTCATTAATAAAAATATAATTTAAAAAAAAATCGCCCACTGGTTTAGTTTCTATAAGCAGATTTGCATGCACGGATTTTTTCGTTCGCAGTCCTTAAGATGATGGAATTGTAATGGGAACACATTTCGCTTACGGTAACAAACCGCCTTAAAACTGTTGCATATAATTAAGACTACCATACCAGATAATAAATACAGTAATTATCAGTCGTAATTTTAAACTTTTTGATATAATAAGTAACTGCTTAAAGTTATCTGTGAGATAAAAAAATATTATTTTTTGTTTTCTTATTTTTAAGTTACTTAAAGGTAACTTTTAACAATAAATAACGGTTCTATGTTTAATTAGAAATCTTTCCCTTTCTAATCATACCAAACTTTATTTTTAATTCCTGTCTGTTCATTTGTTATGGAGCTTAAAAACTAATATTGTGTACTGCATAAAATAAGCTGTGAGACACTGTATATGGAAAAATCTTGACTAAAATCTGGCAAAATTGAGAAAATCAACGATTGCATTTCATTCTCGTTTGTCTGCTGCAATAACTTTTGGCTCATTCCAAGATCTGTTAGTTCAGGCTATTTCCGTATCCAGTTGTCAGCGCCTTGTATGGCTCCTACGATTGTCTTGTGGATTCTAGTCTATTGCGTTTCTAGTAATATCAGATTGTGGCCTGCGCAAAGCATGTCCATCTATTGTCATTTACGCCTTCTGATTTCATTTTCAACTGATATCTGTTCGTTCTGTGCACAAAGTTCCTCATTGCTGAGAGCATTTTGTCAATATACTTTCAGAATTTGGCGGAGGCAATGGTTAATAAAGAGACCTGTAATTCTCTGAGGTCACATCGAGCTACATTCCATGATTCCCATCCATATAAGGAAACTGATTTAACGCAGCTGTTGAAAATGTTGAGTTTGGTCCTTCTGGAAATTTGCTGCGAGTTGACCGCACGTGGTTGAGTTGACCATAGGTTTGTCGGGATTTATTTATGCAGCATCCATTTGTTGTTATCGTGCTTCCTAGCAGAACGACTGGACATATTATATTTGCTGTTAGCGCAGAATGAAATTATTCGTGTTTGGCACTTTAATTCCCATGGCTTTGGTTTTAGGTATATTTATTTTAAGACCATTATGCTGCTTTCACTTCTATGTTCACTCAATATAAGATAAATGGTACATATAAATATATTTTTCAAGAGCTTTAAGGTGATATGAAAATTTTGTAAATCGGTTAAGGAACAAAAATTAGCTGGTGGCTAAAAATTGTTTATGTAATTTGTACCTTATTTTAAGTCCAAATAGCTCCGCTTCTCAGAGGTTTATGGCGTTCTTCTTCCAAATTTGAAATTGTACTCTACTCAGCTAAGGCTATATAGGAAATTTTATGTAAGTCCAAACAACCGATTAGAAGCTACGGATTCTGCCTCAATCTCGAATTTATTATAATGCAAAGAAAAAAGTTTGCATTTAAGCTATTTTCTGTATGAAAACTACTGGAGTTTTTTCGAAAAAAACAAAAAAAAATAATAATTTCTAAAACCAAGATATATTTGTGTAAATTTTTTTTCACAGTATTAAATATCTACTACTTTTCACAAAATTTTCAGAACAAACATCCTTCAAAATTTTAAGTTGCATTCCATGAAAGTTTAAAATTACTGTATTTTAGGACAATTTTAAAAAAAATAAGAAAAATATTTAGACAAAATATATAAAAAGACTTGAAAAAAATTACACTTAAATACCTGAAGTTGATAACTCCATTCTAAATTTGTACTTTGAAAGACTTTTTACTTAAAAAGAATACACCGAAAGTTGATAAAAATTGATTTTTCTATTCTTTTTTCAAAATGTAAAAAAAAATATTTAACTTTGACAGCTCCGTACAAGAAAACAACACAAACTAGCTTGGTTGCATTAATTGTTATTGACACACAATTTTGTCTATTTTTATGCGGTACTCAAATTTATTACGAAAATTTAAATTCTTAAAACATTTTACCACAACGTATGTAACTTTAATTTTTTTCAAAATTCTATAGTAGACTTTTAGGCAAATGTTCCTTCCCCCTTAAAGCTATACTATACCAAATATCCTATATTTAATAACTTTAATTCTTATGACAGGAAAAAATATTAACCAAAAACATTCTCAAAAAACTATAAGCTAAAATCTTAAGTCAGCAAAATCTGTAAGAAACCAAAAAAAAGAATATATATTTCTTAAGTGAAAGTAAAGCGTTGTGTTGTGTTTTAAGTAGCTTTAACATTGCAATAACATTAACAAAAAAGAATTAAAGATAAAGTTTCTTATTTAGTTTGCTTATGGTCGTATTTCTTTCTTATTTTCATACACCCCACCCCTCCTCCATCATTAAAGTATACTTTACGGAGAATTTGATTTTCTTTTTATAAACATTCAATGACATTATTTTCCATTTAGTCTACAAGAGTCTGTGTATGTGTAATTTATATTAAGTTGAGTGTTGCTTCTTAAACCTGCAAGGAGGCATTTTACTTATTTTTCCTATTCTGTCCTCTTACATTATTTGCCGTAAATTTGCGGCATCTTTTGTATGTTGTATTTAGATAGAGATGCTCATCAAAACAAGAGAAAACAACAACAAAAAATAAATGAAAACTTTTGTTTTTGAGTTTAGTTGCGGTTAAAGTTTCTCTATTTAAGTTTTTAGGTTTTTCTGGCTAAAACTAAACTGGGTTAAGAAGGAAAGTTTTGTTAGTTTCAATATATAAACGAACACTTTGCAGCATTAACAAAAACAACACAACAACGAATTGTTGTCTTCTAATTAAATTACAGTAAAGATTTTGTAGTTTGACACGTTTGTTTTTAAAACTAAAGTTGTGGTAGTAAATAGAAAATTGGTAAAATTAAAATGTATTTTAGAGAGTTGTTTGCAAAAAAATAAAAAAAAAATCGAAATTTGATGCATTGTACTTAGTTTAAATGAATTAAACAAATTTAGAATGAAGTTTTTTAAACAATAATGCAGCAAATTTTATTTATTTCAGTTTCCAATGTTTGTCACTAGCATTTCAGTTATTTTATAAATAAGAAGTATTTAATGTTACGGAAGTAGAGGTAGGTGAAATCACCGACAAGGGCTATAAACTTGATTTATTCACCGATATAACATTAAAATTTTTGAAGTCTCATTATTTTGGTGTATTTAACATAAAACTAATTTAGATTGTAAATGTCATATCAACTGACAGAGGGACAGACAAACGGACATGTTTATTTCAACTCCACTACATATAAGGGTTCAGAAATTTTTACTTTATTTTAGAAAACTAATTCAACAGCAAAACTTCTTGAATAATAAAAACTTGTTCTAAAGTTCAGCGTGACAAACAACCTATAGATTTACTCCTTACTCAATATATAGATAAAATTATTATGCGTTTTAGGTGGTGTTGGTAACAGTTAAAACTAACACCTCAATAGCCATCTCAAAGTATTTCAATTGACCTAAAATCCTTTCCGTCATCTGTCCATCTGTCTTTCTAAAAATTTAAATTAAACTAGAGTCCATAATTTTACAATCGAGAATGTTCTATTCGACTTGGTCAAATCTATATACCCACAGAATTTACATTGGACCTTAAACAATTTGTAAAAAATTTCGTTGATGTTTCGTTTGGTTTCCAAGTTTATATCAATCGTTGAGCTATCTCTACAAATCTATTCGCTAGTGTACAATCCACAGTGGGGCAGAATCGAAATTTTTTGGAAATAAATCTGTAACTTCTGATCGGCTGGTTGGATTTGCATGCTTAGCAGAGGAGTGTACCATGTTAAGTTTGGAAGGGGGATCGAACAGACTCCTCAGAGGTGGAGCTAAAGGGGCTCAAATTTGGGTACTTCTGACATAAAATTTTTTTAATCGCTTGCCAAATTTTTGTTTCTCGTTCGATTTCAAATATTTATATATTATTATAGGCACTGATAAGACCTACAAAAAACATGCTTACATGCCATATTTATCTCTTTTAGTTTTTGAGTTATTTGCGTTTGAATTTTTAAGTACCTCAATTTTGCATGTTCTTGGTCCAGTTTTTTTCATATATATCCTAGTATTAATTTTTATTGTTTTTTATTTGTTTTTTCTTTAGATAATTAAAAAACAAAATTTTCTATTGAATAAAAAAAAATTAAGTCGATATCTTTACCGGGTCCAAAAATAAACGATTTTGAATATTGCAAAATTGACGACTTTTTGTGTTTTTTTGGCCGAAAACGTATCTACACTCTTTTTTCTCTAAAATAAAATTTTCTTTAACAACATATAATAATTTTATGATTTTCTGAAAGGTATCTTCCCGGAGAAGACTTTAAAATAAAAGGTAAGTCCAACAGCTCAAGTGGTCAAGGTCCACACCCTCCCGAATTTGACCCATTTTATTGAAAGTTTTGATTTAAGTCTATATTTTCTCAAATCCCAAAGCACAAATCGGCAAACGGAATGCAGTTTAAGAATCTGTAATATATTGTTAAAAGTCTTTAAACAAAATCTACGGGACTTCGGAAAAATGTTGATTTTATAGCCGAAAATGCGAAAAAACCAATTTTTGGGATTTTTCAGCATTTTTTTGGCAATTGTGAGATTCTTTTTACAAAACTTTTAAAGTTTTTTTCACTTTCTCATTTTATACGATAAAGTTTATATTCACCGAAAATTTCGTTAAGATATCTTTAATAACAAAAATTTTATTATAGATAAAATATTTATAGTTTCTCAAAAAACCAATTTTTAAAAAAATATTATTTTATTTGCAAAAATCAGAAAAAGTATAAACTCATCTAAATTACGTTGCTAAGCTGACATAATTCTCCGTTATACAGAAAAAGAATGAAATCAATATCTTTTACAGAACCGAAATTATGCCACTTTAAAGTTTTATAAGTCACGTAAAATTCCAAAAATATTGTACTATTGTGGTTGTGAAAAAAAACCATAACAATATAAATAATTTGTTCCCGTAGCCAATGTTCGAATGTGTGTTTTTGAAAAAATACACAAAAGATGGAATTTTCCGTGACTTAATTAATTTTAAAGTGGCATAGTTTCGGTTTCACAACTTAATATTGTACACTCCTCTGTTATGCATATACCAAATTTCATGCAAATCCAACCAGCCGATCAAAAGTTACAGATTTATTTCCAAAAAATTTCAATTCTGCCCCACTATGCAATCTTTTGTTAAAAACATATCAGCAAAAAAGTTACAACAGACTCCCTATGTTTTTAGTATTTGTGCCATAACTTTTTTTGTTTATTAACAGATTTTGGCAATTTTAAACACCAAGCAAACTTTATATAAGATAAATATTTGAGCCAAATTTCATCCCTCAAGGTAGTCCCCTCCGAGCCCTGTCCTGATTTCAACAGACAGATAAACAGATGGACAGACGAACGGACATGGCTAGATCGACTCAGAATCTTACCGGGACCCAGAATACATATATACTTTATGGGGTCTTAAATGATTAATGAATCTGTCCATCTTTTCTCAAATACCAATGTTTCTCGTAATGCTCCTTAAATCTTCCAGTTTTATTGGAAAATTAAAAAAAAAAAAAAAAGTTATTAAGTACAAACAAAAATGTAATATTTTCGATATATTTATCAAAATACAATTAGTTTATACCCTATAATTCCTATCAACTATATTATAAATTGCTATTTAAAATTTAATTAAAATCGTTAAATATCGAATCGAATTATTATGCACTTTACCAAATAAATTAAAAATTTTTTTAAATACTATTTAAGCACTTTTATGCTTTATTCGGAAGCATAATATTTTTTTTTTTTTTTTTTTTTTTTTTTTTTTTTGACATTTTATTTTATTTGACAAATAAATGCTAACAGAATTTCTGTCAATCTTTTATAAGATTTCCTTGAGCTGGAACGACTTTAGGCAGATCTCATTGCAAATTCCAGCAATTGTCTGCCATTATATGTGAGTCCCACCTCCCCTAATACCGCTCTTCTATTGTCCAAAGATTTTGATGAAATCTTTTACCCCGCTCCTCACTAAAATTACGCAGATTTTGTGGAAATCGATATTAATGCGAGTGCTGGAAGTGATTTTTTATGCTCATGTTACAACCATGGTCCTTCTCATGAATTTTTATACCCACCATCAAAAAGATGGGGGTAAATTGATTTTGTCATTCCGTGTGTAACATATCGAAGGAATCATCTAAGACCCCACAAAGTATATATTTTCTGGGTCCTGGTTAAATTCTGAGTTGATCTAGCTATATCCGTCCGTCTGTCCGTCTATCCGTCTGTCTGTCTGTTGAAAGCAGGATAGGGCTCGAACGGGGTAGGGAGACGAAATTTGGCACAAATATTTATCTTATATAAGGTTTGTTTGGTATTAAAAATGGGCAAAATTGGTTAATAAACAACAAAGGTATGGACTAAAAGCTAGAAACACAGGGTGTCCGTTTTATAATTTTCTGCTAATATTTCTTCAACAAAAGCATGTACGACAACGAAATTTTGTACGTATAGTTCGGAGAATGATATAAACTCGGAAACCAAAAATGGTCGTGGTCCGCCCACTTTACCGCCCGCCTCCCATATAAGGTGAAATTGTTTTCAAATAGTTCAAGGACCAATGTAAAGCCGGAAACAGAAAATATGGGCATGGTCCGCCCACTTTACCGCCCCCTCCTATATAAGGTAAAATTTGAAAAAAGTTGATGGTAGGTATATAGATTCGACCGGGCCGAATATAACATTCGCGCTTGTTTTTTTTTTAATTTTTTTTTTTACATTTCGGCTCCGATAAAATGTGATGTTGGTTTCCGGGGTAAGCAATTTTTTCTTTTAAATGAGATGCTAATATTTTGAAAGCTTCTTTTGGTAAGTTCATATCTCTTACTATGTCATTTAGTTCTTTCTGATTAAGGCTAAATTTGTAGTCTGAACAGATGATGTATTTCGTTCAAGTTAACAGAGATTTGGATCATCAGAAGATTTAGATGTGCTGGGTTGTACCTCTTGTGATTTTAATTGAGGTCAATAAACAGAAGATAAGTTATGATATGACCATTTACTTCGATTTCCAGGGTTCATTCCATTTATTTTCATAATGCAAAAGTTGCTGTCATCATGATGGTGTCGAGATTCTCTCCAAATCCTTGCCAGCAATTAGAAGTGAGTTTTTGGGTTCTGCTATTAAAAGGTGACCTTTTAGTCACTTTTAGATATTCAAATGTAGAAAGTACACAAATTATAATAACAAAACATATAATCATAGAATTATGATACGAAAATCTGGCTTTAGGCAACTGTTTACCTTGAAGAATAAAGAAAAAAGAACGATCACGATATTAATCGCTCAGTTAATGTACAACTTTTGAAGTGTTCAATGCAGTTGTTTATATTAAAATATAAAAAATATATTAAATCAGAAAATCTCATTTTAATTTCAGAATTTCTTTTATTTAGTGAACATGAATTGAATAAAATAACAAAATATTATTATGTATGTTTTTAAAATAAGTTAATTGTTTTTTAGTTCTTGGATATTTATCATATATTATTCAATATTCTTTCCACTTAATCAATTTTTATTATAAAAAAGCGATAATTTGTCCATACTTTCCTACAATACTCTTTTACACTTCTAAATAACACTAATTTGACACTCCAAAAAAGCACTAAAAAGCGCCATCTTAAAACTATTAAAACTGAGACACGTTTTTCCCGAATGGTGACTCTTTTCGAAAAGAAAATGTTATCATATTCGATTGTTAAGAACTACTTGTAGTAACGTTTTAGACATAATTTCGATAAAAAATGCTAACAATGATCATGGGTGTTACGAACAATATTGCATCTTTTTTCCACTGGACCATAGACGTAGACATACCACACACATCTGGCATAAAATATGAGGAACCCATGACATCTTCTTGACGAAACTATATATAGAAAACAGCAACAAAATATATTTTAGTGTCTAATAAAGAACGAAAATCTAAGTAAAAGAAAGTAGTAAATGAGGACAGTTAGCTATAACTCAAAGCCAAAAGCTGTTAGGGAAAAATTGTTGCAATATTCAAAAAATAGTAGTCAATTTGAGTTGACCAGTGTTATTTATAGACCAGTGTTATTTATAGATTTCTTAAGCAATAATTTTGGTATATTATTATTATTACATCTTCCAGAAGATTATCTGGTGGTATCGTTCTTTTTTTCAAATAGACGATTATCTAGCAATTTTGCCTAATTTTCTCCAGGTGTACTGATTTTTTATTGCTTAGATATATCGCCAGTGACGCACAATCTCTCCCGATGGGAGAAACTTCCGCAATAGGGATATGAATACATATTGCGGCAATACGAATTCGAATCATTTTCGTATTATTTTACTTGTAGGGTTAATATGGATATATAATTTATTATTCATTAAAATAAATCGAATTAGTCTAGCAAAAAACATAAAAAATAAACAATATTAACTTTTTAATTTTTATTTTTTGTCATACATTTTTTCTATTTTCTAATATCAATAAATTTTAAAGTAATATTTCCGTTATGAAGAAACATAAATATTTATCGTTTAAAGCTAATTTATTATATTCAAACTACATACATATATGCTAGCAAAAGTCGCAGAAAGAATTATTTTTATTCAATTCCATATTGCAATCGCGTGGACCTGGTGGCATTGGTTTACAAAAATGGAGGTAGGAAATCATTCTTTGGATTTTTTTTATTTACTTATAACTTAATTACTTTAAATATATTCTGCTATCCATTGCAAGAAATTGGACTGTGAATAAGTATCACTAAAAACTTTAACTAAGTAGAGGCATTTTTGATATATTTAATAATGATTTACTACTAAGTGGTTAAATGTTATTAAGGTACGACACTTTGCTATGACTTTGAAATTTAATAATTTACCTACTAAAATATATAAAGCACTAGTTTATTATGAAACTAATTACACTGGTCAACAAAAAAATCCTTCCCCATAGAGTTGGACTTGATGTATTTTGATGTGCTAAACACGAATCTGCTTTCAGTTATTTTCCATCAGGTATGGATTTTTTTTTATGGGCGTGTCTAATATTTCGCCCTTAGTAAGGCCTTTACTCTAGTATATTTACTCATAACTCAAGAACGATGTGTACGATTGATCAAAGTGATACACCAAAAGATGCGATACTAAAAATATCTTCAAATTTTCCAAACTTAATTTTTTTATGTGGTCAACAGTTTCAGAGTTATTTTGAAATAAGTGTCCGAAAAAAATCGATTTCATGAAAATTTTAGATTTTTTTGTTACTTAAATTTCTTTTAATAAATGAAAACATCTAAAATGCTACAGTTTATCATCTTTATCTTAAAGCTGGTAATGCTGCAAATAAAATGAGGCATGTATCTTCAAAATTGATGAAGAAATCTAAATTTTATTCACAGTTAAGTAAAAATACCCATAATACATACAATTGAGTAGAAATACAGTGGTGGTCCACAAAAATAGGTGGACTAGGTGGATTTTGACGAGTTAAACAAGAATCTGAATTCACTTTTTTTCTATCACGTACTTATTTTTTTTTAGGTGCATGACTTATATCATCACTTTATTCAGCGGTCACACTATAAAATTCGAGAATGGTTTGTCAAACTTAGGCTATAACTCAAGAACCCTTTACACGATTTTGATAAGTGATACATGAAAAGATGATTACGAAAATTGTCTTCAAGGTGTGTCAACAATATTTTTCTTTCGCTTAAGAATTTCAGCGTTATGGATCAAAATTTTCACCACTTTTCAAAAAAATAAATTTTAAAATTTTCGGTTCCAATTACCGAATAACTACGGAAATATTAACTGGACAAAAAATTTTATAAATTCAGCTCAAAGACAATTTAGGTCGCTATATATTAAAGTTCAATTTATCTTAATTGGACAAACTGCTCTCGAGTTACACAAGTGTGACTGCCTAAAGGCGGGGTCATAGTAGTCATGCCCATAAAAAAAATCAATGCGTGATAGAAAAAAAGTAAAAGCTGATTCTTATTTAGCACGTTGAATTCCACCTAATCCATCTATTTTTTTTATTTAAGATGAAAAACAAAAATTTTTTTTTGGTCCACTAGTGTATTTCCTTTTAGCTATAGGTATACATGGGTATCCCAACTTAACTGTAAATCCAATCAAGATTTGTGCATAAATTTTTTTATACGTGGCTTTATTTACTAGTAGTTTTGCCAGCTTTGAGATAATGGTGATAAACTTAAATATTTTTGATGTTTTCACTTTAAAAAAAAGTTTTAGTAAAAAAAAGAAATCTTGAATTTTGCATGAAAAATTTTTTTCCGACACTTTTTTCGAAATATCTCCTAAACTATTGAGCGAATAAAAATTTGATAGTAGAGTGATTTAAAGCTAATTTTATTCCGCATATCGTGGTGTATCATTTATATATATCGTGCATACCGTTCTCAAGTAATAGTTAAATATACTCGAGTAATCGGCATATTTAGGACACAATATTAGACACGCCCATAAAAAAAAATCCCGACCTGATGGAAAAAAAAACTGAACGCAGATTCGAGCTTAGCATGCGGAATTCCATCTAGTCTACATATTTTGTTTTGAAGGAGCTCAAAAAAAATTGTTTTTTGTCGACCAGTGTTATCTTACAAAATAATAGTATAATATATTTCATTTTATTATCAGTCTTCTGTTAAAGAAGCTCTTGTTTTACAGTTTAGATATTTATAAAATTTATATTATTTTTGTTCCACCTAATGCGAATGATCTAATATACATTTTTCTTTATTTTCATTACAGATATAAACTTATTTGGAATGTAAGTAAATTATACAAATAAAATTTTTTTAAGATAAATTTAGCAAAACTCTAAAACATTTTAATTAGAAAAAATATTATATTTATATTTTACATCTTAAAAATTTAGTTAAAGAAATAAGCCTGTTGTAATCCTCTCAGAATATTTTTGCTTCATTTATAATTAGATTTCATCAACTAACTTTTAATAGCATTTGTGGTAATATGCTAAAAACTCTCGAAAACTTTTTCATGACTTTTTTTTTTTCTTAAATATTCATTAATTTTCTTTAATTAATGCATGTACACACAAAAAACATGCATGTCCATTTAGAGTCCTTATCAGAAAAACATCATTAATACCACAACGCTTAAAAACACACACACACGAATCAAACTGATTCGTTTTTTTTTTTTTTTCACTAAATAATCTACAACATACATATATACTTAACAGAATACAAACACATATTTAAGCCAGAAAAAATGTTATGTTATTTTTTGTATTATGGACCAAAACTACGTACTCACATTCACGCATATATGTACATATATTTTAATCCTTGAACATTTAACTGGAATACAGCAAAAACTGAGAACTATGACAAAAAAAATGTCAAATGCATAATAAACACTCGAATAAAACTACTATAGTAGTGAATAAAAGTGACAAAAAATAATTTTATTTTTTTTTTTTAAGCAGTCAACGAAATTAAATAAGTTGAACTGAGAAAAAAAAACAGACCTATAGAATGGATAAAAAGAATACTTTTTATATCGGTTATATTTAACTGGCAGGTTTGATATAATTCAATGTCAAAAAGTACCAGAATTAAATTGAATAAAGTAACGATAATTTATTCGTTAAATTTTTTTTTTTTTTTAATAATTTAAGTAATTTTGTCCTTTCAAAATGAAAGCACTGAACTAATAATTTTGTCGAATAATTGATTAAATGAAACTTAAGAATAAAATATTATACAAATAATTAAGTGTTTACGAATAATTTTATCGATTACTTAACCTATTTATATGTTGTTTTTTATTTTGTAATGGTTTTGAAGATGACAGAATATCTGGGATTATTTGTAAAAATAAAAAATTAAGACATTTAAATATTTAACAATTAAATTATTCTACTTTCAAACCGGTTAGGAATAATTTTATTCGATTAAAAGCAAATTATGTTTATACAATTGGAAATTAAATTCAACTAATAATCGTCTTTTTAGTAAAAAATGTTAATTACATAGTCTTTACCATAAAACTGTTACAAATAATTAATCAAATAAAAAACAAAATTAAGGGTTTTTATATATAAAATTTGGAACCAAATATTGTTACCTTGATTCATGTTATTTATTTAATCTTTTTATTTTTATTTAAATTTTAAAAAATAATAGACTAATAATATATTAATCAGTTGACCCTTTTAAATAGTAAACCTTGCAAATATCTCACATTTTTAATGATATTCTTAACGATTCGGTTACGAATAATTTATTCGGAAAAAATTTATTTAAATTAAGAACTTTATATAACTAAAAAAATATATTTTTCAAATAATTTATTTGATTTTTTATTTCTTTTTAAAATTTAAAAAATAATCGGTTAATTATTCGATTAATTCCAGTTAAAAAATCAGAAAAAGACTTTTTTTAAAAAACAAAAATATTCTTAATGATTTTGTCATCAAAAATTGATTACGAATAATTTATTCGATTGATATTTTTAAAATTTTAAAAATTTTTAATAAAATTAGAATTTTTTATTCGAATAAAACCCGGCAAAATAAGTGAAATTTTAAAATTTTATATTTTAATTTTTAATGATATTTTTAATTATTTACTCATGAATAACTGTCTATGAATAATTTATTTGATTAAAAGTAAAAAATCTGGGGTAAATAAAATTATTCAATTTTTTTATACTCTTCACCACAGGTGTTAAGGGTATATATAAGTTTGTCATTCCGTTTGTAATTTCTACAATATTCGTCTAAGACCCCAAAAAGTATATATATTCTGGATTCTTATTGATAGGGGAGTCGATATAAAGATGTCCGTCTGTCTGTTGAAATCAGTTTTTAGAAAGCCCCAGTTATCGGATATATATGTTTTATATATCAAATTGTTAGAAATATTCCTTAAAAAATCGCTAATAAAATTGAGCAAAATCGGTCGATAAATAACTGAGATATCGGAAAAAAACCGAAGATACTCCCGAAAAATTGTGTTTGCTGTCGGCTTTTCTCGGCTCCTATAAAATATAGCGATTTCGTTTTTGCACGAAAAATTCAAAACCTTTCTTAGTTTTTTTTTTTTTTTTTTGTGAAAAAAAAATAGGTCGTTTTATTGACGCGTTTTATTGACTTTTTTAAGCTCCTATATAAGCTACGGCATCCGCTTTTAAACGAGTTGGTCATAAATATTTTTATAAAATTTCAATTTTTTACAGAAAGCCAATTCGTTCATAAACAACAGAGTTATGGAACCAAAACTAAAAAAAAATTAATAAGTAAATACACAGAAAAATATTTATATTAAGCATACATACATACATACATACATACATACATACATACATACATACATACATACATACATACATACATACATACATACATACATACATACATACATACATACATACATACATACATACATACATACATACATACATACATACATACATACATACATACATACATACATACATACATACATACATACATACATACATACATACATACATACATACATACATACATACATACATACATACATACATACATACATACATACATACATACATACATACATACATACATACATACAGTGGTGGCCACGAATTTAAGACACGACATTTCACTTATATATTTCTGATAATTTTTACATCTTATCGAACAAATTTTAGATCCATGTTATTTTTTAAAGATCCTAGTAATGTTATGAAAAAAAATCAACAATAGTTTGTTACCTATATTTAGTTTCCAATTTTTATTTACATATTATACAGATTAATACAAGTTTAAGCCTGGTCATGAATTTAGGACATAGGCAAAATAAAAGTTAATTCACAAAAGTAAAGCTCAGCTTCATAAAACAATATTAGTATTTGGTGGGAAATCCTTTATTTTGAATCACAGCAGCGCATCTCCTGGGTAAACTTTCAACTAAGGCCATACAGCGCTCCTTTGGAATGGCATACCAAGCCTTTTGAATTTCTTCCCATAAATCAGTCAAATTTTTTGGCTTTACTGCTCGTACATGCTCCTCAACATCATTCCACAAGTTCTCAATTGGATTGAGATCCGGGGATTGAGCTGGCCATTTCAGAACTGTGATATTATTTTCCTCTAAGCAACTCTTCACTAGGCGTGAAGTGTGCTTAGGGTCATTATCATGCATAAATTTCCACATTAGAGGCATGTTGTCTTCAGCGAATGGTATCATGATGCTTGTCAGTATGTTTTTGTAAATATGCTGGTCCATTTTATTGATAATCTTCTGAATGGGACCTACACCATGCCAGGAAAATGCTGCCCACACCATGACATTTCCACCACCATGCTTAACCGTTTTAAGGGTGTACTTTGGGTGATGCTCCAGGTTTGGAGGACGCCATACGTACTGTTTTCCATCAGAACCAAAGCGACAAAACTTCGACTCGTCGCTCCAAAGTATATTTTTCCAAAATGTCATCGGCTTATTGAGATTTTCTCTTGAAAACGCTAGTCGGGATTTAATATTTTTTTTTGACACAAGTGGTTTACGTTGTGCAATACACCCACGTAAGTTCTTCTCATTCAGACGTCTTCTTATTGTCCTGGACGATATATTAATACCAAAATCCGATGAAATCTCATTTTTAATTTTACTTGAGCTCTTGAAAGGATCTTTAGCAGCTGATTTATAAATTAAGCTATCCTCCCTGGGTGTAGTTTTTCGGGCTCTAGGGTGCTGTTTGACATTTTTGGTAGTGCCATGTTGCTTGATGTGTTCCAGTGCATTGTAAATCTTGGATCTGGAACATTTTAGTAGCTTGGAAATTTCCATTACTGTTTTTCCATCAGTATTCATTTGTTGGATCAATTTTCGCTCGGCATCCGAACTCCAAGTACCTCTGGCCATTTCTAACTAAATATTTTGATGTATTCTAACATTAAATGGAATAAAACATTCATTACTTACCTTTTAGCTTCAAAAAACACCAAAAAATCACTTAAAAACCAAATATTTCTTATATGTTTTAAATTCGTGACCAGCTTCAAAAGCACGTTTTTACGAAAATATAATAAAAACAGCAACAAAATGTATACACAAACAAAACCAAATAACGGTAATTGATCTTAACATTACAGGGTACACTGAAAAATTAACAAAATCTAATTTTATATTGCAGGGTTGTAATAATTATCACAACTTAGTTCGTTACATGTCGTGTCTTAAATTCGTGGCCACCACTGTACATACATACATACATACATACATACATACATACATACATACATACATACATACATACATACATACATACATACATACATACATACATACATACATACATACATACATACATACATACATACATACATACATACATACATACATACATACATACATACATACATACATACATACATACATACATACATACATACATACATACATACATACATACATACATACATACATACATACATACATACATACATACATACATACATACATACATACATACATACATACATACATACATACATACATACATACATACATACATACATACATACATACATACATACATACATACATACATACATACATACATACATACATACATACATACATACATACATACATACATACATACATACATACATACATACATACATACATACATACATACATACATACATACATACATACATACATACATACATACATACATACATACATACATACATACATACATACATACATACATACATACATACATACATACATATATACATACATACATACATACATACATACATACATACATACATACATACATACATACATACATACATACATACATACATACATACATACATACATACATACATACATACATACATACATACATACATACATACATACATACATACATACATACATACATACATACATACATACATACATACATACATACATACATACATACATACATACATACATACATACATACATACATACATACATACATACATACATACATACATACATACATACATACATACATACATACATACATACATACATACATGTATATACATGTATGTATGTATGTATGTATACATACATACATACATACATACATACATACATACATACATACATACATACATACATACATACATACATACATACATACATACATACATACATACATACATACATACATACATACATACATACATACATAAAATCAGATTTTATTATTTTTTTTTTTTTTATTTTAATTATTTTTCTTAATTTTTTCTTAACCGATTAATTATTCGTTTAATTCTCGTTAAATAAAATCAGATATAAAATATTGTTCAAATATCAACCAATTTATTTTAATTATTTTTCTTAATGATTTTGTCATAAAAAATACGAATAGTTTATTCGATTAAAATTAATCGAATTTTAACAATTTTCAAATTGAACATCCATAAACTAAAGAAAATGTTTTTTCTTAAGAGTTTTTTTTTTCAGTTTTTTGTCTACGAATATTTTATTCGAATAAAACCATGCAGAATGATTAAAATTTTAAAATAAAATTAAAAATTTGTTAAAATTTTAAAATAAAAAAAAAAATTATATTATTATTAATTATTTTCTCAATAATCTATTCGATTCAAAATAAGATTTCTATTTTTTACGAATAATGCATTAGATATTTATTATATTTAGATATATTTCTCTTTCAATTTTAAAAAGTAATTGATCAATATTCGATTAATTCTCGTCACCAGTCTATTCTGAATAAAATGCTTAACGATTTTGCTATAAAAAGTTGATTACGCATAATTTATTCGATTAAATTTAATCGAATTTTAAAAATTTTTAATAAATTTTGAAACTTAATTAAAATAGAAAAAATGGAAAAAAGATTTTTTTTTTTAATTTTTTGATTAAAAATATTTTATTAGAGTAAACCCAGCAGAATGAAGGAAATTGTAAATTAAAAACAAAAATAATAATTATTAATGATATTTTTTATTGTTTTCTCATGTATAACCGTCTATCAGTAATTTATTCGATTAAAAATGTCTGGCAAATTAAACTAAAAAAAAAAAAAAAAAACAGTGTTTTTATTAACATTTTTATCCTTAACGAACTATTTATTAAATCTTTTTGTTTTCTTGCAATTTTAAAAAATAATCGAATAAAAAGTAATTCGTTTAATGCTAATTTAATAAATTCAGATATAAAATATCGTCCAAATATTAAACATTTTATTCTGATTATTATTCTTAATAATTGTGTCATATAAAATTTATTACGATTTAACGAATTTAAGCAAATTTTAATAAAATTAGAAACTAAATTAAACTAAAGAAAATGTATAATCAAAATTCATAATTGACGAAATGCATAAAATCTTCTTTCAGGGCATCTCTGCAATTCTGAGTTAAAATTTGTTTACAAAATAACACGTCCCTTGCATTCGTAGTTACCTTCCTTGAAACCAAACTGTGTATTTCCCATAGCATCTTCACATTTTGTATATATCTTTCTGTGAATAATTTTTAGATATATCTGTAATACTTGGCTCGTTTGACTAATTAGTCTGAATTCACTACATTTCTTTGCATTATTTTTCTTGGGTATGGCGATGAAAGTTGATTTGAGCCAATCTTCTGGATATTGACCCGTGTCGTATATTTGATTAAAAATAGTGATTAGAAGTTGCACATTATTTGTGTCCATTATTTTCAAAACTTCAGAGAGAATTTCGTCTGAACCTTTAGCCTTTTTGTCATTCAACGATCTTAAAGTATATTCCACTTCATTTCTCCCTATTGGTGTTTCCGTTATTTGGCTCCCCATGTTATTTCCAAAAGCCGATCGTTGATCAACTGTGAAAATCTTTGTATTACATTCCTTCCAAATCGGTTTTATGCTCGCCAAATCAAATGCAGCTTCATTATTATCATTAATCAAAATTGCAGTCGATATTTTTCTATATACCCCGGCAAATTCCTTTAGTTTCTTATGGAGCTTAAAATCATCGTATGTACTTTGTAAGAATTCTATTTCCTGACATTTCCGATTTAATAGATAATTTTTTGCAGCACGAATCGCCGATCGTATTTCTTTGTTTATCTCCCAGTATCTCTCATAATTACTACTTTGTTCTTCTGTTCTTATTATTGATCAGTTACCTAGGATGTTTTTCGTTGCCGTATTTATAATAGTTTTAAAATTTCTCCACAATATATCCTTATCATTTTCGTTTATGTCCTTTAGTTGAGCATTAATTCATTGCTGGAGTTCCTTTTGAATTGTTGGGTCGTTAAGTTTTCTGACATCAACTCTGGGCTGAGGTTTCTTTTTTCGAAAAAAAAACGATTTTAGTTCGAATTTTTGAAATCAATAGATTATGATCTGATGGAACATCATACTATATACTAATTCTAATTCTTCAAAAAACAACATTTGAACGATTATTACCATTTTTGTACTCGATAAATATTATACATTTAAAATAAAGCAACTGTTAGAATTTTTCGAAAGAAAAGTCAATTTTTTAGAAAAAAGTTTTCTATTGAAATGGTAAATTTTGTTAATCCCTTTCTAGCTCTGCCACATATAATTTGACAAACAAGTGATAATGGTGAGAAGATCCTCTAGAAACAAAATAAAAAAAAAAAAACAAACCATATAATAGACTCTTAATAGTCATTTAGATTTTATGTGTACGTATGTGTATATTTCTCACACAGTACATAAATGTTGCTACTAAAATCAGTAAACACCCAAAATAACACCCAACCATCATGATGACCTTAATCATGTTTCTATATTATTTGTACATTTGCGTATATGTTTATAAGAGTGCGTGTTTTGTATAAACTTGTTTGTTTGTACGTATAAATAACCATCAGTACACAACCAAACCAAAAATAAATAAAAAGAAAACAAGAAAATTGTATTTGTGTTGACAGTCGTTTGAACAAAAAAAAAAATCACAATTTGTATGTGTAAGTTGATTTTTTCTGATGATTTTTTTCCGTGGAATTAGTTTTTTATTTTCTTGTACACTCAGTATATGTGGTTTTGTATTTATTTTTATGTTGTCCGTTATGAAATCTTGTTAAGTGTAAAAGGACATTTAGTAGTTTCATTTTGATAACCTGAACAGTGAGGAAAAATTATAGAGAGTCAAGTTTTTGGTTAAGTTTAAAACAATCAATTGGATCAGTTTGTTGAAAATGGACACAATTTTAAGGGAGAATGTTACTAATCCCTAAACAGCGGACCTATAGGATCTTAAAATATTTTTCAAACATTTCTTTTACATTCATGTCTAGATTTTTTTATTTTATTTAATTTCTTTTATCTCAACTTTGGCCTATGAGAGGTTGAAAAATAAATTTAAAAACCTTATATTTTTGTAAATTTAAAAATGTTTTAAAATTGACAAAGTATATAAATGGATTATGGAAAAATTGCCTTAAGGTCCTTCCATTTTATTTAGAAAATATTAAGCAAATATTTTAGTACACAATAAAACAAAAATATATTTTAGAAGTGGAAGTTTGTTACCACCTTTTTGAAAAAAAAAGCAACAAAAAGAAATATCTTTTTTTTTAAATTAGTTCTGTAATTGGATCCAGAACACATGATAATAGTCTGTAATCATTCTACTTTGGCGTTACGACCTATGATTTCCGTTTGAAATTGTCATATCCAAAACTAGTGCTTTGGAAGTGTTAGCTAGTCAGTACGCATTCTGTAGAACGGTTCTAGAACTAGTTCTTTAATCAATGATTTTTGTTCGATTTTTTCATGTTCAGAACTCATGCCGTAGAGGTGTTGGGGAACGGTTTCAGAGTCACACAGAATTAGTTCTTAAGCAGCAGTTTTCAAAAACATTTCTTACAAGAAATTTAGAATCATAATAAGTTTATACTAAACAAGTTCCAGAATTAGTCGTAAAACCACTAGTTCTAAGGATTTATCCCAGCAAAAACTTCGCCTACTAAATAACGCGATTTGTAAGCAAAATTAGTATGAAAAACAGCTTCCACTTTTAGTGCTATAACTGATGAATTTTGTTCGCGATGTCCAAAATTTCATAGGTTTTTATTTGGGTTCCAAAAGAGAGATTTGGTTGAGATTTGAACCCAGTCATCAACATATTGGTTGCGTTTTTAAGTCTGCCATCTTACTCGCTCACCACAATCGACTTATATTTTTATGTCCAAAAAAGTGGTTTTCATATAGGGAAATAAATAAACACAATTTATAAGTTGAAATAAGTTGGGAGTTGAACTCTCTTTGAATTTAAATACACATTTTTTTAGTTAGGCGCTCTAGACAACTGAGCCACGTAAAAATCAAATTACTTTCATATTTACTAAATACCAGTTATTGAAGTACTAATAGTGCTGCGAGTGGTGAATAAGGCTACATTGTAATGCATACAGGAAGCTGTTGCTTTTAAAAATAGAAGCTAAGTTTTTGCTGGGTATTAAAGAATCTGAAGAAGTTCAGATTACACTAGTTATAGAACTAATGATTTCAGAACGTGTTTTAAAATTTTTCCTGGGAAGTTTCAATTTCAAATTAATAATAAATTATAAATTAATATAATTTTTTATCGGATCGATATATTTACTTGCAGCAATATTATTTGGAATTTGTAAGAAATTTAAATGATATTTTTCAAAAAAAAATTTGGGGCCCAAAGTAAACACGACAATTAATTTTACAAGGTTAAAAATTAAAAATTGATTTCAATCTAAATATCACTTAAACTAAAGAAGATAACATGCACTTGTAAAAATATTCCGTGCACAATTTGAGGCTTGTAATTTTTATTATAAGCGCAAAAAACTAGTGCAGTTAGCTTTTTTAAATTTGCTATTACTTTCAGTAACTATGTGCTAAATTTTGTTGCAATAGCGTAATTAGTTTTTCTTAAAATGAAAATTTCAGTTCACGCAAGCGCATAAATTAAATTTATAATCAAAACATATGTTGACCAAATGAAACAATTCCTAGGAGTGCGAAAAAATTGTTCGCGAAAGTAAGGTTTCCATATTCAAATTGTAATCTAACTTGCCATATCTACCAAACGAGCTTGATTTCAAAAAAAAAAATTGATGTGCTAAATACGAAGGTCTGGATTTTTTTTTATGGGCGTATCTAATATTTCGCTCATAGTAAGGCCATTACTCTATTATATTTCCTCATAACTCAAGAACGGTGTGTACGATTGCTCAAAGTGATACACCAAAAGATGCTGACTAAAAATATTTTAAAATTCCCCAAACTTTATTTCTTTATGTGCTCAATAGTTTCGTAGTTATTTTGAAATAAGTGTCTAAAGAAATCATTTTCATGCAAAATTTTAGATTTTTTTGTTACTAAAATTTTTTTTAATAAATGAAAATAAAATGTTACAGTTTATTATCTTTATCTTAAAGCTGCTAATACTGCGAATAAAATAAGGCATGTATCTTCAAAATCGATGCACAAATCTAAATTTTATTATCAGTTAAGTAAACATACCCATGTTACATACAATTGAGTAGAAAATACAGTGGTGGCCAAGAAAAAAAAAATTTTTTTTTTTTCTTGAAACCAAAATAAGTGGACTAGGTGGACTCTGACGAGTTAAACAAGAATCTGCATTCACTATAACTCAAAAACCCTTTACACGATTTTAATAAGTGATACATCAAGAGATGCATACGAAAATTGGCTTCAAGATATGTCAACAATATTTTTCATTCGCTCAAGAATTTCACAGGTATGGATCAAAATTTTCACCACTTTAAAAGAAAAAAAATAATTTTAATATTTTCGGTATTAATTATCGAATAACTACGTTCTCAAGTTATACAAGTGTGACTGCCTAAAGGCGGGTCATAGTAGTCATGCCCATAAAAAAAAATCAATACGTGATAGAAAAAAAGTAAAAGCTTATTCTTATTTAGCACATTAAATTCCATTTAATTCACCTACTTTTTTTTTTTTTTTTTTTTTTTTTGCCTACTAGTGTATTTCCACTTAACTGTAGGTATGCATGGGTATCCTAACTTAACTGTGAATCCAATCAAGATTTGTGCATCAATTTTTATGATACGTGGCTTTATTTACTCGTAGTTTTGCCAGTTTTGTGATAAAGATGATAAACTGAAATATTTTTGATGTTTTGACTTTTAAAAAGAAGTTTTAGTAAAAAAAAAAGAAATCTTGAATTTAGCATGAACAATTTTTTTCCGACACTTTTTCGAAATATCTCTTATACTATTGAGCGGATAAAAATTTGTTAGTAAAGCGACTTAAAGCATTCCACATATTTTGGTGTATTACATATATAAATCGTGCATACCGTTCTCGAGTTATAGTGAAATTTACTCGAGTAATCGGCATATTTAGGGCACAATATTAGACACGCCCATAAAAAAAATCCAGACCTAGTGAAAAAAAAACTGAAAACACATTCATGTTTAGCTTATCAAAATACATTAAATCCAACTATTCGTCTATGGGGGAAGATTTTTTTGTTGACCAGTGTTATTTATGAAATATTATTGAACTTTGAGAGAGTGTAGCAAAAAAAAGTAAACAACATAGAACAATAAATTTAACAGATTATGATAATTCATTTTGTTTTCTATCACCCGGTATAAAAACTTATTGCAATATCCACACTTTGTTTTTTGAATTAATCCTCGTTTTGAGTACGGTTCAACGCAACGTAAGTTCCCTTAATGCAAATATAGATAAATCATAAAACACCTTTCAAATATAATTTTTCTTAAATGGAACAAATTTTACGACTGTTTCGTTTATGTTAATGTTACGGTCTTTTGACTTTTGTCAATATTGATGTAGTTTTTGAAGATGTGATCATTGAAATTGTTTGTATAAATGTAGTTTGGTTCAGTACATTATAATCTAGTGAATAAAACCAACATTAGTTTTTTAAGTGGTTACGGCCTTTTGCATTTTAGTTGACGATATATATGTATATCTATAAGTTAATTTATTATAATCAATCTTGAATGTTGAAATAAAAAGATGTAGGACTGAATTACCCCTTGAAAAAAAAAATAATTATGTACCATATGCCATAGACGGACATCACCCGATAACGGACAAAATCAGCGTGACGATTGCTGTTCGCCTATGAGAGCTTTCACTGTATTTCAATTTGATCCTATCTGCAGTTTAAGAGATACAAATTTATTATTTTATTGTTTTGTGGTCAACCACCCTGTGGGTATTATTTAATGCAGGGGTTCTCACAAGATCTTGCTTCGCGACCCCCTTTTAACATTGTTATGGAAGCGCGACCCACTACTACTTTGACTAGTTAAAAAATCAGATAAAATGTTATGTAAAGACAAAATAATATTAATAATTGCGACATTGTTTCTGCTTCATGATTTCATTAATATTAAGAGACTTTTTCGTAAAATGCATATCTAATATCATTCTCTGGGAACTCAAAAGTTCGATACTTTAGTTTTGTGGCCAAAAGAGCGAATATGACAGTTCGACATAAAAATGTATGTTGATGAAAATTGTTCTAATACTTTTAGAACTTCGGAGCCAACAAACGGATAAACTTTGCTATATTTCAACTAAAATTCTTTTAAATGTGCTGATTGAGAATAAAAATTACATTTGAAATGAATCTGGTATTTTATCAAAATTCATATTGAACGGATTTTTACACCTTTGAATTAAAAAGTCGTTTAAGCAAAATTATTTTTCACAGCCCGCAACTTTCTCTGCAAAATAAATGTATTGTGTACTTAGCATTGAGAAGTCACACTATTCCAGCCAATTTTAATAATCTTATTACGCAGGATGTTATTCCATGGTTAAATTTCGAAAGGGCATTGAAATGACTTTATACAAAAAATTATTGGCATAATAAACTTGCAAAAAATAAAAGTGAAAAATTTATAGTTTCATCAAGTTAAAGTGAACTATTTATCTTTTTAATTAAAAGTTTTCCCTGTCACATCGTAGTTTTCTTTATATTGTGTCATTCGACACCATCAATTTCTTTATTTGATCATTGTTTTCTTTATCAAACAAAGTATTTTTAATCGAAGTCTGGTTTCTGCGACGGTTTTCTTGCAGCTAATGCTAGTTGGCTCCTAAAAGAACTCATTAAAAATCATTACTTTTGTCCTTAATTTGGGGATTTTCTTTTTTTTATAAAAATATCTTCCCATTTTTAAATAGTTTCATGCTTTCATTGGAATTTTTATTTAAAATTGTATGTTTAAGAAAATTTTTCAGAATATCTTCGCGACCCCCCACGAATGTCTGTACGGACCCCTTGTGGGTCGCGGACCCCCATTTGAGAACCGTTGATTTAATGTATTTCAAACGAATTAATATTAATCATACGTCACATATGACAAAGAAATTCACGACATATGTGGCGTATGAATTACGATGAAAAAATATTAATCATACGATTATTTTACAGATAAAATTAATTTCTTAAATTTTGTTAAAATTAATAATTTAATTAAAAGCGAAACTTTAGTTTAAATTTAAATTAAATAAATTTACAATGTTAAAGGATAAACTAGAGTAGAAAAAAGAATCCGTTAGTATTTAAATATTTAATGCATTTTATTTTTCTGAATCCTTAAATAAAAAAAAATAATAATTAAGGATTTTAGTATAAATTTTTTTGTTATTCTATATTTCTTTCCTCTACTGCAACATATCTGCAATAATTGTTTCTTCTTACATGTTTTTATTAATATTTTTTTCTGGTCATATAATATTTCTTGTATTAGTTTTTACTTTCACATTTCTGTTTATTCAATTTCCATGCAATCACTGTTTGCGGTTTTATTTTTCGCAGTCATAAACATTTTTATTATTATTTTAAGTTCTATTTTTTTGTCCTTTTACCATAAATGTGTTGCTTTACTCTGTTGTGGACTTTAACTGCATATTATGTGGGTGTATGTTGTTTGTTAAAAATTTTAGACATGTTATCCTTTATAACTACTCTACACTATACTCATATTGACCAAAATCATAATCATACACGCACACACACACTATGACACTATGAAAACAACATATAAACAAATTGGCCTCAATTTGTAATGGAAAAAACATGCAGAGCAAATATGAAAAAATAAAAATAAAATGTTGGTCAACATTGTCATCATTATCATTATTATAATCATCATCAAAGGCTTAAATTATTATAGAGAGGATACAGAGAGGAATTGTAATGAAAACAGTATACATTTTATAATAACTAACAACGATATATGGGCAATTCTCCTTTTTCATTTGCCTTTATGAAACCGACCTTCACCCTCAAATATTTTTTTAAATTCTGAATTTTTTTAAACAATTTTTGATGCAATTATCTTAACAACGTGTGGTGCTGTAACAGAAAAAAATTCAAGACCTGAAACGGTTCCATGTGGTGCCGGCAAGACCCAAAGTCAAATATTCAAAAAAAAAGTGTTTGAAACTAACAATAAATTTCTTTTTATTGCTGTAGTCGCTGACTTTAGCATAAATGTCCAATTCTTCTAATGTAGACTATAAACACTTGTAGAAAAGGACCAGCATGGATTTAATTAGTGTGCCATTAACCAGTGTCAAATTATGGTGTACAAAAGTCATGAAACCAAATTTTAAAAAATTTTAAAATTTTGCAGTTTTTTCACTAAGGATTTTACGCCGTTTCGAACATTTCAAAATTCGAAACAGAGCCTGATAGCTCTTGAAATTATGCATTATTTGACATATATCTCATTAGTGTGCCCTCAACATAAATGCTGTACCTAAACTTGGAGAGAAAAAACGTGAATGGCTCCAAGAGGTGCCTTTTTCGCGAGGCACATTCGGAACGTTATTTAAGTGAAGCTAGAGTATAGCGTTATCAAAATAGGTTTCCAAATTACATTTAAAAATCATTGTGGCGTTTTAAAATATTAATTTGCTAAATGTGTATAGCTATTTTAAAGAATCAGCAATTTTGAATATTTTGTTATAACGGATGCTGGCGTTATAAATCAATTTTAAACTGAAATAAGTTCCTGTGTAATGTTTTACTTACGCAGAAAATATAATTTCACTAAAAATATTCATCAACGGTTTTCATGGGCTAAGAACGCAATGTTTTTAGTTTAACATTAATTGTCGAGGCACACCCAAGGCGCTAATTAAAATTGGCGATGATATATGTCAATATGGCGTTCGAAAAAAAGTATGATTTTTCATTTAATGCAACTTTAGAGATTTGACTAAGAGCAATTAAAAATGCATACAAATGATATTGTCTTATGACTTATTTAAAAAAATTGTGAATTTTGCAATAAATGTATGAATATGAACAAGACTAAAAACTGAATTTTACAAATTTTATAAGAAGGTTAAATCGCTATTAAATTGCTAATATATCCACGCATACTTAACCCTTATGTTGACAACTGCATACCCGGGTATGTTTTTCATTTTTAAATTAGCATAATTGGAGTTCTGGTTGTCATATTAAATTGAAAATCTAGATGTTTGTCAACAATATTGTTAGCTATGATATTCTGAAGAAAGTTTTTGTAGCCAAAGTTATAAGCGTTTTAGTGACGATAACCCTTACGTTTACAACCAGCATACCCGGGTATGTACAGAGCAATTTATGGAAATATTTTATCGAATACAAGTAAAATATTTATTATGTTTCTTTTTTTATAAATAATAGATACATTAGATTATAATAAATTTAAAAAATATTTATTTTAGGCTGCGCAGTCCTTGCATTCCTTAATATCTTCTTAATATTCAGCACATACTGGTTTATGGCATTTCCTACATGCCTTTCGCGTTGGTCTTCTTCTAGAACACTAAAACAACTTCTTGGCTTCGGATAAAAAAACATTCAACTCTTAATCTTACTGGGCCTTCTAACATGCTTTCGATTCCACTTCTAGAGCAAAAATGTAGAATAATTTGTACATTTTTTTAAATTTCCTCTATAGTTAGTTATTCGCTGCAGCAGGAATTACCTTCTATGATTTGTTGAAGTTTTTAATTGTGGATTGTTTTCAATATATATATATATATATACATATTCAATACTTGTAGCAAAAGTAGCCACATCCGAATGTTCTCCTTTTGTTGATGGTTCCCAAAATTGACAAATTGTAGTCCAGCATTAAATTAGAGGCCAAATTCTATCTTGTGAAGAAATTATCACATATGTTTTTGTTCTCCAGAAAATTACATATCTTCCAATATATGTGTTCATTGAGGCTTCAAGTGCATTTGCATCCATTTCTTCATCCGAATCAGTATCATAAGTAGGATCTTATTCTAGTTACTGTATTTCGTTTGCATCTGAATCATCTACATTTCTCACGCAATCTTCAGCATCTTCATCTATTGATAAA
Organism: Protophormia terraenovae; assembly: GCA_951394005.1. Classification (NCBI taxonomy): domain Eukaryota; kingdom Metazoa; phylum Arthropoda; class Insecta; order Diptera; family Calliphoridae; genus Protophormia; species Protophormia terraenovae. The sequence continues at coordinate 21,936,336 of OX596074.1, forward strand.
TGTTCCTGCTCATCTTCACTTTCTGTATTTTCTAACTTTATCCAGCATTCAACTTATGTACTCTTCTTTGTTTTCAACATTGCTTTAGCTTCAAATGATAGGAAAACCAACAACAGGTGCATCTCAAAAGTAATATATCATTTAAATTGGAAAACCTTTTCAGACTTGTGATTGCATTTTATTATCATTCATTCAACAATTTAAAAACCTCAGAAAATTTCATAAAAAACAATTTGAGTGAATTCTACAGGTACTTAGCAAAGATCAATAAATTAAATGCAAAGGTTTTTAAGTGCACATGGAACAAATGAAACCGTTATGCTTTCGAATAAAGGGTTAACCGGATTATTCTTGAATGGGAAAAAACTCAAGGGTACTATAAAACCTTTTAGATCTTTCTTCCTTTTTAGTAACACTCAGTCAAAATTAGGTAAAAAAAGGTTGTATAATAATTAGGAAATAATCATACAAATTTAAAAACATCAAAATTCTATCATAAAAAACACTTAAAAAAGTGTTTTTTATGATAGAATAATTTCCATGAGTAAAATTTGCAGGTACTTTTCAAAGATCAATAAATAAATGGGAAACGCAATCTGAAATTCAAATACACGAGGAAAAAATAAAACCGTCATGCCTTCGAATGATGGGAAAGCCCGATTTTATTTAAGTGGGAAAAATTCAAATGTACTTAAAAAACCCTTATATTTTTATCTTCACTCAGTCAATATTAGGTAAAAACGGTTATATTTTAAGCGAATGATAGTAAAAATTTTAAATTATATAATTCCTTACAAGAAATTATTATTATCAAATACCACGTGTTTTTCTTTCTATCGTAAAAACGCTTGAAAACATTAATGTGTTAAATATTGCATACAAAATGTGTGACATACCCAGGTATGTTGGATACGTATAAATTTTTGGTTGTAAACATAAAGGTTAACTTATCGCGATATTTTTAATTTTTATTTTAGATACAGCATTGTAGAGTACATAAATGTAATAATTTTTGATTTAGGACTATAAATATAATTTTGGAAATTTCTTTATAAATTTTTATCTTAAACCGCCATAACATTGATGCCGTTTGGTAAAAGTCATTCACGCGAACAGATCTGTGTTCCACTAGAGCCAAGGAATATTGGTACTAAATATCATTGATGTGCCATTTAAAAATTTTCGACATTTTTTTAACATCAAAAGTAAACGAATTCGAAGAATTTCCCATATATATTTTTTTCTATAGTAATTAACATCAAACATCATAATCATAAAAACACCAACACATACGCATATACAATTGTATTTAACCACATATCCAAGCTAAACACAAACCAAAGAGAAATGGTCAAACAGTTGACCAAAACGTAAAGACTGTATATGAGGAAAAAAAATCCAACACAAAAAATTTTCATTTGCCAAACCAATCAGTTACACACATGGATTTTTCAAATTCACTTTCAGACACACACACAGAATGATACACTTTGTCATATGCACACACACCCATATGCATACAAAAAACAAACAAACAAACAAAAACCAATAAAATTTTACATTTATATTTTAATATTTTCAACACTTTACCACAAACATACATTAAGTAAACACAAACTAACACTCTCTCTCTCTTTGCTTTAGCTAAGCACATAAACTGCGCTCTATAGGTGGCCATCATCATTGTCAACCATGCCAACCGTCAAAATTATACTAACACATGTAAATATTTAACACACATAAGCATTTACATATGTATACAAATAATAATACTATTTGAAACTGACGTTTCAATATCACCATCATCATCGTATTCGTAGAGAAAGTAGTGGGTTTAGAGAGTGTTTGTGTAAATGTTATAGTTAGCAAAACTTCATACGGATATTGCGTTTTCAAAAATGAAGGCAAATACAGTGGAGAGAAGAAGTTAAAGATGTTTGCGTAAATTATCAGATGAAACTGTTAACTTATTTTGATTAAACGAAACCAATCCAAACTGATTTCAATAGTTGGTCAGTGTATACCCTAAAGAAAACAGAACCGGTTCAAAACTAGTCATACAACATGTTCTTAAGGATAGTAACCGGTTCCAGTTATGGGTTTGTCATTGGAGGTAGCTAACTAACACATTGGTATAGATCACAGCACTGGCTTAAATGTTCAGTGTTCATTAATATAATAAAAATTCGACAATTGTTTACTTAAAAAAAATAATTATTTTTATTAAAAAATATTTATTTTGTATTTCATAACTTTTTGTGTTTGCACAAATAGAAGAGAAGAAGCACTTTTGTATAAGTACTTCTTATGTATAGGAGAAAAGTTGGGCAAAAAATTAGACAAATCCACGCACTGCGACTACTACCTATCATATACATGTCTGCCCGACCCTCCGTTTGTGAACACGATAACTCTTGAACGGATTGAGCTAAAAACGAGAAATCTAGTATATAAGCTTTTGAATAAAAGTTCTCTTATAATGCTAAGTTTGAATAAAGTTATTTAAGTGGGAGTTAATCCTCCCATACAGCTCAAGCTATGAAATGTAATTTTTTATAATGAACTTAGTGATATTCGTGCTTCTCATTTTTAAATAATCGCAAACCACGCCCACTTTACAAATAACAACAATCTAGGAATCCGCTAAGAACCACGTTCAAACAAGTACAATTTTCCATTTTAGAATGACTGCTCTCAGACATATACAAAGACACATCTCACTGCTGCAGTCATTAAAAGTTTTTAAAACATCTCATTAACAATTTTCGCAGAAAAAAACTAGAATATCTGGAAAGATATATGTAATGTAACTTGTCTGGCGCGTTCGTCTGGAAAACTATTACCTATTATCTTACTGCGCATCTGGATAAAAGAGTATAAGCTGTAAAGACACCGCACATTGAGGTAAAAGGGGTCGAAAATGGCGCTTAATTCAGGCAAAGGTGATATGTATATTTTAATGATCACGTTTTATTTCTTTATTGGTTATTATTTAAAAAAAATTCAGTTTTAGAATTTTAAGATTTTTTTTTTTTTAACAGAACGGTAATGTCTGTCCGTCTGTCTATACATTAGAGTTAAATGGGTCGAAAATTATGCATAACTCAGGAAAAGGTGATATAAAAACTCTAATAATCAAATTTAATTTCTCTATTTATTAGTAAGAAAAAAAATTAATTTTTAGAATTATAAGATGATTTTTGGCTGAATGATAATGTCCGTCCGTCTATACATTTGGGTTAAATGGTACGAAAATTACGCTTAATTCAGGAAAAAGTGATATCCACATTTTTATGATCATATTCTATTTTTTCTATTTATTAGTTAGTAAAAAATCCTTTTTTAGAATTCTAAAATATTTTTTGGCTCCATGGCAACGTCCTTCCGTCTATATATTTGGGTTAAATAGGTAAAAAATTTCACTTAAATCAGGGAAAGGTGATATCAAAATTTTAGTACCTTCATTTGATTTTCATATTAATCAAAAAGTAGAAAAAAAATATTTTTCGAATTTTAAGATTTTTTTTGAAAGTATTTTAATGTCCGTCCATCTGTCCGTCTGTTTGTTAATTTTTGCAAACTTTCCCATTCAAAATCGTTTAACTTTTCACTCAATAAAGATAACGACTCAAAATTTTATTTGTTCGATAAATAATTTAGCTTTTTAACCAACTACATAAAATGTAATAAAATCAATTGAAAATATTTGGCTATATATGGAAAAATCTTAACCAAGATCTTGTTAAATTGAGATTTTTGAAATTTTAAATGTATATAACTCGAAAAATATATAAGATAAGTAGTACATGCAAGCATGTTTTCTAAAGGATTTATCAAGGACTTTAAGGTGATATAGAATTCTTGAAAATCGGGAAAGGAACAAAAATTCGCTAGTAATTAAACATTTTCCATGACACATGAACCCCTATAGTTCCGCTCCTGATGCGTATATTGGATCCCGGTTCCTAACTCGAAATGCTACTGTCCTCTGCTAAGCCTGTGTGAAAATTCATCCAACCAGCTGATTACAAGTTACATATTTATTTCGACTCTTCCTTATTGTTTAATATTTGATGAAGCAAAAAAAAAAGTCTGCAATTAAGCTGTTTTTTATATGAAATCTACTGGAGTTTTTTTGAAAAAAAAAAAAAAATATTTTCTCAAATCGGGCGCACAATTTTTTTCCATAATATTAAAGTGGACAATATGTACTATTTTTCAGAAAATTTTCTGGACAAACATCCTGTAACATTTTAAGTTACATTCTATGAAAGTTGAAAATTAGTGTATTTAAGGATAATTTAAAAAAAATAGCAAAAATATTAGAACAAAATGTAATTTACAAATACTTGAAGAAAAGTACAGTTAAATATCTGAAGTTGATGGTTTCATTTTAAAATTTTACCTTAGAAGACTTTTTATTTAAAATAAACACAGAAAAAATTAAATTTCGTATTCAATTACTAAATTTATAAAACCAATAATATTTCTTACTAAAATCGGACTTATCACTGAATTTGTAAAATCAAACATTTAAATTCGTAAATATTTTATTGAAAAAAAAATTTTTTTTCTTATTAAAATATTGTTACCATTTATAAACTTGAATGTTTGAAAATTTTAACAAAAATCAATAAAAAATAATATTTGGTTCTTACTAGATTTTCAAACAATATTAATTTTTGGTTTTATAAAATTTTTAATAAAATATTTAAAAAGTAATTTTACAAAAATATTGTCGTTTACAATTAATGTATTTCCTATAATATAATACGAAATTTATGTTAAATTTGGTGTTAAATTCTTGAAAGGAGAAAATATATTCGCAAAAAGACACCAAATTGATGTGAAATTTCTATATAAAGAGCAATAGTAATATGAATATTAAAATTTATAAAAATAACTAAGAATAATAATTAAACAAAGTTGCAATTTCTTTGACACTTCTACAAGTTATTATTATGATGAAATTTAGCTAAAAAAAAGGAAAAACAACCGTTATTAGAGTTTAATAAAGTTCTAATTTAATTATACTTACTATTTTTAGTTTAGGAAGATTTTTAAGTGGAACGAATTACGTTCTACTTAGTTAAAGATGCCAAAACTGTCTAATAAGGATGAATATGCGCATGTGTATGTATGTATGTTAAATGCTTTCTTGAAAAACTTGGGTATGGTTAACTTGATCTACCTTAGGCGTTCATCTACAAAATATTCCATTTTTAGGATCTCTAGCGTTCTGCAACAAGGAAATTGGACGTCATAGCATACATGCATGTGAAATGGAAAGAAGACTTTGTTTTAGCTAGTATTTCAACCAAATATTTCTTCTACGTCTGTGTGGCTCTTTAACTTATCGATACTGCATGAAAATGTTTCGCTCCTATTGCCTTTTTGATATAAAAATGAATGCAGGGCCATGGGGAATAAAAAAGTATATATAGTGGTCCATAATTTAAAAGGTAGATATGTATATAAAAAGAATTATAAATATATAACGAAAATCTGTACAAAAGAGAATATAACTTACCTCTGAAAACCTTCAAATGTTGGATTTTATATTTTTATACCCTCCACCACCACTAGTGGTGAAAGAGGGTATACTAAGTTTGTCGTTCCGTGTGTAACACCTAGAAAGAATCGTTTAAGACCCCATAAAGTATATATATTCTTGGACCATATGAAATTCTGAGTCGATTAAGCAATGTCCGTCTGTCCGTCTGTCCGTCTGTTGAAAACATTCTCACGTCTAAACTGATTGAGCTATTCCAATGAAAATTACTCAGGTTATTTGTTGTTCCCAGACGCTGTTTGGGATTGCAAACCAGCCAAATCGGTTCAGTAGAAAAAAAGTTATATATCCAAATCTGAAAGAATCCCCAAACCACACTTGAACTGATAATATTTCAACAAGCAATTAACGGATTTAAATAAAACTTAGCCAAAATGTCTACCTATATTCACTTTAGATAACTGCCAAAAATTGGCTAAATCGGTTCAGTCGGAGAAAAGTTATAGGCAAAAATATGAACAGTTTCTATGATTCCAACGTCATAAGTGTTTCTTAAACATCATGTTATAATTTGTATATGGAGTGCATATGTGTATGTTCGCCTCAATATGAATGTTGATAAACACAAAGGCATACAACTATGTTGAGTTTGATGTTTGATCGTGGTCACCATCGAACACACCACGATATGGTACGTTCGCAACTTTTTAGCAACATATGTTGATAAGTTTATTAAACTAGTTAGTAGTTCGGTGTGTTTCAAGCTGTACACATCGGTAGAGAAGGATACGTAATGGTTTTATTAAAAGTTTGTCTGCTAACATAAAGATATAAATAATGTTGATGGAATAAATTGCATAAATATGAAATTGTTTTGAAAATGTTTTGATTTTTATTTAGCACATTGAAGAAAAAGTACTGATACATAATTATGTTACTTTATAATTTCTTATTCTTTATAGTTTTTTGTGCGTTTATAATTAATAACTTGTAAATGTGGTGATATTTTTTTAATTTTCATTGTAAAAATAAAACTGTAATATACTTAGTTATGTTAGAATTTTGTTTATCTCTTTTTAATTTATTTAAATAACTATCTTTAAAAAGCATTGCTAATTTTTATCATTTTCTTAAAGATTAGTATTTATAAAAGTTTTCAAATATAATTTTTCAAAAATTTTGAGAGCGCCGTTGGGCAGAAATAATATAATTCAACAGTAAATTCTTAATTCATGACCAGTTAGGGTGATTTATATAAATGCAAATTACGAAGAGGGAAACTCTTATAGTTAGTTTATATTTGCTTTAGTTTACTTATTTAGTTTTTCCAACATCATCAGAGAAACGGCTCTCTAATCGAATCGTTAAATATAAATTTGAGGTAAGCGAAGATTTACAGAAATAATTGATCAATTTTATTATATTGACTAAAACAATAAGTTTTAAATTCGGTAATATTAAAATGTTTCTGAATAATTATGGCCTATTTGGTGTATAAATCTGTTTTTACCAATCGAGCTTAAATTTTAACGCAAAATAAAATTTCAGTTTTTCGTTCTTTAAATCGACTTTGCACAGAAATACAAAAAAATTGGTGGAAAGTTGCATAAAAATAAAGAAAGTCATGTTTTTATTATTCGAGTGTGCTTAACCCATTTACGACTGCTGCTGCGTTTTCGCATCAGTAGCTTTAACATCGCCTAATTATTTAATTATGCAGTCGATGATGAATTTTTTCACAGCTATTATAAGATAATATGTTGTCTAAAAGATAAGAGAAAAAATCAATTTTTATATAAATACTCTGTCCAGAATTGAGTGTTAATGCCAGGTGTATCAAATAAATGGTTGGTGTAGTGAAAAGGCGATATTTTCAGATCTGCTTTTCGAAAATATGTTTTTATGTTATGGGTGTATTCCAAAGGTAAATAGCTTTAAATTTAAGCTGAAATTCTCGAAGCATTATATTTCGGAATCAAAAATATGTAGGTGTCCAAATCTTTTTAATTTGTTACAACAGTCGCAAAGAAAAACTTCATGCTAAATTTCGTACTTATCTTAACGGAATCGGGTAGTGGTCGGAAATAGGTTAAATACACATTTTCTACATTTAAATGGTAATAATTGTAATTGTAACAAAACTAAAAATACAGATTCTTTACAAACACATACAAGGTATTAAAAAAAACTAACAAAATAATTTATACAAATCAAACTACAAAAAAATCTGTAAAAATCGGGTTTTTTGATAAGAACTCCAATTTTTGCGAAATATGCAAGAAATCACATAATTTCATTTCTCCTAGCCCTTAGATTTCTTATAGAATAAATTAGTTTTCACTAAAAAAGGCATTTTTTTGTGAAGATAGTATATAGTAAAAACAAATTTTCGTTCGTTTCGCTCTGCCACTACTATTTAACTTTCTTACAAAATGCAATTTTTTTACTAAATGAAAAATATACTTTTATTTAAAATGAAATATTCTATTTTTTTACCAAAATAATCGACTTTTTGTAAGAAAAATAAGTTATCAAGATTTTCCTCCTTTTTTTACTTTTTACACATCATTTGCATAATAGTTTGTTAAAATATCTTATATACAATACAAAATCTTTATTAGAACAAGTTTATACTACTACACTGTAATGGACGCCAAAAATTAATAAGTAAATTAGAAAAACATCACTTTCCGAAGAGCTTTTCCTACATAAAAACTGATGAAAACACTAGCTCAGTGGTGGAGGGTATATAAGATTCGGCATGGCCGAATATAGCATTCTAACTTGTTTATCTTATAATTTATAGAAATTAATTTTTATTTTATTTTTTATTATTATTATTTTTTTTTTTTTTTTCAACATGTCAAAACAAAGTAAATTGTTTTTGTTTCTTATATTGGTTTTGAATTTATTTATAACCAATAAAACAAAATATTAAAATCAAATAACTACTTTAATAAAATTTTATTTAAAACCAAATAATGATTTAATAAAAAAAATTCCAGTCATAATTTTTTCTGAATTTTTTCTGAAAGAAAATTGAATTTTTTACTATTTTTCAAAAATGTAAAAAATTCTTAGCTTTGACAGCTCCTTATAAGAAAACAACATAACCTAGCTTAGAGATTTTAATTGATATTGATAAATAATTTTATCTATTTTTGTCAATTTTATTACAAAATTTTAAATTTTAAAATTCAATTAAGCGCCACTTTTGACACATTTTACCCCAACAAAGTCCATCCTTGATTTTGATATGACATATAGCAAACTAGAAAATTAAGCTCCTTACAGTTAATATCACCATCAATTCCTCTATCAAGTTTGAAGCTGTCAGAGAAGAAGTTTATCTTATCCTATCTGGAATGGATACTTGAAACCGATATTCTGCATAAACAATTTTAGGCTAAATGCTTCTCTTTTAAAGGTAACTTAACATGCTAATTGATATTGTGTCCTTTTATCCAGCTGTACTTAGTTTTTTAGAGGTTACTGAAGTCGTGATCTATATCGAGCAATAGATTCTTGATATAAATCAGGCAATCGCTCAATTTTTTTTTTTTTTTTTTTTTTTTTGGATTAATGAGGCAGAGCAATTAAAATTTTTAAAGAGGTCTAGGTGACTATAACATACCAAGACAAATTTTTAAACAATGTCATTATTATCGTTAAAACTTCACACACAATTCGTTTTATTCATCATCGACTTGTTCGTATTAGATAACTTTTAAATTCAAAATTTGTCAACCAACCTTAGTTCTATATGTAGTTTTCTCATGATTTCTTTCATACCCCATTGAATAGCATCAGTATAACATTTGTTTTAGTCCCGTTGGGCTTCTGTCTTATAACACATAAAATTCTTATTTATAAATCCTTCACTTATACTTTTCACTGTAACATTGTCACCATCAGTCTAGTATTTGGTATTTGTGAAGTAAAATTTTTGGTTTTAATGTAACTAGTTGAATTTGTTCTTGTTTTTCATATTTTGTTTATCTTTGTCTCTGTGCACTCTTACATGTTAGGTGTCAGTTTGCCACATCTTTCCATGCGTGTAATTGTAATCACCATGTCGTTTTCACCATACACAATCTCTTTGGCTCTTGAATTTCTATCTAACGCCAACGATTCCCTCAACACAGTTTTGGTTTTCCTAGTTCGAGTTCAAATTTCACTTAAATTAAAGGGACTTAAAGTTTTTTCTTTCGACACAAGCTGCTTGTAATCTTATGTGTTGGCATGTGAAGCAGCAGGCGAGTATCATGTGGTGGTGATGATGATGATGACGACGACAACGATGGTGTTGCATACAGAAACACGCAAACAACTAAAACTTGAAGAGTGTAGAAAAAAATAATAAAAGGATTTTCCTTGGCTTTATTTCATAATGGATGTTATTTGATGTCTAATTTTAGGATGTTAGTTAGAGCTTATTTTGTTAGCAGAGATTATAGGAAAAGATTATATTAAAGTATGGATTTTTTGTTTTTACATTTTTTTCCAGCTTTTTGGGGGAATTGAAAGTAATATGAAACGCATTATAGCAAATTGTTTGTAGTGGTAAGGGAATTACATTTAGATGTAAGATAAGCTATTTGAAAAAAGAAAATAATAATAACGAAAGAGATAAGTTATTATTGTTATGGAAAAGTGTTAAAATTTTAGTATTGTAAAAAAAGAGATTTTAATGAAAGTCTTACAATCCACGGTCATTTGTGCATAATGGTTTGCAGTGTCACTCTTAAAATAAATTTATCTAACAAATATATTTAATACAACTTTAGTCTTTAAAGAAACAAAACCATATTTATTTCAAAGAACATAAATGAAACACTAACTCTAGATTTATGCATTTAATGTTAAAAAAGGGCCACTTCACCTTGGAGACACTCAGTTGTTTTAGTTCTTGAAATTACTGTTCTTGCTTTTCTTGAAATTACTGCTCTTTATAGTCCCAAACGTAATTGCAACTAACACCGCCTTGGAAATATTAGAAGTAGATAACAATCTTGCTAGCTTGTCTACCTGTTCATTAACGAAGTTATCTTTATGATACAAACTAAGATAATTTCAGAAACTTTACCAAGCCTTGACATTTATCCCTTACATTGTTTGACCATTACAGATGTAGAAGTCCATGATTTGAGAGACAGATATGCCATCTGACTATCGACATATATTCCAATATTCTATATAATATTTCCATCATATACATACCAAGTATATTACATGCTTTGAAAATAGCTAAAATTTCAGTCTAAAATAAATTGTATTTATATAGACGATATGAAATATTTATCTCAACATGATCATAAAAGGCGCCGAATCTAACCCCACAGTTCATTTTAAATTCATAAGTGTTAAATTTTCTACTTTATGAGCCGCCGCTTTATCCTTTTATTATCCATTTCCATAAGAATCGCTTTAACTATAATATGCTAAAGCTTTGGAAAGATTACACACAATATTTTCCTCTATTAACTTGCTTTGTAATAGTACTGTTACCAGGATTATCGATAACTATTCTTGATTTCAACACGAATACCAGCAAGTTGCTAATATACTTTCCGACAGATAGTTAAGAGCTTGTTAAATTTCAAAAGTAGTTGAGTTATTGAATGCCTATGATTTTTACGACTCGTTGTCATATATGATAGTCGTTGAGTTTTTCCTACCTTCTAAGCTGAAAGGATAAAAGATTTACTGAACGAAAGTCTTTTGCATGACTTCTTTTGTCGATTTTTGGAATGAAAACAATTTTGATCGTTTTTCACTTCTCCAGAACATAGTTTATAGAGAGAGGAAAGTGTAAAGTTTCTTTGAACTCAGGGGGTGATATGTCTTTTTGCCACCTTACAGCATGATCGACAAAATGCCATCAGACCTATACAAATTATATGGAGAAAAATTAGTGTTTTTCGGTTATGGATTGAGTTTTATTGTGTCTCATAGCCCGTCAGGTTTGCTTGTCTTCTTGGAGAAATTACTTTTTGTTGCTAAGAGTGCGTTCAAAAAAATTTTAACTTATAAATTATTCAATAACTTGGAAACGATTGATCTTAGAATGAAAATTCTTTCTGGTCTCCACTGGTCTAAGCTATGGACAATTTGGAAAATTGTTATGTTATTGCTTTGGTACCCCTCCAGAGCTTTCTTACCATAATAACATGATACCAAATCGGATCAAAAATGTGTGGAAATGTGTGACTTTCCCGTTTTGCCGCAACAGCAAAAAGCTTGTTATATCTAGAATTTTTTAGCAAATTTTTTCTGCTCTTGGGTCCTTAACTTACCTTTAACATTGCCTAGAGCATTTTCAATATAAAACTTTTGCCACAGAAGCTGCGAAAATTCTGCCAGCACATACGTTTCTTCGACAATTATACAACTTGAATATTTTTGTATGAAATTTGGTTTTAATTTCCGTGCCCTATTCTTGGCTTCTAAAATTTTTTGCAGCATCCCTGTTTTAATCTTTTTGGACTTTATATGTTATCAACTCTGCATGAGCTTTAAATTTTCGCACTAAATAGTCAAAACACTGAGCTAACTGGGCTGCCTTTCTACCAGATGTGTTTGGAGTTCCTTTCAATATTCTTTTTTGTCACTCATTTTGATGAAAATTACTGAAATATTTTTCCATGATAACTAGTTCAAAAAAAAAATTTAAATATAGATTCCGAAAAAAAGTTATGAGGCAAAACGTGTGTCAAGATTTTTTCAATCGCACTCCTTATAAAAAAATATGTTTCTTATATTTCTTTTTCCAAACAAATTTAAAACTATTCAAACAAATTTATGTTGAATAAAAATATTAAAAAATTTTCTATGAATAAAAAAATTCAAATGTTTTGAAACAGATTTTATTTTATTTTTAAAATGGAAAATAAAATAAAGAGCAATTATATTCAAGCTAAAGAAATAAAATATATTTTCAAATTAGTTGAAGACTTTGGAATTTGATTTAAATTTTATAAATCCATATTCGAATATTTATGTGGAAATTTTGTTTTATCTGACTTGTTAACAAATGGAATAATATTTAAGTAATTTTAATTCAATTTAATTTCAAATAACTGAAAATCATATTACAAAGAGTATAAAATGATTTGAAGCTACTTTATTTTTTTATATATTTATTTTATTTTATTCACAATGAACAGCTATGTTGTCTATAGATTAGGGATGTCAATTTCATGCAACTACATTTTTAGTCATTGACATCCCTACTATAGATTCGCAAAAGTTCTACATGATCTTCTTGTTCGTGTTACCTAACGTAGTTTATATAACTTGCAGAGAAACTTTTCTTAGCCTTTGTTATTGTACAAGAAACTTCAAATTCAATTCGAATCCAAATTATATTGCCATCCATTATTGCTCATATCTTGGAAAAAATAACGTACATTTTTCCCAAAAAAAATTACCACAATTTTATTGGAAGATTCCAATTATACAGTCTCAATTTAGTCGTATGTATTTGCTTCAGTCTTTATGATTTTATCCAGCTTAAACCTTAGTTATATTTTGAGTCTCATTTAAGCTTTAATCCTGCATTTTAAATATAATTAATATGACTTTAATCAATTATATTACGAGTATTTGGTCTTAGTTAAGCTTCTATTTTAAACCCTTTGTATGGCTGTAGTCTAACTTCAATCGGTTATTATTCTGCCGAAAGCTTTGTACATAATCAGTTTAGTTTTAATGGTGGGCTTTTATACGATTCAAAATTTTCATTATGTGTGCATGTTTATAAAACCTCAATTTAGCCTTCAGTTTATTTTTTAACATCTCATAAAATCTCCTTCAACCTAAAAACCATAAATAAATTTCTCATTTTCATAACAACATTTTTGCTAAAATTTTCATCATAATTATTATTATTATTTTTTTTAATGTTGCTGCAATATAATTTTATAGTTATTGCTACTGCTGTAAACGTCTATGTGTGCAAATGACAAGATGAAAAATCTTCTCATATTAATTTTAATTAATGTTAAGTCCTTTAATTTCTCACAAAAAAAATATAAATATTAAAAAATAAACCAACAACAGCAAATACAACAAAATTGTTAAACAAACATGACACAATGTTATGACATGCAATATTTTATAAAACAGCAAAAAAAAGAAAAAAAAAAAAAAAAAAAAACAAGCAAAAAATGGAAGACTATAACACAAACTAAAGCAGCAGCAGCAACAAAAATAACAAAAACTGTAATAAAAACTAAAAGATGTTTTCTAATGTTTTGTGGCATAAAATATAATTAAATGACAAACAGAAAAAGTAAACCGTATTAGAGAGATATATTTTATTTATTTAAGTAGTTTTTTTATGATTCCCTTTTTTTAATAAATTTTTAAACAAACAGCCATAGAAAAAAAAACATAAATAATAAAATTTAATAGAGTTTTTTTATATAAAATTTTTCTTATTTTATTAAAATTAAACAGACAAAATGTTAAAATATATTTTTTTGCTAAACAATATATAATTATTTTGATTACAATTTAAACTAATTTAGTTAAATATGCACAACCTGAACCTTTATTTAGAAAAGAAAAAAAAAAACATAAATGAAAAAACCTGTGTAACAAAAACATACACACACACAAATATTATAATATTAATGCACGAATAAAAAATCAGAACATATTAAGAAATGTGACATTAGAAACAGCAACAATATTTTGTTTGAAACAAATGAAAAGGAAACAAAATTGTAGGAAAAAAGTAAGAAAAAAAACTAAAGCATAAAATAAGAAAAACATATGCAAGAAAATCTTTTAGGGCTAAAACGAAGCTAAAAGTACTACCACATATAAGACATCACAAAGAAATATAAAGCCAGTTAAAAATTAAGTCTTAAAACCACTACCTTCTATAGGGCACCTCTCCTCTTTTATTAAACTTATTATTAAACAAAAAATAAAAACCCAATTGTTATACACATGTAGAACTTTTTCCAATATGCTATCCGAAATGTCAAAATAGCGACAAGTAGACAATCCAATACTCTATTGTGAAAAAATACTTACAAAATACAGACAAAACGAAAAAAACTTAAATTCAGGAAAAGCAAATAAAGATTGTCTTCTCATATGACTGCAGTAAAGTCTTTCGAAAACATACCAATGGTTTTATAAGAATCTCTTATACCAATGAACTAAAAGCATGAAATAAGAAAAAGAAACACAAACAATTCTGCCATCTTACAAGTTTAATGTAACACATGACAAGCAAGGACACAATACACCACTAACGGATAGACAGAGAGACATACTGACATGCATACATGTACAGAATATGGGCACACATTTTGATAGTGTGAGAAAATAATAACACAATGAACCCATACAAATAGACAACATATTTACGGGAAGGTGAGGTCTATAAAGTCTCAGCTCTAGATCAGTTCCTCTTAGTTCTAGTTTATATACAAATCAGTTCCAATTCACTTCTAGTTCCACTCTGAATCAGTTCTAGCTTAATTCTACTTCAGTTCTAGTTTAGATTTAAAACAGTTCCAATTCACTTCTAGTTTAGTTCTAGTTCAGTTCCAGTTCAGTTTCAGTTCAGTTCTAGTTTTGTTCAGTTCTAGTTCTAGTTCAGTTCTAGTTCAGTTCTAGTTCTGTTCTAGTTCAGTTCTAGTTCAGTTCTAGTTCAGTTCTAGTTCAGTTCTAGTTCAGTTCTAGTTCAATTCTAGTTCAGTTCTAGTTTAGTTCTAGTTCACTTCTAGTTCAGTTCTAGTTCAGTTCTAGTTCAGTTCTAGTTCAGTTCTAGTTCAGTTCTAGTTCAGTTCTAGTTCAGTTCTAGTTCAGTTCTAGTTCAGTTCTAGTTCAGTTCTAGTTCAGTTCTAGTTCAGTTCTAGTTCAGTTCTAGTTCAGTTCTAGTTCAGTTCTAGTTCAGTTCTAGTTCAGTTCTAGTTCAGTTCTAGTTCAGTTCTAGTTCAGTTCTAGTTCAGTTCTAGTTCAGTTCTAGTTCAGTTCTAGTTCAGTTCTAGTTCAGTTCTAGTTCAGTTCTAGTTCAGTTCTAGTTCAGTTCTAGTTCAGTTCTAGTTCAGTTCTAGTTCAGTTCTAGTTCAGTTCTAGTTCAGTTCTAGTTCAGTTCTAGTTCAGTTCTAGTTCAGTTCTAGTTCAGTTCTAGTTCAGTTCTAGTTCAGTTCTAGTTCAGTTCTAGTTCAGTTCTAGTTCAGTTCTAGTTCAGTTCTAGTTCAGTTCTAGTTCAGTTCTAGTTCAGTTCTAGTTCAGTTCTAGTTCAGTTCTAGTTCAGTTCTAGTTCAGTTCTAGTTCAGTTCTAGTTCAGTTCTAGTTCAGTTCTAGTTCAGTTCTAGTTCAGTTCTAGTTCAGTTCTAGTTCAGTTTTAGTTCAGTTCTAGTTCAGTTCTAGTTCAGTTCTAGTTCAGTTCTAGTTCAGTTCTAGTTCAGTTCTAGTTCAGTTCTAGTTTAGTTCTAGTTTAGTTCTAGTTCAGTTCTAGTTCAGTTCTAGTTCAGTTCTAGTTCAGTTCTAGTTTAGTTCTAGTTTAGTTCTAGTTTAGTTCTAGTTCAGTTCTAGTTCAGTTCTAGTTCAGTTCTCATTGCGAACGGTTGTGATATTATTTGTGCTCAAACTAAATTTACCAAATTGTTAAAGCGATTTTTAAAAACAATTAAAAACATATTAGCAATAATTAAAACAATCGATCCCTAGCAAACACTAAATAAACAAACTTTTATTAAATAATAAAGAAAATAAATAAAAAAACATATAATAGCTAATACTTCCTAATAAAAAAACCAAAGCATAATAAAACACTTAAAAATTTATTCATTTCAAAGAACAAAGCATAAAACAAACTTAAAAAATGAGTCTCTGCTCTCAGTGTAACTGTGTACTATCAACAAAATTTGTTAAATGCTTCGCTTGTAACTCTCTTTATCATTTCTCGCCCTGTTGTTCGCTGTCTGAGAAAACCTATGCGACCATGGCAACAGATAGGAGAGCCGAATGGCGATGTCATAAGTGCAAGACAAGAAAAAATTCCACAAGTAGCAACAACTCTTATCATATAATCGTTGATAACTCCCAACAGTCAAACCAACATAAACAACAAAGAGATGATGATAATGATGAGAGTGAAGGCACGAAACGTTTTAAAACATCGTTGTCACTAAATGATGTCAACAACACTGTTCATGAAGTTAAAAATGATGTAAGTGATATAAAAGCAACTATACAACAACTAGCAATAACTATAAATGAAAACAACCAAACGACTATAAATATGCAAGCTGCTCTTAACAGAATTACAAACACTCTTGCTGAACTTTGTGAAAGCAATAAAGAAAAAGAGAAGCAAATGCTTGAAATGAACCAGCGTATAAACGATTTGGAGCAACAACTCTTAAATAAGAACATTGAAATTAAAAATGTACCCAGTGAAAATATACCCCCAAATGATGTTGTGAAGATGATCGCTACATCATTAAACGTAGAAGTAAACGATGTGGATATAAGCAATTCATACCATATAAAAAAAACCCAAAAGATTATTGTTGAATTTAACTCATTAAATAAGAAAAAAGAACTAATGGGTAAAATAAAGCGTCATAGAATCGAGTCTAAAATTATTACTGGACATGATGACAACCCTACAAATTTTGTATATGTTAATGACCATTTAACTATTCATAAACGCCGCTTACTTTGGCAAGTGAAGACAAGAGCCAAAGAAGCAAATTGGAAGTTCGTTTGGGTGCGAAACGGAAATATTTTGGTCAAAAAAAATGAAATATCAAATCCTATTAAAATAAACAATTTAACCGATATTGAACTAATAACTTCAGCAATTTAAAAAAAAAAAAAAATAATAATAAAAATATATATAGAAAGCTTTTCAATTAAATAATTAATATAGAAAAAATATGAATACTATTACAACTATCGATAATTTTAATCAAATAGAAAAAAGCCTTTTAAGTTATCCCACCACTATAGTATACATGAATATTCGTTCACTACGCTTAAACTTTACACCATTCCTTGCTTCCCTATATGTAAGAGATAACATTGCACATACAAACACTCAAATAAAAACGTTCTTCTTTGAAGCAATTCAAATTGAAGTAAGCTGTAAAAACAAAACACATTCTCTTATTGCGATCTACCGACCGCCAAAAAATAATGCGAAAGAATTCATAATAGAATTAGACCAAACATTAAGCAAAATAAAAAATAAACAAGATGTTATTGTTATTGGAGATATGAATATTGATATTCTTACACAAAGCATAACAGCAACAAAGTACACAGAAATGCTCTCATCCAATGGACTGCACTGTATAATAAATAAAAGCACAAGAGAAGACATAAACAAAAACACAAGCACATGTATAGACCACATTCACGTAAGAAATAATATCACAACAACAAATACACATGCGTCAATAGTGAGAACAAGCATCTCAGACCACTATGCTCTTTTTTGTTGCGTATACGAATTAAAAGAAAAACAAAATAAACAAAATCAGGGTAGGGAAACTATATTAAACCAGGGTATGAAAATAAATAATTACAAAGTAAATAAATACATAAATGAATATAATTGGAATAATTTTGTTCAACAAAATACAAACGCCGATGACTTATTTAATAAAATATGTGAAAAGTTTAGTGACATTTACCAAAAATCAAAGGCAAAACAAACAAATAATAAAAAAAGAAAAGTGAACCCATGGTTAAACCAAAACATGTTAAAGTGCTGTAATATTAGGGATAAACTTTATAACAGATGGCTAAATAATAAAAACAATAAAGCATATGAATATGAATACAAAAAATTTAGAAACATATTAAATAAAAAAATAAACTATGCAAAAATAAATTACTATAGATTAAAATTTATTATAAATAGAAATAATACGCGAGTTACGTGGCAACTTATAAATGAACTAACGGGTAAAGAACATAAAAACATTGATATAACATTGATAAACAATTTTAAAAACGATAGCATATCGGATATTACAAACAAATTTGCAGAAAATTTTAATAAAAACGTTCGGAAAATTCTACACAAGTGTAATATTGTAACTTTGGAATATAACAAATCAAGACTGCAAAATTCCATTTATCTTTCTCCCACAACAGAGGATGAAATTCTCGATATATTACGAAACATAAACGCAAGTAAAGGTGCAGGTATAGATAATATTAGGCCAAAAGACGTAAAATACAATGCTGTCCTTCTAACTCCAACAATCACCAAATTCGTAAACTCCAGTATATGTAGCGCTACCATCCCACCAATATTGAAATCTTCAATAATTCGTCCTATTTATAAGAATGGCATAAAAGACGACGTTAATAACTATAGGCCCATAGCGATACTCCCAATTATTGAAAAGGTTTTGGAGGAGATAATAGTCAGAAGACTAAATGAGTTCATAAAGAAGTACAAAATACTAAATCCCAATCAGTACGGCTTTCAGAAAGGCAAAAACATAAATAAGTTATTAGGAAATTTTGCAAATCATATTAACAAATGCCTTAGCGAAAGCAATCACTGCTTGGCACTATTTATTGATTTCAGCAAAGCATTTGATACTCTAGCACATAGCCATCTATTGAATATATTAGAGAGATACGGAATTCGAGACAACTGTCTCCAATGGTTCAAAAACTATTTAGAATTACGTACATACAGGGTAAAAATTGGCAATGTTTTAAGTGATGAAAATTGCTCAGGTAATAACGGAGTGCCACAAGGTTCAAAACTTGGTCCAGTTCTTTATCTTTTATACGCCAACGATATGCTTAACGTTTTAAATAGTAGCACATCCTTTGCATATGCAGACGACACAGCTATTGTAAGAATAAGATTATTGAAGAAGCAAGCAGAAATATGCAAAATGAGCTAGATGTGATTAATAAATGGTGTCATGACAATGGCCTTGTCATCAATGCATCTAAAACCAAACTGATGCACATAAAACCACCTCATCTATCAGATCACGAAGTTAAATTAAAATTCCACTCTCATCAATGCCTACACAACACAAATCCATCTAAACCAGATACTTGCGACACATTCATAGAAATGGTGAAAGTGTTTAAATACTTAGGTGTATACGTAGACGACAATTTCAAGTGGTTAACGCACATTCAAAATCTTCGAAAAAAATTAAGACAAGTAGCATTCAGTCTTTTTCACTTGAGTAACTGCACACAATTCATAGTTCTCAAGCAGGCCTACTTCGCCCTAGCCGAATCTTACATTCGACACGGAATCACAGCCTGGGGCAGTTCTACATATTGTAGTAGTCTACAGCAAACACAGAACCAAATTTTAAAAATTTTGTTAAAAAATCAACAACATAAAAATCAACAAATACCGTACACCATGATATATGGCAATATAAACAACACTCATATAAACAACACAAACGTCCAGGACACACATCTAAACAACAATACAAATATCAACAATACACACGCAAACAACATAAATGTCCATAACACGCACGTGAATAGTGATACTCATGTAAACAACAACACAAACACCAATAACACACGCGTCAACAACACAAACGTCAACAACACAAACGTCAACAACACAAACGTCAACAACACAAACGTCAACAACACAAACGTCGACAACACAAACGTCAACAACACAAACGTCAACAATACAAACGTCAACAATACACACGTAAACAACACAAACGTAAACAGCATACACGTTAACAACACGAATGTCCATAACACACACATGAATAATAACACTCATGTTAACAACAACACAAACGTGTATAATAACACAACAGTCAACATCAACAATCTTATAAACAGCAGTTTGTATCCGAATAATAGCCATGTCAACAACATCGATACAAGCAATACACTCGTGAATATCAGTGATCAAGCAAACAATTCTTTCGTAAATGTAAACAACAATTTCCGTGCCAACAACACCTCATACATAAACATCAATCAAGACAATAGTACATACAACAATACCTTCGCCAACAACAATACTCAAGAAACCAACAACACACATATCAATAACAACACATCAGCAAATAACATTGCCACCAAACTGCAAGTGTTGAATATAAAAAGCATATACAACATTACATTAATTAATGAATTCCATGGCGATCAAAGATTCCTAAAGCCGATTGATCACACATATAACACAAGACGTCGAGCAGAAGGAAGATACCAGATTGATCGTTTCCGAAATAATTATGGAAAAAGATGTCTAAGTGTTACTCTACCAACTACTTTTAATACAATACCCATAAATATACTACACGAACAAAACATATATAAAAGGAAAAAAATGTTAAAATTGTTTTTTGTTAACTCCCAATGAAATGTATCTATCACAAAATACTCTAAATTAGTATATCCTGCAGATAAGCCAAATGGCTTCGCGGGACTAGATTTTAAGAAACTTTGTGAATTATCCTTAAAAATCAATAAAAAAAATCAATAAATAAATAAAAATAGTTCTAGTTCAGTTCTAGTTCTGTTCTAGTTCAGTTCTAGTTCAGTTCTATTTCAGTTCAAGTTCAGTTCTAGTTCAGTTCCAGTTCAGTTCTAGTTCAGTTCTAGTTCAGTTCTAGTTCAGTTCTAGTTCAGTTCTAGTTCAGTTCTAGTTCAGTTCTAGTTCAGTTCTAGTTCAGTTCTAGTTCAGTTCTAGTTCAGTTCTAGTTCAGTTCTAGTTCAGTTCTAGTTCAGTTCTAGTTCAGTTCTAGTTCAGTTCTAGTTCAGTTCTAGTTCAGTTCTAGTTCAGTTCTAGTTCAGTTCTAGTTCAGTTCTAGTTCAGTTCTAGTTCAGTTCTAGTTCAGTTCTAGTTCAGTTCTAGTTCAGTTCTAGTTCAGTTCTAGTTCAGTTCTAGTTCAGTTCTAGTTCAGTTCTAGTTCAGTTCTAGTTCAGTTCTAGTTCAGTTCTAGTTCAGTTCTAGTTCAGTTCTAGTTCAGTTCTAGTTCAGTTCTAGTTCAGTTCTAGTTCAGTTCTAGTTCAGTTCTAGTTCAGTTCTAGTTCAGTTCTAGTTCAGTTCTAGTTCAGTTCTAGTTCAGTTCTAGTTCAGTTCTAGTTCAGTTCTAGTTCAGTTCTAGTTCAGTTCTAGTTCAGTTCTAGTTCAGTTCTAGTTCAGTTCTAGTTCAGTTCTAGTTCAGTTCTAGTTCAGTTCTAGTTCAGTTCTAGTTCAGTTCTAGTTCATTTCTAGTTCAGTTCTGGTGCAATTTTTAGGTGTTAAGCTTCAGTTTAACTTAAAATTTAAATCTTTTTTACAGCCTTAGCCTAACATTTATCAAAGTTTGCTTCAAAGGAATACTTCCCCTTTTCCCTGTCATTCAAATTACAAAAAACTTTTTTTTCATGCCTCATTCTTACTGCAGTGTAAAATAACTGCTGTCGGTTTCTCTGCTATTGTAGTAACTACTACTTTAGCTGTAACTAAACTTTGTCTTTATTTTCCTGTTCCTTTTGCTCTACAGCCATCAAACACACACACGCACTTGCTCTACCATTCACGTTCAAGCCAAAAAGAAACGAAAAGACAATAAGACTCGGTGTAAAATTTAACGTACGTGATTGCGGTCAAAAGTAAAGAGAAAAAACCTACATTTTACTTGAATCTCCTTTTCATATTTTCCTACAGTTAAACAAAAGTAACAAGAGATAAAATTATACACACACACTCACATACAGAGACACATTTTCAACATATAGACTTTTCCAAAAACTTGTGGCATACTCATGTTAAACAAGAAAAATAAAAAAGAAAACAAAGAATCACTTCTGTAATTGCCTACTTTTACTAGCACTTCATATTTTTGTCATACTACAGCAGCATCACGAACATAATAACGACTACAATGATGATAATATTGTTGCTATAGCTAATGATGATGATGGCATGCAGCAGTCAGGAAATAAAGTAAATGAAAAACTTAAGTTTTATAATATGACTTAAATAGAGATGAAGATGTTGTAAGAAAATTGAAATATACTTGCGTTCTTCTATTTTTGGTAATTTTGCTGCATCAAAACTGTTAAAACAAAACTTATAAGCACCTTTTTGAAGATCTACCACCATAATATGCAAAAAAATTAAGGTAAAAATCATCAAAGAAAAAAGTTTTGCTTTTTTATGTAAAGAATATGTATATAATGTATATAATATACAAAAAGAAAAAAGTCTTGAAAAAATGCTGACATTTGTATTTTTTGTAAATAAGTAATCTTTCAAGTGTTACAAACAGACACAAATATAGACATGTTAAAATTAAATATTGCAGGTAAATTTTATTTTCTTTTATATAGTATACAAAAAGAGACAGTTTACCGCAGTAAATACCTACACATACGTTTAAAAAAAAAAAATACATACAAAAAGTCTAAGAATATTTAATAATACTTGCTTCATTTAAATTTGTCTCGACAGATTTTTCTAATTTTGTAATTTAAATAAAATATTACCTTTTGTTTTCTTCATAGCAAATTTAGCATTTCTGCTTCAATAATTTATTAAAAATATATATTTCTTTCAATTTTTTATGTTTTTAGATCAATTGATTTGGAAGAAACAAAATTTAATAAACAGCCGATTGACAGTTACATTTCACAGAACTATACTAAATACATTCCAAGTTTCATGTTTCCATTTCCTTTAGGAAAAATGTTTCGAAGTCCAGAAATGTGAAATTAACAAAATGTATACAAAAGCATGTTGCAAGTCTAGGTTTTATAGGTATCGTAATAAATAAAATCCTTTATTTTTTCCAAATAAATAGGGGTTGACAAAATTTAAATTTTTTTTAATTAAAATGCATTAACAATTTAATTTATTTAAAAAGCAATTATTTTACAATATTAATCAAAAGTTCTGCTCTAAAATTGCAACAACCAGTCAACTATTAACGCCAAGAACAATGAAGCTTCAACATGACACTTAAACTTGATATAAGTCAATTACACTGTAAAGCAAAGGCAAATACTTTTTATTAAAAAAATATTTTTTAGACATTATCTTAGTAACAAAATCAAATTAGTGGAATATTCTCCTTAAGCTATGTTCATATTTGTCAAATATTTGACCAAATTTGCGTGACCACTAATTCTACAAAAAAACAGCGTCGAGTAAAAAATAAACTTCTTAGGATTCTTTTAAAAATATGAAATAGACTGATTAAGTCAAGTAGTCCAAAAAAAAATAAAATATGTCTAAATAGATTTCCTCCAGAAAAATTCGCAATGACCCAAAACTACCTCAAATATTAATAACAAAAATAATAAAACGTTAAAAGATCCATGAATTTTTAAAGAAATGATTGATTCAGCATATTTAGAACCAGAGACGCTGAACAAAATTGAAGATTATCAATATCGGAAAAACTTAAATACATCAAAAAACTATTACAAATCAATAACTGCCATGCTAATTATTAGACTCTATATCGATAACTTACGAAAAATGCTACAATTGCTAAAAAAATCCCAAAGAACTAAAATCAGTTATCAGTCAAAATTTAGTGAACCCTATAAATTTCAGATATGCTATAAATCCTGGACTGGAAATGAGTTTTGTCAGCAGAAGAGACAAACGTAAATATAATTTTGGATGGATACAGCACTTTATTTCAGTTTATTATAAGAACTGCATCCCAGTATTACTAGGCTTAGAAAACTATAAATCCCGGCAATAGTTTTCTAATGGTTTAAGAAACTTCCCTATACTTAAGTTTTGGTTCGATGGCACTAATTACACTGGAATAAGTCTACAAAATTATTATTCCCTAGACTTGATATAAGTGTAGAAAGTCAAATGAAAATTTTCCATCACGTCAGATTTTTTACCCATTGAGGACCAAAGAAAATTTGTTTCCTTGAGAAGTTTTTAGGTTATAAAATTTTCCAGGTAATAGTAAGAGGAAATTGTTTACACATGTTTTATAGGCAAGACATGGGGCTACAAAAATGTAGTACTAGTAAAGTCTCTAACTTATCACACATAGCCCCTAGATGTCGTTAAAAAAAATCAAGAATTTCTCAATTAACCCTCAAAAAACCATTGAAAAATTATGGATTAGGAGGAGTATATAGGGGAAATTTGTATTTGATATAACTAATACAAGACCGTAGATTTAAAAAATGGTAAAATTTCAAAAATCACATTGACAGAAAATTAGGAAAAAAATATATCTTGAATAATTTTGTTTAATTCTCACTTCTAAGACTAAATGTAGTGAAAAAGGTAACTTGAAACATTTCCATCATATCACACTTTTTACCCATTGATGACCAAATGAAATATGTACCTCTAAGAAATTTTTTGGTTATGAGTCATTCCATTTAAAACCAACACGAAAAACTACAATTTTTGACTTTACCTCTCCGAATTTAATGATATTTGGTACAATCATTGTTCTTGTCCAAAATTCAAAATTTCAGATAATTTCGTCAAGTGGTTCGCGAAATATCGCGATTTGAAAGTGCAAAATAGCTCAAAATATGTACAAAGTTGCATACACAGAATTACAAATATCTTTCGAAGTCTTTTAAAAATATGAAATAGACTGATTAAGTCCAGTAGTCCAAAAAAAAAATAAAATATGTCTAAATAGATTTCCTCCAGAAAAATTCGCAATGACCCAAAACTACCTCAAATATTAATAACAAAAATAATAAAACGTTAAAAGATTTATTGAGATGTCATATTAAAGGTATTAAAACTACCTTTAATATGATATATAATATGATTTTTTCTCAACATCAAAATGGTCTATATCTCGCGATTTTTCATTTTCCGCCAAAAAAATCAACATGAAAACATGTTTCAGGTATCATTTTAAAGGCAATTTCCTTTGCTTTAAATATTTACTTTAATTAACGTTGTAACGTAAATATTTTGGAAGATATTTGTGTTTTTAATAAAATAATAATTGTAATTGTAAATATTATCAAATTCGGAAGAGGTGAGAAAATCAGCTGGTTGGTTTTAAATGGAATGACTCTTATATAATATATAGAGCAAATTATGAATCCGTATTTTATAGAGAAGGCACAAGAAAACAAAAGTGTAGAACACGCCATGTCTCTAACATGTGCTCCATAGAACCTAAAAGTCTTTAAAGTTGCTAAAATCACACAAAAATATGCGAAGAACAATGGGAGCTTTTAGAATTATAAGATTTTTAGAATTATTAGATGTTTTTTGGCTGAATGGTAATGTCCGTCCTTCCGTCTATACATTTGGGTTAAATGTGACGAAAATGATGCTTAATTCAAGAAAAGGTAATATCCAAACTTTGATAATCACTTTCTATTTTTTCTATTTATTGGTCAGTAAAAAAATGCATTTTTAGGATTTTAAAATATTTTTTGGCAGCATGGCTATGTCCGTCCGTCTATACATTTGGGTTGCATGTGTCGAAAATTCCACTTTATTCAAGGAGAGGTGATATACAAATTTTAATACTTTCATTTGGTTTTCATATTAATCAAAAAATAGAAAAAAAAAATATTTTAAATACAGGCCAGTCGAATTTTGATGACAAAATTTTTTATTTTTTTTTTTAAATTTTCAGTTTTTTGGGCGGGGTCTGTGAGCCCCTCAACGAATAGGGATTTATTTCTGTTGTAATTATGCGTATTTTGCGCTATATCCCGTTGATGTGCCCGAAATAGTCAACGAAGTAGATAGTCTCAAAGTTTGGAAAACAAGTGCGAAAATTTTAAAAAAAATCAGTTTTTCACTAGGCACATTCACAGTTTCATATGAAATGGCATGGATTACTGCGTGAACTTAGTTTTTTGTTATTTTACATAACAAAATAGGAAGAGCATTAAAAATAAATTTAATACAAGAATTTTATGGACTTTTTAAACATTATGCAAAAAGTGCACTTTTTATTTTTGTATTTTTATATAGAAAATTGCAATTTAAACAGATACTGGATATATAAAATAGATATAACAGCGGCGATAAATATTATTGACTGGGACCATAAATTTAAGTCTGATGTCGTTGAAAACGGGAAAATTTTGTCAAAACACATTTCGCTAAGGCACATCGTGTGGACAGCATGAAATTAACTATAAGTGGCATAATTAGTAGGTATTTGTTTTGCTTAATAAAAATGCGGAGGCGCATCAAAAAATTTCGAAAGATAAACATTTTATGGACCAAAAAATATTTACTTGTGTTAAAAAAGGATCACTTTATGAAATAGTATTTCTTTGTAATAACAAAATATATTTTAATGCAATGTATGGAGAAATATCTTAGATTAGATCCACATTTTTCGCAAAATTTTAAAAATCCCAATTTTATTATAAATTTTTATTTTTTTTTAATTTTACTAGAAAAACCCTAAAATATGCTGCACTAATACTAATAATTTATTTATAATATATATTATAAAAGCTGCTTTATAATGTACAGTAAACATTATAGTGCAGGCCATAGAATAGAACTAGAAGTGTATGTGAGAGGCACCTCATACTAAATTTTCCAAAAATTTACCCTTTTTTCAAAAGCCAAAAACAAAATATATGTGACTACATGTATTTTGTTGTTGTATGAATTAGGTTTTTGACAATTCATTAGAGGGATTCTCAGGACTTTTTCTATTGTAGACTTGTAGAACTTCATACAAATTTCAGAGTGCAGACTTTGAAAATTTTTCACGTCTAAACGAATGGAGATAATCGAAATAAATTTTCCCACATATAACTTAGGACTTATTCCCAAAAAAACAAAATAAAGTCGATGCAAAAAATCAAAATTCAAAAATTCAAGCGTAAATATCTTTTTAACTATAAGATAATTTGAGTCATTTTATTTTTCTTTATCTTGTCAAGCACTTTACAGAAATATAAAAATATTTACAATCGGACTTAATTTCTAGAATTAGTTATGAAACATTTACTTACCACAGTGGTTCCAAAACGCTTTTTTTTTAAATAATTCAGTAACAAAAAAACCGTTAGAGGTATCTCAATAAAATTTCACATGGTTAAAGCTGAGGTGTTTCCTAGTTGACTTGGAGTAGTACAGGTCCCTTGCGGGTCAGTGGGGAAGTAGGTGACCTTCCAAAGTTGCCCATCTCGGGTATGTAATTTTTTTTAAAAATCGCCAAAAATTCATTTATGATATGACATAAAAGAAATTTTATATATAGATAGTACTTATAAATGTTTACAAAAAAATGCTTACATGTGTAGGTTGTCTCTTTTAGTTTAAGAGATATTCGGGTCAAAATAATTTTTTTTTTCCTCATTTTCAGCCTCGTTTTTTCAGTTTTTTTTTTTAACTTGGTGGTCTTAATATTGCCCTGGAAATTTTCTAAAATATTTTCCAGATTCCTTACAAAATTCTAAATAATATTGCTTCAAGAATCATATAAATATATGAATCCGTTAAAAAGTTATATTAATCTAAAGTTGGAACTTTAAAAAAATTTAAAATTTTTTGCGTTTTTTTCCAAAAAGAGGGGAGGACCTCTGATATGGGTAACCTCGGATATTATATAATAAATAATTAAAGGATTTGACCACTTTCGGAGGTTCTCCTCCTGTCTACAGACCTTTTAAAATATTAGAATAAAAGTGCTGTTCATATTATCAATTTGTTAAGAATTATTTCAACATTTGAAGGCATTAGCCGAAGATTTGTTATGCAAGTATTATTGGTGTGAAATATATCCAAAATGCATACAAAAAAATTATATGTGTTTAGTATGGGAGTAGCAGTAATTTCACTCCAATTATTTCAACCCAATATCATCATTTGTCGTTCTAAAAATCAATTTCAATTTTTTTTTTAAATTTTTTTGCATTACATTATTATTACGCATTGTTTGAGGGGTCTTCTACGGGATTTGAGCAAAAATAAAAAGATAGTGAAAATATAATTCAAATAAGTTCTCATTTAAATTGTTAATTCATTTAATTTGTTTAAATGGAAAGAATTTACGCTTATTGTTATTATTTTTTTTTTTTTTTTTTTTCAATTATTAATAATTGATACAATCATTTTGATGAGGGTTCAAATTCAAACAATTGTTTATTGAGTAAATTATTTTGGTGATTGCTGATTGTAATATTTTACTCATAAAATTTATAAAATTATGAAAATCGCCTCTTTTCAGAAACAAATTATACTTAAAAAATTATATTTGTTAAATATCACGTATACGCCTAGGGGCTAATAATGTTCATAACGTCGAGTCTATATTAGAGAAATTTCTATCAAGACAAACGTCCAATTTTTGTTTGAGTTGCAGATAATTTTTTATCTCTGTCAATTATAGGGGAAAACGTATGTCATAATAAGCCATGCAAAAAGTACCAACAACAATCAAGATGGCGTCTTTTACTAAGCATTATCAAGACAAAGTTGTCAGAGCTCGAGCGCTGACAATTTTCTTTTAACGCTGCAATAACACTGACAAATTCAGTCTACATTAGACAAATCTTTATCTTGATAAAATTTTGACGTTTGTCTTGATAAAAATTTGTCTAATGTAGACTCAAAGTAATTAACGAATCTTATCTATCTATACAAAGATCCGTTTCCATATTATATTAATTTAAATTGCAAAAATTATTATTATTGCAAAACCTTATGAAAATAGAAATAAATAAGTATATATGATTTTAAAAATATATAACTCTAAAATTATAGTTAAGATTCATTTGTAGTACAAAGAAGCTT
Organism: Protophormia terraenovae; assembly: GCA_951394005.1. NCBI lineage: Eukaryota > Metazoa > Arthropoda > Insecta > Diptera > Calliphoridae > Protophormia > Protophormia terraenovae. The sequence goes on from OX596074.1 coordinate 21,965,561, forward strand.
TAACAAAATCCTTCAGTTTCCACAAAATTAAGCTCACAAATACATAAACACACTCATTATGGTCCATTTACTTAAAGCAGCCTTATATTAAATTTTAAATATGACATTATTTTCTTATTTCCACAAAACTCTAAAAACTTTCTTTAGAACTTTTAAAACATTTTCTGCTAGAAAAAGTGGGATACAGGCATAACAATATATGATGAAGCAAAAAGCATAGAAGAAAATAAACTCAAATCTCTTTACTAAAAAGGAGTAGCACAGGAACTACAGAAGAGAAGCAGAAAAGAATGGGTGTAATGTTAGTTATGAGAAATGTCACAATAATCGCCAACATAATGTGGGTTAAATTCGTGACACTTACTATTTATTAAGTGCAACTCTGACATTTTCTACAAAAAAAAGGAAAATTTATAAAATATTTTACCTACTACACAAATACATTTAAGCATATGTATGTAAAAACTCTTTTTTGCATGCTTGTGAAAAACTAAACAGTAGGGTGGAGTGGGAAAATAAAGGGCATATTTTTCAAATTTATATTATTCGAAAAGTTAAAAAGAATAGGATTTAAATCTCCTTAATATTGATGGAAAAGTAATCAAGTTTAAAATTTAATTTCATTATTATTGAAAGAAATACTCATATGACAATTTTGTTTAAGAAAAAATTTTGAATTATTAAATTTTTTATAAAATTTGTAACATTCAGTTTGTCCTATTAAATCCCATTGTATCATGTTTCCCACATACTTAAGTAAGTACTAGGGTGATCGACTCGGTTTTCCAACCGGTTTTTTCAGTCAATGTGCTGTCGGTTTTTTCAAAATGTTCAATTTTCGAATGTTGAATAGACCGGTTTTTTTAAACACAAAAAACCGGTTTTTAAAATACCTTTTTATTTCAAAAACCATGCACTAAATTTTGATATTTGATTTGAAATCTATAATTATTTTTTTAATCTTCATAAAGTATGATTTCTAATGTCTTAAAAATATAGTTTAATATTAAATAAATAAATAATAATTATCCTGAATGAAATTTGTTTTATCTATTGTAACACCTGTAATATTTTTGCAACCTAATTTAAATGTTTTAGTTTTTTTTTTCTTTTTTCTTTTATTCAACGAAGAAATTGTTCTTCAAAGATTTTGTTTTAAAAAAGTTTCACCTGCAGAATCGTTTCAATAAAATTTATTCTGGCTTTTTCCATATTAACCCATGGTTTCTGTTTATGCTAAGTAAATGTTAATATCATTTTTGATGATTATTTTATAACCTGTATTATGAGTTTGTGCTGATGTTTGTAACACCCAAAAATATTGGTCTAAGACCCACATTCATTTGTACCAATCGGCTTGAAGTCGATTTAACGATGTCCGTATGTCCGTCTGTCCGTCCATGTAAAACTTGTAATCAAAATACAGGTCGCAATTTTGATTTCTTATGGTCCAAGGACGAAGCGTGTTGAAATTGGTTATGATCGATTTATTATTACACCTATATCGGTTTATTATTACACCCATACAAATAACCTCCCGAAAAAGGGATTTAACGATCATAAATCCCTTAAATGTAGCAGTAATTTTTGCACATCTAAGTTCCTTATACGTTTAAATTTCTGTGCCGAATTTCATTAAGATTGGTCCATAATTGACCATAGTACTGGTCCACAATTCCACAGATCTAAAAAAAAGACACCTCCTCAAATTTTGATGCACACAATGGTGTAGGGTATTTTCGGTCTTGACCGACTATATCTTTCTTTCTCGTTCTTAATGGGTTAATAGTAATTTCCAAAAATAAATAAAAGATAAAATAAAATAAATAAAAGATTTATTGATTTTTCTTTAAGAAATGTAGTCTTTTGATAGAAATATTAACTTCTGCAAATAAACCGGTTAACCGGTTTTTTCTGAATTTAAAAAAGTGCAACCGGTTTTTTCAAAAAACCAACTATTCGAATACCGGTTTCTCCAAAAAGTCGAATAATCGATCACCCTAGTAAGTACCTATGTACACACTCTTGTGTACTCTTGTGTAAAAAAAATAAAGTTGCAAATGAAATTGTTTGCAAAACAAACAAAAAAAACTTACATTTTGTTTCACTCCATTTTAAACAAAATTTAGTAAAAAAAAAACTTTAGTTTATTTTAATATATCAGAAAAAATCTTTCATAACAATGTTGTTGCATGTTGCTCTTAAGTTTTTCACTTTTTTTATTTTATTATTTATATATTTTTTTTTTTTTTTAGTTCTCTATACAACATGGTCGTTTATTTAAAAATTATGTTCCTGAAAACAACACGAATATTACATGAGAAATAAAAGAAAAATAAATAAAATTATAAAAAAATATCAGAGATGAAAAAAATATATATATTTAAAATTGCTACAAACTAAACCAGGGGGAAAAAATGAACTTTGCAAAAGCAAAAAAATTTGGTTCATGATTTTAGTTTATTTTTTCTGCTGCTTTTTGTACTTTCCTTAAACACCAACAACATTCCATAATAGAACAACAATAACAGCAACAGTAGCAATAACAACAACATATTATGGTTTTTACAACATCATAAAAATACACGCTAAACTTTGCCACAAATAAATAAATAAATTGCGTTTAAAATTTTATATGATTTCCGTTTTCCGGTCATGGTTGAGAATTTTTTTTTTTATGCCATTTGGATATGTGTGAATGAGTGTAAAATTTGCTCTAGAAAATCTGAGAAAGTATTTGTGGGAAAATTTTGTTAGCTGAACATATTATAATTATAAAGTTACGCGGAATTTTATATAAAGGCCTAAGGGATGTAATTATTATTATTTTTTATTTTATTTTATTTTTTTTTTTTTTTTTTTTCATATAAAAGCTTTAATGTGAACATAAGATACAATTTAAATGAAAAACTAAAAGGTATCTAGTTATTAATGGTATTATATGTATTAGTAAATTTTTGAAAAACCAAAATTGTGAGATAATTTTAACAAGAATTTTTTATTATTTTAATAAAACAAATTAGATTACTTGTTCTCGAGAATATGCATATTAATTAACTGAGACTGGCTATAGAATTAGCGAATTTTATAGAAAAAAATTGTTGCCACATTGAAAAAAAAGATAATAATCTGAAATCATTGACAATATTCATCAAAAATATATGAGGAAAATCAAAAAATTTTAAAAATTTTTGTAAATGATGAATATTTTTCAAACTTTTCTATGAATTAATAATTATTGTATTTTTATTCAGGCTCAAGTTCATTATTGTAATAATGTTTCTAGAATACAGAAAAAGATTTATTAGACACTAGCAAGATGGAATGCATTTTCTGATCCGCTACGATCTTCGTCAGCATCCATGTGCCTTTTAGTGCTAATCTTAATGCTCACACTCACACTTTTGAAGAATTAGAATACGTAACTTCATCACTTTACATATTCTGAATTTTTAAGTATTAAGTTGATATAACTGCTTCTCGAAATTTTATTACAATAATGAACTTAAGCCTGAATAAAAATACAATAATTATTAATTAAAATTTTTAAATTTTAAGTAAACATATTTTTTCTTCTGATACTAAATTTTATTATTTATTTATTTATTTCAGTCTATGGATACAATATTATCCTTACAGACTAACATTCATAATTCAATAGACATAATTAAATTAATTATTTAAATAAACTGTTTAACATATTTTTAAATTCAAATTTTGATATACTTAAATCTAATTCGTCAGAATGATTAATGAATAATCTCATAGCTTTTGTTAAAGGTTCATTTAAAGCATATGTTGTTCTATGAATATCTATATAGAAGAAATAATTATTTTGCCTTAAAGGCCTTAGAGGTACATATAGTTTTATGGTATGAAGCAAATAAGGACAGGCACTTAATCCACAAATTATAGCATATAGAAAAGCTATAGAAGAAATTTTACATCTTGTTTCTAAAGTTTTCATAGAAATCGGTATGTAGGAGTCGAATTTTGGGGATTTAAAAATGAAAAATTTAAAAATGAAGGTGCAAATTTTACAAATTTTACTTGAATTTTTCAATTCTATTTATATGTAATTGAGTATTAGGGCTCCAGATAAATGATGCTTATTCTAGTTTAGATTTCACAAATGATGTAAATAGGACTTTTTTGTGTAATGATCAAAATTATAAGAATTACGGCGTATAAAGCTTAACATTGAAAAAGCCTTAGGTATAATATAATTTAAGTGATTATTAAATGATAATTTTCTATCAAATAATACAACTAAATCTAAAATTTCATTCACAGATGATAATAAATATAATAAATATTGATGTATTCTATATCGGGATATAACAGTGTTATAACATCTATGATAAGTCATAGAAAAACATTTGTTTAAATTAAGAGGTAAACCGTTACGGACTGACCAAGAACTCACCCTATCTAAATCTTCCTGGAGATTAAAGACATCATAGGCGTTAGAAATAGTTTTAAAAAATTTTAAATCATCAGCATACAATAAGTAATAAGACTTTTTGAAACAATGTTCAATGTCATTAATAAATAAATTAAATAACAGAGGACCCAAAATACTACCTTGTGGAATACCAGAAGTAGGAATAAATGAAACTACAGATTGTCTGTCTGACAAGTAATAATTAAACCAAGATAACATTCTGGAATGAACACCCATTTTATACAATTTCAATAACAAAAGTTTATGTGTGACTCGGTCAAATGCCTTAGAAAAGTCCATGTAAATTGCATCAATCTGTAATCGGTCTTCAAAACTATCAATACAATACTTGGTGAAAATAGCCAAATTTTATATACAAAATTTTACTTTATATTTTGTTACTTAATTTCTAAACTAAAGGAGTGTCCAATATAAAATTTCTCACAGGTATGGAAAAGAGTTTTGTTAATATGTATTACACACAAAAGAATTCAAAGGTAATATTTCCTAAAAACTTGGTATAAAATTAACTAAGCAAAAGGGTAGAATAGCAATTACACAGTTTCTTAGGCAATATAACTATAATTTGAGGTAATTTCTGTGTTCGAAAAATTGCCTAATATTTTTGGTAAAACTACTTAAATATTTTGAAAAATTACCTACGAAAACGAAGTAAGGTTTTATATTTATTTTTGGAGAATTTAATATTTTCTTATACAAGGTTTATAGTAAATAATACTTTTTTTCTTGCAAATATTACAAAAATTAGTCGGGTAATAATTTATTTTTAATATTTGTTTATTAAGAAATCAATAAAATTACATATCAAACTTAAACGTTATTTTATATATTAAATTTAAATATTCAGTCGATTTAAGGATAAATTTTGTTTAATTTTCCAATAGTAACCCTTACATTCAATATTAGAATTAAATAGACTACCTATATATAATTAAAAAAGAAAAGCAATTAATTACAACTTGTTTAAATTATTAATTTAGAAAAAATCATACCTCATAATCACTTCTTCAGCAACTTTTTTACCACAGGAGGTTTTCTTTAGCAGCCGATTTCGTCGGTGTATGGAGCCGTAATATTTTCTTCGGGAGGACTACAGAAGTTTACAGCAGCTGGTGTATTTACAGTTATAGGTTGGTTCTTTTTAATATAAGCACTTTGAAGTGTGCATTGGTTATTTACACAAATCTTTAATTACATTTAGTCTGTAGTATTGTTATCTAAAATAATACAAAGAAACTATTTTAATCAAATAAATAATAAATATATGATTTTCTACACCAATGCAACCGTCCTTTGTGACTTACCAACAGTTCAATTAAATCTTTTGAGATATCTGCAGTTAGCTTCGACAATTGACTTTTTACCGTCGGACTTATTCGATAATAATTGAGATTGTCCATGTCACATAGGCGAAATATGTATATGTAGTTTATACAAATTTGTATTTGCAAACTCGTTGGCTACTTACGTATATATGTGTTTGGGTCTTCTTACACTGCGCTTACACACTTACGGTGATAAACAAAAAATCCTTTATTTATTGTAAAAGCTTTCGCCTTTCAGTTGTAAAAATTCGTATGTATCACAGACTGTATTTAACTATTTCGTTCCTGCGCCTTTAGCTTTCATATTTTTGATAAAAAATAAAATTTTTTGAATATTTATATTTTAAATTCAATTTTATTACTCACCTTTTCCACAAATTATATTTTCTTTTGAAATTAAAATAAATAAAACTGTAGACAATTTATTTCGAAGAAGATATCTAATTCTATTAGTAAAATTACCTTGGCTTTTAGGTAAACGTTTTCAAAAAAATTTCCAAATGACTTGGATAAAAAAAACTTAATATTCTTATTTTCGTATAAAGAGAAATTGCCTAAGCTGACTTAGAAAATATTACCTCGACTATTTTTTTGTGTGTATATAATTTTTAAGAATTGTATAAATATTGTTTATGGAGATAAAAAGATTTAATTTTTAAGTCTTAAATTACTACATATTATTTTAAAGGCAATTGGGGGATTCACAAAGTGTCCTAAAATATTTCAATGTGTAAAAAATATTGTTATTGCTTTTCCTTTGTAAATTCTTATGACATTATGACAATACGACATGATAGCACACTTTGTGAATCCCCAAAATATCTTTATCTTTAAAATGATACTAAAATTTTAGATACTAAAATAACATTTTATTGTGTATAGTTCAGAAGTTATAAGTAATTAGATTTTATTTTGGTCCATAACTTCCAAACTTTTGAAATTTTACAAGTGTTTAGCTTTGACCTTTGAACTTTTGGTGTAAAAAAAAAACTTATAAATATCGTTATCATCAAGGAGATGGGGGGTATATTGATTTTCTGGGTTCTGGATCGATTCTGACTCGATCTAGACATGTCCGTCCGTCTGAAAATAAGCAAAATCGGTTCATAAACAAAAAAAGTTATGGGCAAAATACTAGAAACACACAGGGTGTCCGTTGCTGCTTAATTTCAAACTTTTCTGCTGATATCTCTTAAACAAAAGCATGTACGATAACGAAATTTTGCACAGATAGTTCAAGGGTCAATTATAAACTTGGAAACCAAAAATGGGCGTGGTCCGCCCACTTTACCGCCCACCTTTCATATAAAGTGAATTTAACGAAATTGTGTACAAATAGATCAAGGACCATTGTAAACTCGGAAACAAAAAATGGGCGTGGTCCTGTGTAATATTCTGTATTATTATTTTTTATTTTACACTTAATACAAGTATAGGGGCATAATTGGCCCCTTCCCGAATTTTAGTACACATGGTTTAGGGTATCATATGGTCGGGCTTGATCGAAAGAGATATCTCTTTTTCTCGTTTTTTTTTTAGACTTTCTTTTTTAGACCCCCTTTTTAATGTTAACATTTTGTTAGAAATTTTTTTACTTTGTACTCCCTACTTATAAGAACTCATTCTCGTGTTTAGTTTAAGCATTTAGAATTAATCCAGATTGTGATCAAAGATGACATTTAATTTTGCAAAACAGACAGCTTTTTTTTTCAGAAATTTTTAGTTTATTATTTTTCTTTTAAGAAAATATATCATCTATTATACATAAATTTATCGAAAATTTCCTATAAAAAGACAATTAAAATTTCCTATAAAAATAAAATTCACCGAATATTTTCTATAAAAGGAAATTTTAAATTACCTTTTCTAAAGAAATTTAAAATTTTTACCATAAAAATTAAATTGATCGCAAATTTCCCATAAAAAGAATTATTAAAAATTTCCTTTAACAGAAAATTTATCGAAAATTTCCTATAAAAAGACAATTTATAGAAAATTTCATATAAAAAACAATTTATAGAAAATTTTCAATAAAAATATATCTTTAGAAAATGTAAATGTAATTAATAAAAAATTTCTTATAAAAAAAATTTAACGAAAATTTCCTATAAAAAGAAAATTTAACGAAAATTTCTTATAAAAAGAAAATTTAACGAAAATTCCCTATAAAAAGAAAATTTAACGAAAATTTCTTATAAAAAGAAAATTTAACGAAAATTTCTTATAAAAAGAAAATTTAACGAAAATTTCATATAAAAAGAAAATTTAACGAAAATTTCTTATAAAAAGAAAATTTAACGAAAATTTCTTATAAAAAGAAAATTTAACGAAAATTTCATATAAAAAGAAAATTTAACGAAAATTTCTTATAAAAAGAAAATTTAACGAAAATTCCCTATAAAAAGAAAATTTAACGAAAATTTCTTATAAAAAGAAAATTTAACGAAAATTTCCTATAAAAATAAAATTTATTGAAAATTTTTTATAAAAAGGAAGTTTATCGAAATTTTCTCATAAAAGAAAATTTTCGATAAATTTTTTTATAGAGGAAAATTTTTAATATTTTGTACTATAAAAGAAAATTTTCTATAAAAGAAAAATCTAAACCTTTTTCTTTGCCTTAATAAATATTTAGTAGGGAACTCAATTTAAATTTTTAAGTAATTTCAGTTTTTTTATTAAAATTAGAATTTAGCTTAGATTTCGAACAATTTGAACGACCCTTCTGTATATACCAATTTAATATCTGTCCTTGATTAGTCTGTAATTTTTAAAACTATCTGCTATATATTTACATTTATTTATTTACTTTTTGCAAATATTTAAATTTCTTTAGTAAGCATTTTTCTGTTATATAAAAATAATCTTAGTTTATTTAAAAAAAAAATATTCTTACATTTAAACTTTTCCTTTGACCCACAATCAATTGCTTTAAATTGCCCTAATAAAAACCTCAAATTGCTGTCTACTATACCAATTCTATATAAATAAATATATTTATTTTTTCTTTTACTCTAACAACTCTCGTAATATATAGCCTCTAACAAAACTGACTTTCTTTTATTCCTTACAATGTTTGTGTATTAAAACCAACACAGAGAAACAATTTGAATAAAATACACATACACAAAGAAAAAAGAAAAGAAGAAAATACCAACACAAGCAGAAAAAAACAAACTATAGCCCAAGAAAAAGAACAAAAAAAACGCAATAAATAAAAATCTAATTTTATTAAATTGAAAACAATTTGGTCAAAATGTTTTGTTTATATTTATTTTTTATAATTGTATGTATGTGTGGCATTAGTGTTAGTGTGTTTTAAGGCAATCAATAAAACTGGCATATTGCCACACATAAATCCCTTTCTCCCCTTTTTCTTTAAAATGTAAGGAAAAAAATAAAAAAGACACTGAAAAACAAATAAATCACACATAAATTTTAGCTAAAAAAAAAAAAAAACTAACAAATATACCCCAAAGACAACCGAGCAAATACATTTTTGATTTGATTGAATGTTTTTCTACCTTTTTTTATGCTACATAATAGTTAAAGGGTAAAAATATATAATTCTTTTTAAAGAACAAATAAAAAAAAGGATTGTAAAATTTTTCTTAGAAATTTTGCAAAATAGTTTTTCATTTAGTTGAAAGCCAAATGAATTGCAAAAACATTCTCTTTTGCCACATAATAATCCGTAATCAAATACATATAAATTTTAATTTTATGTTTTATATATATATTATTTTTACTACATTATATTCCTCTCCTCAAAAAAAAAATATTTATAGTTTTGTTACAGAATTCATTCTCCATTTTAAACAAACGTACGCATAGAAAACCTTGACTTGATATTCGCACAACCTCAAGCTGAATTGTATTAAAAACTCAACAAAAACTGTAGAAAAAAATAAATAAAATAAATGAAAAAAAAAAAAAAAAAAACAAACAAAAAAAATCCACAAAATCTATTGTTTTAATTTTGCAGTTTCTGTTTTTGAAAAGGATCATAAAACAAAAGACGATTTATGAATTGTTACCAGAAAATTGGAAAAAAAAATAGTAATATGGAAACATAACCGAAATGAAAACAAACATAAAATAATTGTAGAATTGTGAAAATATAAAATATATAATTTATTTTTTATATAATTAAAATGGAAATAATTTTTGGGGTAAAATAAAAAGGTCTGGTAGGAAATTAGAGGACAGAATAGTTTTAAAGACTTCAAAAGAAGCTAAGATAAAATTAAATTTTAAAACAAGCAAAAAAATAGTTTTAATTTTAATTTTGTCTGAATGTTTTGCAATCTGAAATAAGTGACTTTATTTAAAAGGACATCATTTTAGTTTTTCTTTTTCTAGCGGGCTTTATCATGATACATTTTGGCTTAATTATGTGGAAAACTATTGAATTTATGTAACCAAGGCAGTATTTAATTATAAAAAAAAAAAAAAAAAAACCTTCATAATATTAATAATTTTTCTTCTTAGCGTATCCTTGAAAATAAAATCGATATAATTAATTAAAATCTAGAATGAATAAAATAGCTCAAAGGAATATGATGATAATAAGAATAATGATTAGTTATAATAAAAAACTGAACTAGAATTAAACTAGAACTGAACTAGAACTGAACTAGAACTGAACTAGAACTGAACTAGAACTGAACTAGAACTGAACTAGAACTGAACTAGAACTGAACTAGAACTGAACTAGAACTGAACTAGAACTGAACTAGAACTGAACTAGAACTGAACTAGAACTGAACTAGAACTGAACTAGAACTGAACTAGAACTGAACTAGAACTGAACTAGAACTGAACTAGAACTGAACTAGAACTGAACTAGAACTGAACTAGAACTGAACTAGAACTGAACTAGAACTGAACTAGAACTGAACTAGAACTGAACTAGAACAGAACTAGAACTGAACTAGAACTGAACTAGAACTGAACTAGAACTGAACTAGAACTGAACTAGAACTGAACTAGAACTGAACTAGAACTGAACTAGAACTGAACTAGAACTGAACTAGAACAGAACTAGAACTGAACTAGAACTGAACTAGAAGTGAACTAGAAGTGAACTAGAACTGAACTAGAACTGAACTAGAACTGAACTAGAACTGAACTAAAACTGAACTAGAACTGAACTAGAACTGAACTAGAACTGAACTAGAACTGGACTAGAACTGAACTAGAACTGAACTAGAACTGAACTAGAACTGAACTAGAACTGAACTAGAACTGAACTAAAACTATACTAGAACTGAACTAGAATTGAACTGGAGCTGAACTAGAACTGAACTAGAACTGAACTATAACTGAACTAAAACTGGTTTGCAATGTATGATAAATGAGAGTACACGTGAAGATCCAAAAAGAAATACATACACGTGTATCGATCATTTGTTTACGAAAAACAAGAAAACAACATCAAAAAATTATGCTGCAATAATAACAACAACAATATCTGACCACTACTCGTTATTTTTTTGTGTAGATGAAAAAGTAAACAACCAGAGAAAGGAAACTCTTTTAAACCAAGGGCCACAATTTCAGAATTATAAAGTAAATAAACAAATACGTGAAACAAACTGGAACTGTTTAATAAATCAAACGTCCAACCCAAATGACATGTTTAATAAATTTAATAACAAATTTTGTGAAATATATAAAAAATCAATAAAAAAAGAAATTAAGTTAAAAAAAAGATCATCAACTCCTTGGATAAATGATAATATTGTAAAATCTTGTGATATAAGGGATAAACTTTTTAAAAAATGGCGAAATAATCGCAAAAACAAAACTTATGAAAACGAATACAAAACTTTTAGAAATAAATTAAATAAAATAATCCTTTTTGAAAAAAATAAATATTATAAAAATAAGTTTATTGAGAACAGACATGATATGCGAATAACATGGCAATTAATAAATGAAATAATTGGCAAAAAATCAACAAATATAGACAGTTTTATAATGAATAATTTTAAAAACGAAAATTTAACAGATATTGTAAATAACTTTTCCTTAAACTTTAATACTAATGTCAAAAGAATCTTACACAGTTGTAATATTAAAACAATACCTAATCCTAACATTTCGGTAACTAACACGATATACGTCGAACATACAACCGAAGAAGAAATTCTCCATATTTTAAAATCCCTCAACGTTAGAAAAGGTGCCGGATCCGATGGAATACGACCTAGGGATCTCAAAACAAATGCTGGTATTTTTGCCCCTGTTATAACTAAATTAATAAATGCCAGTTTAGAACAATCAGTTGTACCAGATATACTCAAAACATCAATTGTCAGACCAATTTACAAGAATGGCGATAAATCTGATTTTAATAATTATAGACCAATAGCTATTCTTTCGATAATCGATAAAATTCTTGAGGAAGTAATAGTCAGAAGACTCACAGACTTTCTTAGAAAATATAAAATCATTAATAAAAACCAGTTTGGATTTCAAAAAGGCAAAAATATAAACAAACTTCTTGGAAATTTTTCAAATTATATTAATGAATGTTTAAGTCACCATATGCATGTCCTCGTCCTATTTATCGATTTCAGCAAAGCATTTGACACTCTCTCACACACAAAATTATTGGAAATACTCGAAAAAATTGGTATAAGAGGAAACATACTGAAATGGTTTAAAAGCTATTTAGAATGCAGAAATTTTTGTGTGAAAATAAACAATAAAATAAGCGACAAAATGACATATAACTGTGGGGTACCACAAGGTTCCAAACTAGGTCCAATATTATATATAATTTATGCAAATGATATGTTGAAGTGCTTAAAAGAAGGTACAACTTTTGCATATGCTGACGATACCGCCATAATAGTAGCCGAAAGAAATATAATAGACGCAAAAAATAAAATGCAGGAACAATTAGATATTGCAACAAAATGGTGCCATGACAATGGGCTCATCATTAATGCTAATAAAACAAAAATCATGCATATTAAACCGCCACATATCGCAGAATCTAATATAGAAATTAAGTTCCACAACACAAATTGCCTACACAATAATGCAAATAACAGCACAATCACTAATGATACATGCTCAACAATTCTGGAAATGGTCAATACCTATAAGTATCTAGGAGTAATCGTTGATAATAAATTTAAATGGAAATATCATATTGAAAATTTACAAAAGAAACTAAGAAAGTCAATATTTGTCCTCTACCACTTAGGTAACTGCGCCACCTATGATGTGCTGCGTCAAGCATATTTTTCGTTAGCTGAATCTTATATTCGACATGGTATAACAGCATGGGGAAATGTAAAATACAGTAGTACACTACAAAAAACACAAAACAGCCTGCTAAAAATTTTATGGAAAAAACATCAACTCTACACCAATAACAATTTAATCAACACAAATGAATCATACACACACGATACAATCAACCTTGCCAAAAGCTTAAATGTACTAAATATTAAAAACATTTACTACACAACTATAATAAAAGAATTTGATAATGACACTCGATTTTTAAAACCAATTGATCATGCTCATAACACGAGAATAAGATCACAAGGAAGATTCAAAGTAGAACGCTTCTTTAACGAATATGGGCGAAACACGCTTCCTGTTGCACTGCCTACCATTTTAAACAAAATACCAACAAATATCATGAATATTAAAAACAACTACAAAAAATATAATGAAATAAAAAAATATCTCATAAGTTTGCAATGAACAATCAAAATTATAAAACAATGTGAATTTCTATTAACTTTCCTGCAGACAAGCTGAAAAGCTTTGCGGGATTCATCTATAAAAAATTCAACAATTATAATAAAGAAATTAAATTAAAAATATAAAACGAAACTACCAGAAAGAAGAAATTAACACCTCAATGTCTTATTAATTGAAGGATGGCTGTACCTGGAATTATATACACCTGTGAAGACTCTTTTCATTCTTTATTTTATTAAATAATACATCTATTTTATATTTTATTATTTTTATATTGTAAATACATATCTGAAATTTTTAATAAATAATAATAATAAATAAAAAAAAAAAAAAAAAAAAAAAAAAAAAAAACTAAAACTGAACTAAAACTGAACTAGAACTGAACTAAAACTGAACTAGACAGCAACTTTAAATGGCAAACACATGTTGAAAGCGTAATAAAGAAGTTTCGCAAAACATTCTATATCATGTATCACCTTAGCACTTGCTCGATGTATAGTGTATTAAGGCAAGCTTACTTCTCTCTCGCAGAATCCTATATAAGACATGGAATTGCCGCTTGGGGAGGTGCCACACATTGTAAAACTCTGCTAAAGTCCCAAAATCAAATTCTAAAACTACTCTGGAAGAGTCGTCGTATTACAACAAACAATATTAGTTATAACACCACTATAAATAACCCAACAAACAATTATGCGTTTACAAATACACCTCATAATAACTACGTTATAAACAACTCAAATAACAACGAATTATATAATACAAACCCCAACAACACAACAACAAATTTGTATCACCGAAACTTCAACAACCCTAACAATAACACTACCAGCTATGTAATAGCTCGCACAACTATCAGCAATCAGTTAAATAATCAACAAAGTAACATAAGCAATTTAACAACAAATTTAAACTCGATAAACAGCAACAACATCGCAAAAGAATTAAAAGTTCCAAATGTAAGAAGCATATTCAAAAAAGTACTGGCAAACGATTTCTTCAACAACAGCGAATTCTTGAACGAAATAGATCATGCATACAACACGAGACGTAGATCGCAAGGACGATTTAAGGTCAAACGTTTCTACAACGAGTACGGAAGAAATACGCTAAATGTCACTCTACCAACTATAATGAACAAAATCCCTTTAAGTATATTAATAACAAAACTCAATTTCAAAGAAAAAAGCTCATTAAAAACTTTTTTATAGATTCGCAATGAAAGTATTGATAACTTAATAATACAAATGTAGTTATTTTTTATAAACAATGAAATAAGTTATGAAATAAATATTTTTATACCCTTCACCACAGGTGTAAAGGGTATATATAAGTTTGTCATTCCGTTTGTAATTTCCACAATTTTCGTCGGAAAGCAAAAAAGTTTATATTTTCGGAATCCTTGTAAGAAGCGATGACGATTGGACCATGTCCGTCCGTCCGTCCGTCCGTGTGTCGGTTGAAATGGCGTTTATGAAGCCCACCGATAACTGACATATATAATATGTATGTCAAACGATCGGAAATGCTTTCGAGAATTTTGCTATTGGAATTCAGCAAGATAGGTTAATACAATGCGGAGATATGTTCAAAAAACCGATTTTTTGAACCGGTTTTCCAGTTTCTGAAGCCTCTGTATACACTACGGACTTCGTTTTTACAAAGAATTCTCGGACATTTTTTTCTGAATTTTTGTTCTGAAAAAATGAAATAAATGGGTTCAATAATAACTGAGATATCGGAAAAAACGCATTTTTTATTTTTTGAAGCCTTGGTTTAAGCTATAGATTTTTATTTTTATACAGATCGGTCACAAATATTTTTATAAAATTTCAGTTTTTTGAATCAGGAAGATCGGTTTATAAATGGTGGAGATATGCTTTAAAAACCGGTTTTTAGAACCGGTTTTTTAGTTTCTGAAGCCTCTGCATATACCAGGGACTTCGAATTTTTAAAGGGGGCTCGAAAATTATTTTCTGAATTTTTGTTCTGAAAAAATTAAATAAATCGGTTCAGTAATAACTGAGATATCGGGGAAAACGAATTTTTTATTTTTGAAGCCCTTGTTCAAGCTACAGATTTTTATTTTTATATAGAACAGTCATAAATGTTTTTATAAAATTTCGGTTTTTTTAATAAACCAAATTCGTTCATAATCAACAGAGTTATGGCCCAAAAAGAAATCTGTTAAGAATATAAATACACCAACAAACATGTATATTAAGCATTGTAATGACTATTAGTGACGTTTTTTGTTTTTTGTATAGACAAGTAGTTTAGTTATCAACAGCAGTAATATGATGAATAACAGTGTTGTTGTTGTTCTTTGTATATGCAGTCTGTACAAAAATAAATAGATATGGAATTGTAGTTGTTTATTTTTAAAAACTAAAACATATCTGTTAAGAATATACATAAATACATACACAAACATGTATATTAAGCATTGTAATGACTATTAGTGACGTTTTTTGTATAGACAAGTAGTTTAGTTAGCAACAGCAGTAATATAATGAATAACAGTGCTGTTGTTGTTCTTTGTGTATTCAGTCAGTTTGTACATACAAAAATAAATATATATGGAATTGTTGTTGTTTCTTTTTTAAAAGCAAAGCCTGTTATGATTGTTTTTTTTTTTTCATATTAAAATTTTCGTAGTTTGAAAAAAATTTAGATTTAGAAAATATGCAAGCATACGTTAAGGCGAAAATTTTATTAATTGTCGGTAATATGGTAATATGATGTCGATAAGATAGTAAGATGGTAATATGGTGGAGGTATCAAAGATTCGGCACAGCCGAATCTTTTTTCAATTTCATTTTTTATTATTATTTATCCTGCTGTCAAACCAATGGCTTAGCGGGTTAGTTTTAAGAATTTATTGTTAACTTTTTATAAATCAATAAAATACTAATAAGAACTGAACTAGAACTGAACTAGAACTGAACTAGAATTGAGCTGGAAATGAACTAGAACTGAACTAGAACTGAACTAGAACTGAACTAGAACTGAACTAGAACTGAACTAGAACTGAACTAGAACTGAACTAGAACTGAACTAGAACTGAACTAGAACTGAACTAGAACTGAACTAGAACTGAACTAGAACTGAACTAGAACTGAACTAGAACTGAACTAGAACTGAACTAGAACTGAACTAGAACTGAACTAGAACTGAACTAGAACTGAACTAGAACTGAACTAGAACTGAACTAGAACTGAACTAGAACTGAACTAGAACTGAACTAGAACTGAACTAGAACTGAACTAGAACTGAACTAGAACTGAACTAGAACTGAACTAGAACTGAACTAGAACTGAACTAGAACTGAACTAGAACTGAACTAGAACTGAACTAGAACTGAACTAGAACTGAACTAGAACTAAACTAGAACTGAACTAGAACTGAACTAGAACTGAACTAGAACTGAACTAGAACTGAACTAGAACTGAACTAGAACTTAACTAGAATTGAACTAGAACTGAACTAGAACTGAACTAGAACTTAACTAGAACTGAACTAGAACTGAACTAGAACTGAACTAGAACTGAACTAGAACTGAACTAGAACTGAACTAGAACTGAAATAGAACTGAACTAGAACTGAACTAGAACTGAACTGGAACTGAACTAGAACTGAACTAGAACTGAACTAGAACTGAACTAGAACTGAACTAGAACTGAACTAGAACTGAACTAGAACTGAACTAGAACTGAACTAGAACTGAACTAGAACTGAACTAGAACTGAACTAGAACTGAACTAGAACTGAACTAGAACTGAACAAGAACTGAACTAGAACTGAAATAGAACTGAACTAGAACTGAACTAGAACTGAACTAGAACTGAACTAGAACTGAAATAGAACTGAACAGAACTAAACTAGAACTGAAAAAGAACTGAACTAGAACTGAACTAGAACTGAACTAGAACTGAACTAGAACTGAACTAGAACTGAACTAGAACTGAACTAAAACTGAACTAGAACTAAACTTGAACTGAACTAGAACTGAACTAGAACTGAACTAGAACTGAACTAGAACTGAACTAGAACTGAACTAGAACTGAACTAGAACTGAACTAGAAACAACCCAACAAAACTCTATTTATCTATCACAAACATGTGAAAGTGAAATATATAACATTCTTAAAACATTAAACATCAAAAAAGGTGCCGGTATAGATCACATAAGACCAAAAGACTTAAAAACAAATGCCAGCATCTTCTCGCCAATACTAACTGCACTAATAAACAAAAGTATAGAAAACGCAACAGTTCCCAGTCTTTTAAAAACCTCAATCATTAGACCGATCTATAAAAACGGATTAACGAGTGAGTACAACAATTATAGACCTATAGCAATATTACCAGCGATTGAAAAAATACTGGAAGAAGTCGTAGTTAGAAGATTGACAGAATTCTTGAATAAATATAAAGTTATAAATGAGAACCAATTCGGTTTTCAAAAAGGAAAAAGTATTAATAAATTACTCGGACATTTTTCACATTTCGTTAATGAGCACCTCAGTAAAAACCATCACTGTTTAGTTTTATACATCGACTTCAGCAAAGCTTTTGATACGCTATCACACAAAAAATTAATTCAAATTTTATATAGAAACGGGATTAGAGGCAACACATTGAACTGGTTCCAAAGCTATCTTGAACTAAGATCATTTCAAGTGAAAGTTAATAATACTCTAAGCGATAAAACGTCAACACAATATGGAGTGCCTCAAGGATCAAAACTAGGACCCATTCTATATATACTATATGCCAATGAAATGATGAATAATTTAAGAGAAAGCAAAACCTTTGCATACGCTGATGATACAGCAATCGTTGTCGCCAATAAAAACGTTAATACTGCCACACAAATAATGCAACATCAATTGGACATCGCAACTAAATGGTGCCATGATAATGGTCTAATAATTAACGCGACGAAAACAAAACTAATGCATATTAAAGCACGACATCTGGCCGATTCTCCAACTGATATTATATTCCACAACACTCAATGCTTGCATCAAAAAACTCTAAATACAAATAATCACAACGAACTCTGTACAACAAAAATTGAACTCGTTCAATCGTATAAATATCTAGGTATATACGTCGATAACACTTTCAAATGGAAGAAACACATTGAAAAAGTCAGAAGCAAACTCCGTAAATCAGCATTCGTATTGTTTCACTTAAGCAACTGTGCGCCTTATAGTGTACTTAGGCAAGCTTATTTCTCACTGGCGGAGTCGTATATAAGACATGGGATTACTGCATGGGGAAGCGCTACATATTGCAAAACCCTCCAAAAAACCCAAAATCAAATCTTAAAATTACTTTGGAAAAATCAACGATATTCTACAAACACAAATATACACAACCCAATAAACATTATTATGTCATCCAATTCGTTAACCAATTATAACAATATCACCTACATAAACAATTCAAGTGTCGACGACTTCAACAACAGAATTTACAACACACAAGTTACTGTTAACACAACATCAGGAAATATAGTGAACACATACGGCAACGCTAACAATATATATAACCCAGCAAACAATTCAATCACCAACAACTCTAACAACAGGATTACCAACACAAACGTGTTACTCAACACTACATCAGAAAACACAAACAACAACGACAGAAAACGAAATCTAAACACCATCAATACAAATAACATAGCAAAAGAATTAAAAATACTCAACATAAAAAGCATCTTCTCCACAACACTTGCAATTGATTTCTTCAATAACAGCAACTTCTTGCATGAAATAGATCACACTTATAATACGCGACGCAAAGCGCAAAAGAGATTTAAGGTCGAACGTTTCTGCAATGAATACGGAAGGAATAAACTAACAGTCACATTACCAACAATACTAAACAAAATACCTACGAACATTATTAATACAAAAAATGAATATAAAAGGAAAAAACTCATGAAACAATTTTTCATAAGTTCACAGTGAACACACACATTATATATACCTAAATTTATTTTCCTGCTGTCAAGCCAAAGGCTTAGCGGGGTTCGAATTTAAGTTAATAAGCTTAATTAAAGTCAAAACATTGTATTATTATACTAAAAAATTTTTTAAAATTTATTTAATGCTATACCTGAAATACTAATTATTATTAAATAAATGAAAAAAAAAAAAAAAAAAAAAAAAAAAAAAAAACTGAACTAGAACTGGACTAGAACTGAACTAGAACTGAACTAGAACTGAACTAGAACTGAACTAGAACTGAACTAGAACTGAACTAGAACTGAACTAGAACTGAACTAGAACTGAACTAGAACTGAACTAGAACTGAACTAGAACTGAACTAGAACTGAACTAGAACTGAAGTAGAACTGAACTAGAACTGAACTAGAAATGAACTAGAACTGAACTAGAACTGAACTAGAACTGAACTAGAACTGAACTACAACTGAACTAGAACTGAACTAGAACTGAACTAGAACTGAACTAGAACTCAACTAGAACTGAACTAGAACTGAACTAGAACTGAACTAGAACTGAACTAGAACTGAACTAGAACTGAACTAGAACTGAACTAGAACTGAACTAGAACTGAACTAGAACTGAACTAGAACTGAACTAGAACTGAACTAGAACTGAACTAGAACTGAACTAGAACTGAACTAGAACTGAACTGAACTGGAACTGAACTAGAACTGAACTAGAACTGAACTAGAACTGAACTAGAACTGAACTAGAACTGAACTAGAACTGAACTAGAACTGAACTAGAACTGAACTAAAACTAAACTAGAACTGAACTAGAACTGAACTAGAACTGAACTAGAACTGAACTAGAACTTAACTAGAACTGAACTAGAACTTTTTTTTTTTTTTTTTTTTATTTATTTATTGATTTTTTTTATTGATTTTTAAGGATAATTCACAAAGTTTCTTAAAATCTAGTCCCGCGAAGCCATTTGGCTTATCTGCAGGATATACTAATTTAGAGTATTTTGTGATAGATACATTTCATTGCGAGTTAACAAAAAACAATTTTAACATTTTTTTCCTTTTATATATGTTTTGTTCGTGTAGTATATTTATGGGTATTGTATTAAAAGTAGTTGGTAGAGTAACACTTAGACATTTTTTTCCATAATTATTTCGGAAACGATCAATCTGGTATCTTCCTTCTGCTCGACGTCTTGTGTTATATGTGTGATCAATCGGCTTTAGGAATCTTTGATCGCCATGGAATTCATTAATTAATGTAATGTTGTATATGCTTTTTATATTAAACACTTGCAGTTTGGTGGCAATGTTATTTGCTGATGTGTTGTTATTGATATGTGTGTTGTTGGTTTCTTGAGTATTGTTGTTGGCGAAGGTATTGTTGTATGTACTATTGTCTTGATTGATGTTTATGTATGAGGTGTTGTTGGCACGGAAATTGTTGTTTACATTTACGAAAGAATTGTTTGCTTGATCACTGATATTCACGAGTGTATTGCTTGTATCGATGTTGTTGACATGGCTATTATTCGGATACAAACTGCTGTTTATAAGACTGTTGATGTTGACTGTGGTGTTATTATACACGTTTGTGTTGTTGTTAACATGAGTGTTATTATTCATGTGTGTGTTATGGACATTCGTGTTGTTAACGTGTATGCTGTTTACGTTTGTGTTGTTTACGTGTGTATTGTTGACGTTTGTATTGTTGACGTTTGTGTTGTTGACGTTTGTGTTGTTGACGTTTGTGTTGTCGACGTTTGTGTTGTTGACGTTTGTGTTGTTGACGTTTGTGTTGTTGACGTTTGTGTTGTTGACGCGTGTGTTATTGGTGTTTGTGTTGTTGTTTACATGAGTATCACTATTCACGTGCGTGTTATGGACATTTATGTTGTTTGCGTGTGTATTGTTGATATTTGTATTGTTGTTTAGATGTGTGTCCTGGACGTTTGTGTTGTTTATATGAGTGTTGTTTATATTGCCATATATCATGGTGTACGGTATTTGTTGATTTTTATGTTGTTGATTTTTTAACAAAATTTTTAAAATTTGGTTCTGTGTTTGCTGTAGACTACTACAATATGTAGAACTGCCCCAGGCTGTGATTCCGTGTCGAATGTAAGATTCGGCTAGGGCGAAGTAGGCCTGCTTGAGAACTATGAATTGTGTGCAGTTACTCAAGTGAAAAAGACTGAATGCTACTTGTCTTAATTTTTTTCGAAGATTTTGAATGTGCGTTAACCACTTGAAATTGTCGTCTACGTATACACCTAAGTATTTAAACACTTTCACCATTTCTATGAATGTGTCGCAAGTATCTGGTTTAGATGGATTTGTGTTGTGTAGGCTTTGATGAGAGTGGAATTTTAATTTAACTTCGTGATCTGATAGATGAGGTGGTTTTATGTGCATCAGTTTGGTTTTAGATGCATTGATGACAAGGCCATTGTCATGACACCATTTATTAATCACATCTAGCTCATTTTGCATATTTCTGCTTGCTTCTTCAATATTCTTATTACATACCACAATAGCTGTGTCGTCTGCATATGCAAAGGATGTGCTACTATTTAAAACGTTAAGCATATCGTTGGCGTATAAAAGATAAAGAACTGGACCAAGTTTTGAACCTTGTGGCACTCCGTTATTACCTGAGCAATTTTCATCACTTAAAACATTGCCAATTTTTACCCTGTATATACGTAATTCTAAATAGTTTTTGAACCATTGGAGACAGTTGTCTCGTATTCCGTATCTCTGAACTAGAACTTAACTAGAACTGAACTAGAACTGAACTAGAACTGAACTAGAACTGAACTAGAACTGAACTAGAACTGAACTAGAACTGAACTAGAACTGAACTAGAACTGAACTAGAACTGAACTAGAACTGAACTAGAACTGAAATAGAACTGAACTAGAACTGAACTAGAACTGAACTGGAACTGAACTAGAACTGAACTAGAACTGAACTAGAACTGAACTAGAACTGAACTAGAACTGAACTAGAACTGAACTAGAACTGAACTAGAACTGAACTAGAACTGAACTAGAACTGAACTAGAACTGAACTAGAACTGAACTAGAACTGAACTAGAACTGAACTAGAACTGAACTAGAACTGAACTAGAACTGAACTAGAACTGAACTGGAACTGAACAAGAACTGAACTAGAACTGAAATAGAACTGAACTAGAACTGAACTAGAACTGAACTAGAACTGAAATAGAACTGAACTAGAACTAAACTAGAACTGAAAAAGAACTGAAATAGAACTGAACTAGAACTGAACTAGAACTGAACTAGAACTGAACTAGAACTGAACTAAAACTGAACTAGAACTAAACTTGAACTGAACTAGAACTGAACTAGAACTGAACTAGAACTGAACTAGAACTGAACTAGAACTGAACTAGAACTGAACTAGAACTGAACTAGAACTGAACTAGAACTGAAATAGAACTGAACTAGAACTGAACTAGAACTGAACTAGAACTGAACTAGAACTGAACTAGTGAACTAGAACTGAACTAGAACTGAACTAGAACTGAAGTAGAACTGAACTAGAACTGAACTAGAACTGAACTAGAACTGAACTAGAAATGAACTAGAACTGAACTAGAACTGAACTAGAACTGAACTAGGACTGAACTAGAACTGAACTAGAACTGAACTACAACTGAGCTATAACTTAATTAGAACTTAACTAGAACTGAACTATAATTATGCTCATTGTAAATTAAATCTTACTAATATTTCATTCTTCTTTTGCAGATATAATTTAAATCCTACAAGCTGAATCACCATAACAAAAAAGTAAGTTAAAAGTATTAAATTAATTTTTGATTAAATGTAAAATAATATGATAGATAAATACTTGCAATTTATTTGATGTTTTGTTATACTAAAAAATAATTTCAAAAAATAATGTTGGGACGATATCGAGTTACACTATTATCGGATTCATATTTATTACTTTTATTACTTTAATTATTACTTTAATTGCATATAGGAATACATATTTAAATAAAATTCGACACAAATAAGTTCTACATCAGTAAAAATTTACGTGCAGATCGGTCCATAATTAAGCATAGCTCCCATATAAAGCCCCCTTCCGCAAATTACTTGACCGTGCATAAATCCTAAACTAAAGTTGGTATCAAGTTAATATTTAACACAAATATGTTTATATAAGTAGAAATAGAAGAGCATAACTCCCATATAAGACCCACTTGAGGAAATCACCTTAAAATGCATAAATAACTTAATGTAATACATACGTATGTTTCATCGAAATATACACTACATTTATTACAAATATCGGTCCACAATTGGCCACAGGTTCCATATAAGACACCTCACCGAATTTGTGATGCATATTCACAATGGTGTAGGTATCGTATGGTCGGGCTTGACCGACTATATCTTTCTTAAATGTTTTTTTTTTCTTTTATTTGCTTAATATGGCATTATTTTTACTACACTTCTTAATTAGTAAATTCTTGTTTCTCTTTTCCTAAGTCCCTTTCTGCACTATGGCAACAACAATATTAAAGTATTAAACCATATTTCATAATTTATTAACTTTAGTATTATAGTTCATACACATACTTATTTAAGATTTCTTTTTTGAGGTCTTGGACATCCATAATTTGCTCTCATTTTCTTGTACATTCATTACTCTTTTTTTTTTTTTTTTTGTTCTCATCAACTATGCTTTCTTTTAAGACAAGCATTTTTGCATTAAATATTTACCTTGTTGTGGTTTTTTTGGTTGTATGACTGTGTGGCAAAGATCACATACTTATTTACATAAGTATTAAAGCACACACATTCACATATTATATATATATACATATACATATTTACATACATACATATTTTGTATGAGAATTAACATAAGCTAACAACATAATCATCACTACTCACATATTCATGCATAAGAAAATGAAATTTACTTCGGGCAGATATTGAAATTAATGAAAACATTTGTTTATCTTACATTAAATAAGAAATATAAATCTAAGATAATTAAATTTTTATTGGAATTTATTTGGGTGTTACTCTTCAAATTTCTGAGAAACTTTTCATATTGGTTTTCTTTCTTAAGATATGTTTATCCCTTAGAAGAGACCTTTATAGTTAAGTTCCTAGTTTTAAATGAATTAACTCCTTTTCTTATCTGCTTCAATACTTAGTAATATTTTTGTGGCTATAGTTTGTTTTTTTTTTTTTTTTTTCTTTCAATACATTTATTTATTCATATTCTTTATGCCACTTTTCTTAACCAAGAAAATGTTGCATACACTTGTATTATTGTCAAGTAGAATGTTGTAGTATGAACATGTTGCATTATTTTTTCTGAAATCCTTTTGTTATTGTTGAGGTCTTTTTAAATGTATGTGTGCATGTCAACACAACTTACTGGAGATGTTTAGAACCCAGCATAGGTTTTTGCTGAAAAGTTACTTCAGTAGTGTTATCTATTTATTATTTAGTATACAATCAAACTATTTTTATTATTTCTTACAGTCAGATAATAAAAGTAATTTTATTTTAATTTATATAATGTATATAATATACATTTAGATAAGATGCTCAGAGTTTGCAAGCAATTATTAAATTTAGCAATTCCAAACAATATATTGGTAAATATTTCATCCACGTCAAATTCTTCTTCCACACCGTCTTAGCACTAAAACTACTCCCCATAGATTCCATTTTTCTCAAGAGTGAGAAACTGAAATAACGCATTTGAAGTGTGAATCTGAAGCAAAAATGGCAAAGTTAACATTTAAAAAATAAATAAAACTCTGATTCTATGCATTTTGTGAGAAATAATGTTTAATTTGTTTATGCTTTGACTGGGTGGAACTTTTATAGGGTTGAACAAACTTTGAAGGAGTAATACTGTTGACTGATCTATTGTTTTGGAATCTTACGTAAAGATACAAATTTTGCCATCCGTAACAATCTCATAAACACGACTTCAAGGACATGCATCCATAGCATCAGTGTTCTTTAGCAAGGCTTTCACAAAATTTATTATTTTGAACTGATAAATATATTTCAATGAAATTTAACACAGTTATTACTGAGGTATTTTCCAAATACTTTGAAGGATTACAAATTTCTAGCTGGTCTGTGGGCAGGAGGAGAACCTCCGAAAGTGGTCAACTCTTTTAATTATTTCTTATATAATATCCGAGGTGACCCATTTCGGCGGTCCTCCCCCCTGCCCCGAGACCACCTAGAAACTTGTGCTCCTCCATAACAGTTCGAAACTACCTCAGTAATAACTATGTGAAATTTCGTTGAAATATATTGAAAGATTCAAAAGTTAAACGAAGTTATTTAAAAAACACCTTGAATCTGCTTTGCACTTATGTATATAGAATGCTTCAGCACACATTTACCATAGAAATTGAAGGAAAATGTGCAAATTTTTCGGAAGGAGGTAAAGTTTCAGTTAGTTTTTAAACGATTGTCTAAAGTATTTGTGCAAGTATTTGGTAGCGTTGGAAAGGTTATTACTTGAAAAATAATAATATTTAAATAATAAAGTATTCCAACTAAACTTTTTCCTTAAATTGATCAAAAAACGAAAAATTTTTGTATTTAGTGTTATTTTTCAAAAAAAAATTTATATTTGAATTTATATAAAATCTAAATTAATAAAGCTAGCATTCTGAAATTTTAGTATTATATAAAAAAAATAGTTCTTAAAAGAAGAGTATAAATAGATTCCCATTTTTTTTTTTTTTTTTTGCTCCAAAATACCCAAAATTCCTGTTCGGAGAAAACTTACTTCAAAAATTTACTTCTTTCAGTAAAATGGTCACCCTGACGTTATAAGAGGCGTAGCTTATTCAAAATTTTTTGTATATTTAGCCAACATATGGAGGTTACTTTCTAAGGTATCTTTATTTTAATATTAGCTTTGACCTTTTTGTGCTCCGCGAAAAACTAAAAACACGAAAATTAAAATTAACGAAATTCTGATATTGCTAGGGGGAAGACTGTTACCCCAACTGCCCTCGGATTTGTTTTACATGCATTTACATTAAGCATTCTTTTAGAAACATGAAAAAAAAAATTATGGTTCAGAGGGATATAATGTATTTTAAAGTGAAAAAATGTTACCACCTTTTTGAAAAAAATTACAATTTTTTTCCAATTTTCTAATTCAAAATAATATAACTTTTTATCTAAACCACAGAGGTATATAATCCTTGCACAAAGAATTAGAATTTTGTACAAAATCCAGAGAATATTTTAGAAAAATTTTAGGACACAAATTGCGCCCACCAAATTAAAAAAACTAAAAAAAAAACACGTCCAAAAATGGGTAAAAATTTTACTTTGGTCCAAATATCTCTAAAAGTAAAAGAGACAACCCACACATGTAAGCGTATTTTTTATAGAGAATTATAAGGACTATCTGTGTGCAAAATTTTTTTTCAATCAAATCATAAATGAAATTTTGGCGATTTTTTAAAAAAAAATTTCATACCCGAAGTGACCAACTTTGGAGGTCCACTCCTCGTCCTCCGTACTTGCTACGAACCTGTCCTCCTCCAAATCAATTTCCATACACCTCAGAATTACCCAAGTGAAATTTCATTTAAATACATCCAGCAGTTCTAAAGTTAAGGAATTATTTCCAAAAAATTCCGTTTTTTGACCACTGTGTGTCGTTAATTGAGAATATTTTTGGTAAAGATGGCATGTTTATATTGATTTAGACATTTTTTACAGTTAATTATTTTATATAGCTCCTAAGTATATAAAAATCTTATAGATAACCAAAACTACACAGATGGTTGATTTTAACAGTTAATAATACAAAGCTTGCCTATCCTAAGATGCTTCGAAGTACAAAAATCAGCATAAGAATATTAACCCTTCAATGTCCATATTATTTTCGTCGGTGTTTGAATATTTTAATAACCATGTAGATATACATAGATATAAGGCCAAATATTAACTGACATCAATACAATTGTCCTAGATGATTTGATTTGTCCTTTATATGGACTTTAATTTTTGGTCCTGGAAGCGTATCTTGAAGTACCTAATAAAATTGTGTAGCTAATCCTCATAAGATTTTTTCTATAAGATTTCAACTTGTATAATACAAAAATAAGAAAAGCCTATTTCTTAAATAATTCTAATTTTGTTTTGTGACTCCTCATTTATACCCTGAACACATTCTGGATAGAATGTTCCAATAGGATCGGGTTAATATAAAAAAATTATAAAACCAATGGCGCCCATTCAAAACATCCAATTTTTAGTGACTCTGTTTCATATGTCAGAATAAATTTAAACTAAGGAGAGCAGACTTTAAGGAGAGCAGTAATTTAAAAAATCCACAACCGAGTTACACTGTTTTAGATTACAATGCCTTCAAATCGCTAGTGCGATTTGTTATAATTAATCGGTAATTAATTGATAATTTCTATTTTATTGTTTACTTATTACTTTGCTCCTTGTTCTTGTTGTTTTTTTTTTTTTTAGAACTTCAATTATTTTCCTTTTTCATTTTTATTATTTTTTCTATTAATTTTACTGTGGCATACTTCAAGGCTGTTGTTTTTAATAATTTAGTGTTAGAAATGTCCTGTTCGTTAGAAAATTTTTAAATTCATAATAAGGATCGTTAGTTGCTATGCTGGACGTGTGACAAACTTGTTCACTTTCAATGTGCTGGTTTCAAGGTTAGAGATTTGTATCGTATTGCAGTTAGGTCTAACGAACTTCGTTGGTCTTGTCTCAATTGTAGGTCAATTAATGTGAACTTTTATTAACCTTTTGGGTATGCTAAAGTAGGAATTTCTGATATTGGTAAGGATTTCGTAAATCTTTACGAGGAATTCAGAAATATTAAGACTTTTAAATAATTTTGATCTCTCATAATTTGTTGAAGCCTCTCCTAAAAGGAAGAAATCGACATCTCGTTTCTGTTATAGCAGCCTTATACTTATTCTGTTGTTGATGAGGACAATCATTTACCATATAATCTCACTGAAATTCTTTCATTATCTGTGTTATCCAATGCTGATTGTGATGTAGCTGTCGTCCCACCTAGAGAAACAGTTTTCAATTCAAAATTGGTCCTGATATATCTGCTGATTCTTTGCTGAAATTTATGAGATCTCATTGCAAGGAACTCGGTGAATCGGACGTTATTGCATAAAAATTCAAATTTTCACAGCCTAGGAATATCTCCTCTTTTAAGATTATTGCTCCCATGAAATTATTTGATATTTTGGTAAGAAAGTCTTTCTGGCTAGATGGTGTTCAGGTTAGGAAATTTATTTACCGGGACAGACCGGGAATGAATAGGATAACAACTTTTTAAAAAACCTGAATGTTGGTTTAAACTGACTGTATCTGTCTTGTATCAAAATGTTAGAGATCTGAAAACAAAATTGCCGGAAATTTATAATTCAAGTGTCGAATGTGATTTTAACGTTATTGTTTTTACTGAATCGTGGTTGAGTTCTGATATTAAAGATAGTGAAATTTTCTGTAGTGACTATCAGGTTTATCGAAATGATAGATACTCTGGGATTGAAGGAATTAGGAGAAAAGGCGGGGGTGTTTTAAATGCAGCCCATAACTCGATATCTTATGATGAATTTGAATTGGTTGGAAAATTTGTCTTCTTTATATGTATATAAAAATTTTTACGATACGAAAATTTGTTGAAGAGTTTTTGCAAAAAACACTGAGAAGGCATGGATTTGTGATTTTTTGCATATTTTTCATTTTTATTTATGCAATAAAATTCTTGTTAGTGAATATTTTTTAATAAGATTTCACACATAAGTAGATCTTTTGATGCTTAATTCAAAACTTTTTCACTTTTTTAGATTTGTCTACAAGAATCTCGTAGTTCTCAAAAAACTTTAAAAAATTTCCAAAAAAGGGATTTTTTACTTTTTTTGCTATATCTTTCCAACCGATAACGGGGAGCAAAAATTTCTATTGCGAAAAAAATTAAGACACTTTAGACTAAATAAAAAGTATAATTTTTTGATTTCAGCTTTGTGATTTGAGAAATTAAGGCGAAAATTTGAAATTAGTTGAAAAAATTGGTAAAATTTGGAAAACCCTGGTTCTCGCAAAATTCGATTTTTAAAAGCTTTTTTTCCTTTGGAGTATTTTGTGTTTAGTTATCTTTCAGAAAAATATAAATACTATATATGTTATTTAAGAAAATTTGTATACAACAGAAAAAGAATGTTACCGCTTTTTTGGCAAAAAAACGGAAAAAAAATCAACCTTTTTTGAAAGTTTAAATTTAAATGCTTGTAACTTTTGACTCCGTAAATATTTTTTCAAAATTTTTTCTTTACACAGTTTTTCTATTTGTTGTTAATGAAATAAAAAAAATTTAAAAAAAAAATCGGGTGAAAGTTGAACCCGCTTTTTCGAAAAAACTTCACTAAGACAGGCTAAAATGTAAAAATTTTAATATTTGAAGCTCAATATCTCTTAAACTAAAAGAGATAATATATGCATACGACAATATTTTTTGTAGATCTCGACTCATATAAAAATCTTTGAAATCGGTTAAGATATAAGGTATAAGGATCGTTTTTTAGAAATTTTATACCCGAGGTGTCCAATTTGCGGCCCTGTGGACTCGCCCCATGTAGGTCTATAATGGTCCAAGCTCAAAACTTAAACTTGCCTACACCTCTAGTATGATCATCTGAAATTTCATAAAAATCAGAGCAGCCGTTCCTAAGTTCCATAATTATTTCCATTTCATTTTTCGAATCGCACACTGTGCAGCGGTAGCGTATATAAATTATTCTGTTACTAGGACTAGATTTAATACTTTAAATCGTAGGTGCTATTTTGATTATTTGTCTAAAATTCCTGCTACATCCAAATTCTATTTATTTCAAATTTGACATCACTTTGATGTATATGCCAAAAATCGATGTGAATATTATTTATGATTTTTTGTTTGCTGGGTTATTCTCTAGTATATTTGATTGTGTTTATCATGGCATTATGTATGCATTATTTTGTTGCATGTAAATAAGTAAGGTTTTAGTTAGTGTTTCCTATTTTCATGTTGTTTTTTTTTTTTTTTATACTACAAGTATTTGGGATTTTTCGTACTTTCTTTGAGTATAAGTTTGTATGTGTTTCTTATTTGCTTATAATTTACCATAACTTTTTTTCATATGGCAATATGGCAGGTCTTATGTCTTAGTGTATGTTGTTTGTATAAAAGTGTGGTTAAAAACATGCAGGCATATTTGTGTATGTGACTATGATTTGCTTCAACTAACCAGTAGTTTCAATCATTTTCATATCCTTCTCCTAATTAAGTAAGTAAAACTAGAAACTCACTACAATCTGGATTACTTAGAGACACTTAAATAGCCAATTAATTTTAAGTTTTATTAAACAGTTGCTGAGTTAATTGTTTTCTTCTACAATGAGTACGATTAGTAGCCAAAATTTAAACTGCTGTAAGTGTAAATGAAGTTATCTTATAGCAGAACTGTAAGGTACCTTGTTAGTGTGACTTTTTGTTTATAAATGTATTTTATATTAATATTAGTGTCTATGGTTGGTATATTCTATTCAAGTATGCGTAAAAGACGTCTAAAAATCCTTGACATATTGTTGAAAGATAGTGTTGCTGCATATTTTCATAATTTTCTATTGCATAGTTTTCTCTTCTTCATTTTTGCTTGCAAACAAAACTAAAATAAAATTATTATAATATTTACCATAAAGTTAAGAAAGGAAACCAAAAACTGAAATAAAAAAAAAAATATGAAAATAAATTAAAATTTACAACAATTTCTTGATGAATATCAAACAAAATTACTAAAAAAAAATATTTTGTATTTTCAATTAAATTTTTGCTTAAACTTCAATTTGTCTCTTAGCATTTTGCTTACTTTGTAATCTCTTAGTCTTTAAAACCATAAAATTTAACCTTCAACATTTTTTTAAATCTTTAGCATAAGCCAAATGACACAATCTTTAAGGCAACAGCCTGCTTGCTTTTGTCTCCTGTTGCACCTGCATGCAAATATTATTAAAACAGCATATTGTTAACACAAATCCAAAGGAAATGAAGAGCACAAAAAAAGTATTTTCTTGGAAAAAAATCTAAATCATAATATTTAAAGATGTATTTTCTTTTTTTTCTTATTTCTATTTTAACTAAACTACATTTTAGAAATTGGTATTAAAAGAAATTTTATAAGGTTTGTTTGATATTAAAAGATCGATTCAAAAGATAGGGCAAAAGAACACAAAATATTGATCGTAACTTCCCTTCATATATTTTCACCCATATCTATGGAACACATTACTCCAGGCGCGGATCCACGGGGAAGGAAAAAGGGAAATTTTCCTACCCAACATGAAAACGCTTAATGAAGAATCTGCACTTAATCATACAATTTAAGAAAATAGTCATAAAAATTCCTCCCTTAAAAGCTTGCGCTGGATCTGCGCCTGAATTACTCTAGATGGAAAAAAAATTTACAGAACGTTTCTTTATTAATTCGTTGATTCGATAAGGATTAGTATTTTCGAAGTGGATCTAACCGTTTTTAGAGTCTACAAACTATAAAAATGTAAAAAATCAGATAAAACAACAAAATAGACTATTACATTTTTCGATAGGATCAGGTAAAAGGGTACCCTCAAGAATTTTCTTAAAATTTACATAACTGAGGGGCAAATAGGGAGCTAGGTCTACGGGGAGTAGTAACAATGCCAAGCCCATATTTTAAACTTATTGATAACATATAAACTGTTAAACGGAATTGAAGCAATGTACTGTGGGTAATTTTTGTCTTTTTCTTATCATTAGTCTATAACTTTTTAATCTTTAATAATAAATCTGGAACATTGTGTTTTTGAAATATTTAAAAAAAAGCTTATTTTTCATAGAAAAAGAGCTATTTCTCTTATTCATTTTAAAGTGTTGACTTTGGCTATTTTTCGCGGCTAAATGAATTGAGATAATTATAAAAAGTTTTATTAAATTATAGACTATTTAAAAAAAAAATCACTCCTTTGCTATAAAATAATAAAGAAAGGCTAAGGAAATTAAAGTAAACAATTAAAAATTTTTAATTCTAGGAAATATCTTCTTAACTTTAAGACATAATCGAAATTAGCCTTAACTTGTATAAGCAGTGTTGCCAGATGAAGGGATTTAAACTTTCATTTACGGACAGATTTTTGTGGGGAGGGATTTATAAAATTCTAGATAATTTTGTCTTTTAATGTTAGGAGTCTTTCATAAATTTAAAAAATGTCGATAATTTTTTTGATATAAAATATCGATTAAATTTTTAACAAAATAGCGATGAAAATTTCGATAATTTCTTTTATTAGCAATTTTCGATAAAAAATTTTCTTTTTTTATATTTAAGATAAATTTTCATCTCATACAAAATTTTCGATAATAATTTTTTTTAGGAAATTTTAGATAAATTTTATATATATTTTTTTTTTTTTTTATTTCTTTCTCTTGTTTAAAATTCGATAAATTGAATTTTTATAGAAAATTTTCGATAAATTTTAATTTTATAGAAAATTTTCGACTAAAGCAATTTTTATAGGAAATTTGTGATAATTTCTTTTTTTAGGAAATTTTTGATCAATTTCCTTTTCTAAAAAGTTTTTGATAAATTTTATTTTTGTAGGAAATTTGTAATCAATTTTTGATCAATTTCTTTTTATATAAAACTTTTGATAAATTTCAATTTCATATAAAATGTTAGATAAATTTCAATTTTACAAAAAATGTTCCATAAATTTCATTTTTATAGGAAATTTGTGATCAATTTCTTTTTATAGGAAATTTTCGATAAACTTTAATTTTAAAGAAAATTTTCGATAAATTTTAATTTTATAGGAAATTTGTGATCAATTTAATTTTTATAAGAAATTTGTGATCAATTTCTTTTTATAGGAAATTTGTGATTAATTTAATTAAATTTTCGATAAACTTTAATTTTAAAGAAAATTTTCGATAAATTTTAATTTTATAGGAAATTTGTGATCAATTTAATTTTTATAGGAAATTTGTGATCAATTTCTTTTTATAGGAAATTTTCGATAAACTTTAATTTTAAAGAAAATTTTCGATAAATTTTAATTTTATAGGAAATTTGTGATCAATTTAATTTTTATAGGAAATTTTTGATCAATTTCTTTTTATAGGAAATTTGTGATTAATTTAATTTTTATAGGAAATTTGTGATCAATTTCTTTTTATAGGAAATTTGTGATCAATTTCTTTTTATAGGAAATTTGTGATCAATTTTGTTTTTGTATAAAAAATTTTCGATAATTTCTTTTTTTTTTTTCGGGAAATATTTTTTTAATTTCCAATAAGTTTTTATTCTTATAAGAAAATTTCCATAATTTGCAATCAATTTCTTTTAAGGGAATTTTTCGATAAATTTCATTTTTATAGGAAATTTTTGATCAATTTCATTTTATAGGAAATTTGTAATCAATTTCTTTCTATAGGACTTCTTCGATAAATTTTGTTTTTATAGAAAATTTTCGATAAATTTTGTTTTTACAGAAAATTTTCAATAAATTTTGTTTTTATATACAATTTTCACTAAATTTTGTTTTTATATAAATTTTTCGAAAATTTTTCTATTTTCGGGAAATATTTTTTTTTTTAATTTCCTATAAATGTATATTTTTATCAGAAAATTTTCAACAATTTCATTTTTATAGGAAATTTGTGATCAATTTCTTTTTGTAGGAAATTTCCTATAAATTTTGTTTTTATAAAAATATTTCGATTAATTTTCTTTTTCTAGGAAATTTACGGTAAATTCTCTTTAGGAAATTAACGTTCAATTTTATTTTTCTTTAGACAATTTTCAACAAATTCTCTTTCATTAGAGTATGATCGATAAATTCTCTTTTTCTTTCGAAAATTTTTGATTAATTTTTTTTTTCTATAGAAAACTGACGATTAATTCTGTTTTTCTTTAGAAAATTTTCGATGTTTCATTTTTCTTAGAAAAAACTTTCGACAAATTTAATTTTTCTTTTGAAAATTTCTGATAAATTTTACTTTAATGGAAAATAATTTTTAAAATTTCAGATATATTTTTATAAATTTTTAGGAAATTTTCGATAATGTTTATTTTTGTTTAGAAAGAAAATTTTCGATAAATTTTATTTTTCTTCAGAAATTTTCAATTAAGTTTAATTTTCTTTAGAAATTTTTCGTTGTTTAATTTTTCTTTAGAGCAATTTTCGATAAATTTTATTTTTCTTTAGAAAATTGTCAATGAATTTCATTTTTCTTTAGAAAATTTTCAATAAATTTTATTATTCTTTAGAAAATCTTTGATAAATTTTATTTTTCATTAAAAATTTTTTGATAAATTTAATTTTTCTTTAGAAAAATGTAGATACATTTATTTTTCCTTTAGAAAATTTTCGATAAATTTAATTTTTATTTAGAAAAATTTCAATAAATTTATTTTTCTTAACCCTTTGACGACCAAACATTTTCGGCTGAAGCGATTTAAAGCGATTGTTTTATTTTCATAATCTGTGGCCTAATAGTAGTGACGAAAAAAAAAATTGTCCTCTAAGTCCCCCATTTCGCTTGGCAAATATAGTTGCCTATGGGTTGAAAGCTAATTTTTTATCCCAAATTAAGTAATTGTAAAAATTATTTAAATTTTGTTTTTTTTTTTATTAAAAACATAAAGTAAAATACAATAAATCTTAAAAAATTATTAATGTTGTTCGTGATAGATTCCAAAGTATTTCGGGATATTGTGAAACAAAGGAACACATTGCATGCTCGAAATTCAATTGAAGTCACGTTAATTGAGGAACTATTTGCCAATATAAGTTTTTTATATATTATATAACTTAATTCAAATAAGTCGAAGAACAATCGTAAATAAAAATTCCACTTACTTCTTCGATCGTACTCGTAATATACTTTATTTTGATCCATTAGATCAACGCCTCCCGTTCCTTTATTATAGTGCTGTATAATCAGGGGGCAATTAATATCTATTTTACTAGCTTGTCCAGCAACACGTCGCTTGACCTTGATTACCGCTGTTGGGTCAATAAAATTTGAGGAGAGATAGACACCTCGATTGTCCATCCATTTTACAACGGAAATGCTACCCGACATGAAGTAACTTATGTCCCCTCTTTTCATATCTTTATCCGCACATAAACACCATAGTTTGCATCTCCATGAAATAGGTTTGTCCTTCATATATTGTTTCTTGGCATTATGACCCTTAAACTTTACCATATGTTCATCGATAGAGAGTTTTTTGGAAGACGTATATGCGTCAGGCATAGCCTTGTTAATGTGCTCTAAAATTGGACGAATTTTGTAGCCACGGTCACTAACATCAGCCTTACTATTGTCGCAAAAGTGAAGATTGGCTGTAATTTTATCAAATCGGTTTCGTGACATGACTCCTGCAACCTGAGCTTGGTGAAATGTTGGATCAGTGGACCAATACAAACATGTTGATGGGAGTTTCACTAAGCTCTAGTATGATAATACCCATATAAGCCTTAAACTCGGGCACAGTCAAAATGAATATACGCCCTTTTTGCAAAGCATATAGATTGGACTGCTCCACTATCATGAGACACAGCTGTATATAAAAATAGCAAGTGATAACTCAAAATATCACAACATTTGTGATTTAAAAACTTACCTTCAAAATTACAAACGCTGTTAAATACTTCGTACGCTGATGGGATTTCTTCATGTTTATGCAGAACGAGCTTTAAAACTTGAGAATGTTTGTATACGTTACTCTCTTCACTCTCGGTAAAATTATGATTTTTAAAAGCAAGATTATGCATAAAACGAAATGTTTTTCAGGTGGTA
This sequence comes from Protophormia terraenovae, assembly GCA_951394005.1. NCBI lineage: Eukaryota > Metazoa > Arthropoda > Insecta > Diptera > Calliphoridae > Protophormia > Protophormia terraenovae. Next base: position 22,001,982 of record OX596074.1, read on the forward strand.
TAAACAATGCTGGTCTTATTGCCTCTTTTTCATATACAGTTCCAAGCGGTAAGTCGACGTGCTTAGTTCCCTCAATGACAACTTCTATGGGCTCATCATTTTGCATTTGCAGGTTGTCATTTTCTAGGAATAAGACATTTTCATTGTCTAGGTTTGTACCGACTTCATCATCGTCATCACTAAAGTCGCAAAGTAAAATTTGTTCAATTAGCTCTTTTACGATCTCGTGCTGATCCACTCATATTAAATTCAAACACTTTTCTATCACTTTTCTATAAAAACTGATGCAAAAAGTACATATGTTCCAAATTTCAAATAAAGACTGTAAAAAACTTACATATGTACACATTAGATTACACATGAATACAAAATTTTTGATTTTACTTGCTCCACCGGCAGTTTCTGGTAGATGGGTCTATACAAATTATACGTGTGTAAAAATTGGGCCGATCGGTCGTAAACCGGCCAGTCGACTTTGACCTTTGCCCTAAAACAAGGCTTAAAAGTAACTAATATCTTTATTGCGCTATAACTCTTTAATTTAACATTTTTCGATAAAATACTTTATAAGCTTTTCGATTTAGAATAAAATGCACAAATTTTTGACATATAATTTTTTAGCCTACTATGACTTGTTGTGATGTTATAAGCAATCAAAGTAAAAATTTTTTCATGAACTTTTTTTAAAAAAGCCCTGGTTTTAATATGGGCCTAGCCTGCTAGAAACCGTTTTTATTACTTTGTAGAGCAGGATTTGTAGTTTTTATAAATCGATAAGTTTTATCACATTTGCTTAATAATAGGGTAGATGGACCAAAATCTGAATTTGGGCTATACATTTTTTACTTATTATACAAATATTTGTACTAAATTTTTAATCATTTCAGAGATTGTTTTTAAATAGTTATCGAATTAAACTGCTACTCGAAATTTAGGTGTTGCCGATTAACCAAAAATTGTAAAAGTTGACATGTTAATATTTTTACATATAAACAACTTTACCTTAAAAATCGGAGAAATATATTAAAAACATAAGACTTTTTTAACAACAGCTCGCAAAAAAGGTAAGTAATTATGTGTAATATTAATAAAAATGTTCATTATTATTCGTAAAAATTTTAAATTAAAACAGCAAGTAATAATGAAGAATTTCTAAATGTAGAATGGAAGTAATTAGTTTATAAAACCTTGTATCTAAGTAAATATTTAAATACCATATATGTACTTCTTGATAAATACATTGAAACTGAGATCAAAAATTACAATTTAACTGTTCTAGACAATGCATTACGGAAATAAAAAGGTTTACTTTTAATTAACCTTTATGATGTCATGTACTCTCAAAAGGGGTATTATAAAATAAATTGCATAATTATTCCTTTCTGAAAGAAAACGAAACAGCAAAAGACAAAAGATACATCACATGGAATTGAAACAAAACTAAATTCCGTTATTCTATGAATTTAATTCATATAAGTTAATTTACTAGTTCTTTTGAAAATATATTTTTATTTTTTTCCAAGCTATTGTGAGAAATGTTATCTATTTTTAATATATATCACCGATTTTTAAGGTAAAAGATATAAAAAAGTTGTTTATATGTAAAAATATTAACATGTCAACTTTTACAATTTTTGGTTAATCGGCAACACTTAAATTTCGAGTACCAGTTTAATTCGATAACTATTTAAAAACAATCTCTGAAATGATTAAAAATTTCATGCTACACCCTACATTTAGTACCAATATTTGTATAATAAGTAAAAAATTTATACTTCAAATTCAGATTTTGGTCCATCTACCCTAATATATTAAGCAAATGTGATAAAACTGATCGATTTATAAAAACTACAAATCCTGCTCTACAAAGTAATAAAAACCGTTTCTAGCAGGCTAGGCCCATATTAAAACGAGGGCTTTTTTAAAAAAAGTTCATGAAAAAATGTTTACTTTGATTGCTTATAACATCACAACAAGTCATAGTAGTCTAAATAATTATATGTCAAAAATTTGTGCATTTTATTCTGAATCGAAAAGCTTATATAGTATTTTATCGGAAAATGTTAAATTAAAGAGTCATAGCGCAATAAAGATATTAGTTAATTTTAAGCCTTGTTTTAGGACAAAGGTCAAAGTCGACTGGCCGGTTTACGACCGATCGACCCAATTTTTGCACACATATTATTTTTATAGCCCCATCTACCAGAAACTGCCGGTGGAGCAAGCAAAATCAAAACTTTTGTAAAATCCATACATTTTATGGGTAATCTAGTACACATGTTGTATTTACAATTCGGGGATTCCCATTTTTTGTTGCATCAAACAATATGCGGATTCTCCTTTTTCAATTCAATATGTGAATGCAAAATACTAAACACAGTTGCGCTTAAAAAACGCTCAAAAACTACAAATTTAATGACAATTTAGAGGTTTTAATTTTAGAGTTTTTTTAGGAATGACAATTTTCGTTTCAACCCATAGGCAAATATAATTGCTAAACATAAAATAATTATCTATAGGCAGCTTAGAATTTATCCAAACTGGTCCACTAAATTTTTTGATAGACAAAGGCTAAATCCAAAACATAATTGACGCCCATCCCCTTGCGCCCTATATTTGCCCTGTAGCAGCCCTTGGTATAAAGACCATTATTTAGACAAATTTGGAACCTCGTAGGGTACAACTGGAACCAGATAGGGACTGGCACTCAACTACAATTTTGTAGCCCCAATCCTCTTCTATAATACAGTCTTTTTGCTACCTGGACAAATATATAAGCCAAAAACCCGCAGGCAAGCATACTTGCCTATGGTCGTCAAAGGGTTAAGAAAATTTTCGTTGTTTTATTTTTCTTTAAAAAAAAATTTAGATGAATTTATTTTTTCTTTAGAAAATTTTCGATAAATTTTATTTTGCTTAAGAAAAATTTTGATAATTTTCTTTCTTTAGAAAATTTTCGATAAATTCTCATTTTCATTAAAAAAAACGATCGACATTTAGATCTTTTTCGAATAATACTTTTTAGAAAACTTAAATTTTACGTTCAAATATTTTGGGGACAAATTGGGGATCGTTTTTTAAAAGTGGGGATATTTGAGGATAAAAGACAAATCTTTCTTGTAACTTATACAGTATAAATTACATATTCTTGAAGCTATTTTCGACAAAGTGGTCAATCATGATACTCTGTGGCTCACCCTTTATTAAAAACAGGTGACTAAAATATCTGAATGAATATGTCCTTCTCTACAAATTTCTCACACATCTCAATTTGATCTAAGCAGTAGTTTAGAAGATACTGATTTAATACCAATTTTTTTTTTATAAGAACCAGTGTCAGTCCTAAAAAATATTTTTTCCACACTTCAATCAAAAGCTTGTCCTTATCAGATTTTGGAAGCAACAAAAGGGAATATTTCCCTATACCATAAACTTTAGATCAAATTAGAAAAGTAAATTCATAGTAAAAACGTCAATGTCTCTCTTTGTTCGATTCTTGATATACTTACGTTTCCTTAGCTTTTTTTAAAAGACAATATGAGATAGCAAAAGTTAGACTGGGTTTAGATTTAATTTGGGAACACCTAATTTTGAAATTAGTATCCTTCTAGAAGATACAAATCCGAATTTTATAACATCTCTTATTAAACAAGATTTTAAAAGCACCACTGATAAACGAAATGAGAATTTTTTATATACCTTTGCTACCATGGTGAAGGGTATTAAAGATAAAATACTTAATTCAGGTTATTTAAAATTCGTCATAGCCTCTCGTTGCACTATGACTTATTTGAATAATGATTTTTTTTTATTTATATATTATAACGAAGAATATACTATACATATATAGTATATAGTACTTATATATTTTCATAATTTTTTTTTATTTTTTACTTTAACATTTTTCATTTTTCCTTCATAAACATAATTTTTTTAATCTATTGTCTATTTTAAGAGGATTTTGTGGTAGATTACAAATGGTATTATGAAATTGAAGCCATAAGCAAAGTTTGAGGTGAAATTCTTTATATTTTCTTTTCATTTTCTATTTTATATTTTTCATTTGCTTCTTATAATTTTTTATAAATTTATATAATAATAATGTTATAGTGAAAGTGTATGAATGTTGAAATGTGTGTTTGTGTGTTTCAAGTATCTAAGTGTTTTAGTGTATGTATGTTACTAAATAACATTATTATTACCTTGAATAATATACTTGTTATATACTAACACACATTTTCATAGTTATCAGTAGAATATGACTATACATAGTATGTATATGTATAAAGCTTTGTTCTCTATGGCACTGCTTTAAGCTATAAAGAATAAGAAAAAATATTATGAATATTTTGCTAAAATTGAAGTAGAAAATTTTGAGAAAACTAACTATAGTTTGCATAAAAACATTTAAAACACTGTAAAATTTTTAATTGAGAAATAGTTTTATTAAAGCTTAAGGAAAATTAGAATTTAATGGGGGAGGAAATATTTGGAAACATTGTTCACAGAAAAAAATAATTCAAATTATTTTTTAATAAAATTATTAACTAGCTTTATATTGGAATTTAATTATATTATTTATTAATATAATTAATTTTCTAATTGGTTTACAATTTATTTCTTAAATAAATTGACAGCTGCTAATAAAATATAAAGAAAAATGAAAAATTTGTCTATAAAAATACAGAAATAAAATAAATGCAAGTCAATTTCCAACAATTTTCACCTCATTACATCTATTTAATAAAAAAACAATAATAATAAAATCAATTATTCTAGTTATTAATATTATCATTTTGATGATTGGAGCAAAATCAATTAAAAATTAATTAATATAAGCAATTTCGTAATTGAAGTCCATTTTTACTTTTTTCTGTGTTGTTAGGGAATGATTTGAGATTTAAAACATATGATGCTCAAATGAATTGCTAGACTAAGAAGTCTTATCATTTGTGTCAGTTTTAAATGAACTACAATTCCAAAGAAGGTTTTTATACCCACCATCAAAAAGATGGGGGTATATTGATTTTGACATTCCGTGTGTAACATGTCGAAGGAATCATCTAAGACCCCACAAAGTATATATTTTCTGGTTCCTGGTTGGATTCTGAGTCGATCTAGCTATGTCCGTCAGTTTGTCTGTCTGTTGAAAGCACGATAGGGCTCGAACGGGATAACGTAGGGGGACAAAATTTGGCACAAATATTTGTCTTATGTTATGGGCTAAAAACTAGAAGCACAGGATGTCCATTTTATAGTTTTCTGCTGATATTTCTTCAACAAAAGCATGTACGACAACGAAATTTTTTATGTATAGTTCGGGGATCGATAAAAACTCGGAGACCAAAAATGGGCGTGGTCCGCCTACTTTACCGCCCACCTCCCATTTAAGGTGAAAATCAACGAAATTGTGTTCAAATAGTTCAAAGACCAATGTAAACTCAGAAACAAAAAATGACGTGGTTCGCCCACTTTTGCTGACTTTACCGCCCCTCCGATATAGCGTAAAATTTGAAAAAGTTGATGGTGGGTATATAGATTCGGCCGGGCCGAACATTCGCGCTTGTTCAAACTATTCTTATCCTTTATCAATAATTTATAGATATATAACGCTCAATTTATAGATATATAACGCTCAATAAGTATCATAATTTAAAGAGTGATTTAAAGAGAATTTTATTGAATTAAACTTTTTACATCTTTAAAAACTTCACGTTTTTCTACACTGAGTAGGAAACCAGATTTTAAACCGATAATTTATCTTCGCTTGAGCTCTACACTTGAAAAGTTCTATTCATAATAAGAATTTGACGTTTATCATGATAGAAAATCTCTCATGTAGACCGTACGTTACCGAAACATTGTCTGCGTATGCCATGGCAACTTTCGGGGAACTTGGCTTGAAATGCAGGGATCATTCACTGTTTTTCATATTGCCTTCAGTCACTTCCATTAGCCCGTTGTATGAATATCAATAGCACTAGCTTGTTACCTGTCTCAAACTAATTTAGATTTCAATAGAAATAGTTTCCTCAATATTGGAGAAGCCCTAGCTACGATTAGATTTTAACGCTCCTTTTGATATCAAATGCACAATAAAGCTGACCTTTATAAATATCACAAGGTAGATTTTTTAACTGTAGTACTCACAATCTTGTCATTTCGGTTTATACTTTTGTATAAAAATGATTTCCATACGCGAAAAAAAATCGTGTCCTATGCTCTTAGTTTAAAACCAAATAATACCCCAATAAGTCCTCTGATTTGCCATCAAATCATTTACAGTTTTATTAGCATTTATAGCTATAAATGAGCCGACCTTTATAAACCCCCAAGAATAATTTGCGTCTTATTACTTTTGTTCACTTCAAGACTTTTAAAATTCTGCTTTAAAGGATGTCAAGGAATTTTAATTCAATTTCAGATGCTGAATTTAAACATGGTATTCGTTTGTCAAAATAGTTCTTAGTGCTAACACGCTTAAGGGCCTAGTACTTACTAAAACCTTTTCCAAATTATGAAATTAAAACCATTTGTACCTTCTGATATTGAAAAATTAAAGATCAATAAAGACTGAACGAAATTTTTAGCGCTTAATGAACCATTATTTTTTTTATCACGACAAAAAGATGTTCAAAATTTTTCATTTTACCCTACACACTGGGCCACGACCCTTGAATTTTGGCCGTAATTAAGTTTACGTTAAAAATAAATATCACATATTACCTTTTACGGGACACTGGTTACGATTCTGTAAGAAAAAATACAAAATTCAAAATGGCGGATCCAATATAACGGTCAAATTTTGTTTATTATTTTTTTACGAATTTTTTAATAATAACATTTTAGAGATTTTCAGTCCCTGAATACGAATATGCTTTCTGATTTTCAGAATTCGGAAAACGAAAGCAATATGGCGGATACAAGTGGGCTGTAATCCCTTAATGTCGGCTTCAATTAGATTGCTTTGTGTACATTAATATTTTTGGGGGCGCTGATTAAGAATCTGTAAAAAAAATCCAAAATTCAAGATGGCGAATCCAATATGGCGATATTTGATAAAGTTTTAGACCTGAACAAAAATTTGTGTTTTGATTTTCCGAATTTGGAAAGCGAAAGCAATAAAGTGGATCAAATTGGATCAAAATCTTGAATTTTGGACATAATTAGAGTACTTGGTGTACATAGAAAATACATTAAAGCTATAGGGTTTTTGGGGGGTACTGATGATGATTCTGTATTAAAAAATAAGAAATCCAAAATGCCTGATGCGATATGGCGGTCAACAAATTAATTTTATAGGGGGTCTAGGGGGATTGATAGCCCCCATACAAAGAAAATACTAATTATCGATTAACTTTAATACTGTTACAGCAAAAGTCTTAAAATGTTGCGGGAATGTCTTTCTAATCCAACCATTAATTTTAAAATGGAATGGATAGGACCAGGGGAAATGGTACCCCCATACATTAAAATAATAAATATCGTATATGTTAGGAACTATTTCGCCAAAGTTTAAACATTCTCCGTAAGTTCAGATATAAATGGGATGGGTAGGACCTGGGGAAATGCTATCCCCCACACAAAACAAGTATTCTTATATCTAAAGAACTATTATAGTGAGAGCTCTAAAATTTTGTGGGAACTATTTTATTATCATATTGTATTGATGAAATGAAAATTGGATGGATAGGGCCAACGGAAGAGGTAGCCACCATATAAGGAAAATATTAATTTTTGCATATCTGAAGGAGTAATTTTCTAAAAGTCTTAAAAATGTGTATAAATAATTTTTGTCATATTTTGTGTAGGGTGGATAGGTCCAGGAGGAGTAGAAGCCCTCACATAAATTAAAAATTAGTAATCGCATCAAATAGGGTAGCGAAGCGCATCAGTAAAAGCTAGTATTTATCTGCCAAAAAATTGAGCTTGTGGCTCGAAGCATAATGAAATATTGCTGAAGTCTGAATTGTTTAAAAATATTATTTTGAACTTTGAAACATTATTAAATAGATCTTAAATTTTATAGTATCAGAATGAAGATCAAGAGTTATGGGCCAATTTGCTACTGTATGACTTAATAATTAAATTCAAAAGCCACACAAAAAGTTTAAATTCAGCGCCACAAATAACCTTAGAAGCTCTTATTGTTACCGGAATCATAAATTTTTTTTTTTTTACATTACATACTTTTTTTTATTGAATCTTCAGTAATTGTACATGAACTAACAATAAGTATTAAAATCTTAAAACTAAATATTAATATCTAATTTTGTCCAACCACCGTCAGACAAAAATCTATTTTAATACGTATATTTTAGCTCCTCATGTTTGATGTGTGCCTTCTTCTCAATAGAGTATATCCATTGCTTAGTAGGATGTTTCGAGCTAGAGGATTTGGGTGAATTTCTAGGCTCCTAAAATATTTCTCAGTATGTTCTCTTATTACATCTTTCACAAAGGGGACGTTTAGATCCTTATGAATATTTGTGTTTTTGACGTACCATGGTGTCGCAGTTATTATCCGCAAAATCTTGTTTTGTCGTCTCTGTATTTTTTCTATATTTGACGCAGAGGCCGTGCCCCATAACTGAATTCCATAACTCCATATTGGCTTCAAAATAGAGTTATATAAAAGAAGTTTACAATCTAAAATAAGTGTTGAGTTTCTACCGATAAGCCAATTTATTTGAAGCGCTTTCAGTTTCATTTGTGTCAAATTGGCATCAATATGGGATTTCCATGTAAGACGTCGATCAAGATGGATACCGAGGTATTTAACCTCTGATTGCTGGGGAATAACTTGGTTATTAATAAAGATGGGTGGGCATGTTTCTCTACGCAATGTAAATGTTATGTGTATGCATTTTTGCTCATTTACCTTTATTTTCCACTTACGTAACCATCTTTCAATGTCTAGTATATGGTCTTGCAAGAGTCGAGATGCTTCTTGGGGGCTATCATGTGTACTTAAAATAGCTGTGTCATCGGCAAATGTTGATGTATGGGTTCGGTTGTTAGTTGGCATATCAGAGGTGTATATTAAGTACAACAAAGGACCGTGAATACTACCTTGGGGTACTCCTGCTTCAATGGGCTGTGGATTACTTAAGAAGTCTCCCTCTTTAACAATAAATTTTCGATTAGTTAAATAACTTTCCAATAATTTATGTGTATTAGTGGGTAAATTTTGCTTTATCTTATATATCATGCCATAGTGCCATACTTTGTCGAAAGCTTGCGAAACGTCGATAAAAAGAGCAGAGCAATACTTCTTTTCTTCAAACTTTTTGTTAATAACATTTACAAGTCTGTGTGTTTGTTCGATAGTGCTGTGTTTTCTTCTAAATCCGAATTGATGATTGGGTATACATTGGTTTCGATTCAGTAGAGGGGTTAACTTATTCATTAAGAGTTTCTCAAAGAGCTTTGACATATTTGATAATAGACTTATAGGTCTATACGATTCTACTTTTGTGTGATCTTTTCCTGGCTTAGGTATCATAGTAATCAGTGATACCTTCCATTCTGGTGGATAATATTCAAGGCGTAATAAAGCATTAAAAATATAAAGTATAATTTTTAATGCTATCCGGGGTAGCTCCAAAAGCATCTTGTTACTGATTTTATCAATACCAGGTGCTTTTTTAGAGTTTAAATCAACAATAGCCTTGTCGATCTCTCGAATCTCAAAACAAAGGAGTTCAACTGCTCTGAATTGGGGTACAATTTCTTGCCCATCCTCCATTAGTATTACGTAAATGAGGTTTACATATAACTGGTCTCTTAAGTTTTTTAGTAGCTCGCCATAGAGAATAATAAGACTGCGGTGTTGCATCAAGGTTTTCTAAATATTTATTAAAAGATTCAGTCTTTCGATTTTCCAAGAGCTTATTAAGACGATTTTTGCATTCTCTAAACTTAGATTTGAGTTGAGGGGATCTGTAGAGTTGCCACTCTCTTCAAGCTCTTCTTTTTTCAGTCAAGAGCCGTTCGACATCCACAGAATATATTCTATTATATCTGCTTTGTCAAATTCATATAAAAATTATTGAGAGAGTGATCGATTTCTTCTGGTGTACTTAGCGACATGTTCTCCGTGCAGTGTGTACTAAGGTATTTCCTATACTTCAGCCAATTTATTCTTGTTCCTGATGTCACCAAGTTACCAGACGGGGATACAATTTCTCGGGGACTTAATAGCATAAGAAAAGTGGATGAATGATCCGAGGATAATTCTAGTGAAGATTCAACTCGTATTAGATCCATAGCAATGTTTTTTATAACTCCAAAGTCGATCACATCGGGTTTCTTATTTGGATCAGACGGCCAGTAAGTAGGTTCTCCGCTCGAAATCACATTCAAACCCATTTTAGAAATTGTATCAAACAAAACACGACCTTTCGGTGTTATTAGTCGTGATCCCCGCATTATAAGTTTCTATAACAATCTTCAATACAGATTGTTGTAACTTGAAGATAATCTTCACAAAGATCACACATTAAGTAGTGTTTAATTCGAGTCCTTATTAGTATAGCCGAGCCTCCACATGCTCTTCCTCGGGGGTCCTTTGTATCATAAAAAACATATCCATTTATCTGGAATATACTTCTAGATGTCAGATGAGTTTCAGAAACTAACATTATATCAACTTGTTGGTTTTTCAGAAAATATTCAATATTTTTTTCAAATATTTTTTATGTTGGCGTATGCCGTTTGCGTTCCAAAAACATATGTTGACATTAAATTTAAAAATAAAAAATATATTTTTTAGAAAAGGTATCTACAAACCTTCATGACATTAAAATATCAAACGATAATGTCATATTGATATTTTACCAACCATTTTAAATGTCATTAGAAAATTATAATTTCACTTAAAAATCACATAAACTATTAATAATTAATTAGTTCAACAGCAAATGACCAAACAACTCTTAGAAAGTATTATCCAATAACCAATAAGAAATTTAAACACACACATTCAAACACTAACTAGTTAAATAAATTTTACACTAATAAATTGATAGTTGCTTGTTTACAATTCATTAATTTTACTATTTGACAAATAAAAAGCAACAAGGAAACACTAACAAACTAAAATAAAAAGAAATAGAAATAATAAAATGTCAAACCATTTGATAGACATTTGCGATGGTTACTTGAAAATATAAAAGAACAAAGAGGAGGAGTATATAAAATAGAAAATACCAGAAAAGTGGAAAACGTGTTCAATTGAAAAATTAAATAAAAATTGTATGAGAACTTGAGAAAAAAACAACACAGACAGACAGACAGACAGACAGACATACATTCACACACATATAAATGTGAACATAAAGGACAAGCTAAACAACATATTTGTATTATTAAAGAAACTACAGCATAACGTAGCAACGAAAAGAAAAAATAGCAAAGACAAGAAATATAATAGTAACCCAGTAACTAAATATTTAAAAGTTTTCTAAGAAAGAATATTTTAAGTAATTTTAAAATTAATTTTAAATAGTAATTTATAAAATTAAAGTAATAAAACTTATTAATAAATGTTTTAATTATTTTTTTTTTTTTTTTTTTTCTTCCTTGGAAGTTGTTAATTTGCTGGGAATAGCCAGCATAATAATAGCAATTGACAATAGGAAAAATAAAACAAAAAAACTAACAAATAGTATAACAAATATATTGACATACTCTCACACATTGATACAAACACCCTATTAAAAGTCATGTTTTATCATCAACAACATTTACAGAGACAACTAGGAGCAGCTGAGCTTTAAACAGACTAACAGGCGGACAGACAGATAGATACCCAGACATACATACAACAATTATTTTCAAAATCTTTAGCAATAAGAGCAATAAACTTAAAATTATGAAAACCAACTCTGATTCAATTACATTCATATATATATTTTTTTTTTCTTATTTTGTGATTTTCTCTAACAATCAACTGGGAATAAGACATAAAAGAATCAAACAAAATAAAGGACAAAACATTGAAATTTGTTTTAGCATTAATAGAACAAAAGCGAGGAAAGACAAACAGTATAAAGTCAGAGATGGAGTGCCATACAAGTAATAAACTAAGAAATAATAAATAAAACTCAAACACGTTCTTTTCTACTCTTTTTGATTCGTGAAATGTATTGAAAATTATTAATTAATAGATAGAGCAAGTTTTTCAAAGTAATTAAATGATTAAAAATGGAGGGGATGATGGAGTAATTAAAAATTGTAAAAGGAAGAGAATATTTCAAAGAGATTGATGGAGTGAACAAAAACTGTAATAAGGTTATTCCTAAATGAAATAAAAATTGGAGTTTGAAAAATTTGATTTCTTAATCTTAAGGAACTTGTCATATTATTTTTTATTAATGGCTGCTTATGAGCTTCATTTCATTCAATTATATCACAAAATAAAATTCTATATAAAAATATGGTCTATTAAATAATTTATCAAAGATAAAATCTTTTTTAATTTCACCAATTATTCAATTAATTAAAATTCAAATTTTCTAATATTTTTTACTAGAAATAAAACAATTTATCAATTAATGAATTAATCAAATATAAATAAAAATAAGTGACAATTTGAATAATTGAATATATATTTTTTTATAGGTTAAATTTCAATTAATAAAATAAATGAATCTGTATTATTCGTAATTGAAATCTTTTAGACGTTAAGGTTACTCAAAGACTGACTGATTCAACATCACGCAGCCCAAATGACAGAAGGTAGAGATATGAAACTTGGCCCTTTGGTTCGTCTCCCAGCTTAGAGCCCAAACACAACCTAGCAGATTATTTTTTTTATATGAAGATTTGGCAACTAAAACAACACAGCGGAATCCGCTGGAAATTAAAATCTATTTTAATTTCACAACGTATTCTCAAAAGCTCTCATTTTCTCACTCTCCCTCTCTGTCAGTGTTGCCGTTGTTGAAAAATAAATCACATAGGTTTACATTAAATTTATATAAGAAAGAATGAAATAGATAGATTTGCTTTATATTTTTTATGTATGGAATTTAAGAGAAGAAGATAAATATTTTTTTATATATGTAGTTTTGTTGTTGCCAAACACAAAAAAAATATAAAGAAACAAAAACAAAATATATATGAAATCCGCTGCTGGACGCCGTCTTCATTTCATTTGTATTCCTCTCTTAGAGCGGAAAACAACATTGAAATCCGTTTGGTTGTGTTTGGGCTCATAGACATCCACTAAGGGCGGATTTTTAGTAATTCAAATGTTTAAATTAAAAAAAAATAATAAATTTGTAAGGAAAATAGCAAAAAATACTTAATTTATTTTTATCTGGATTTCAACGCAATGATTTCTATATTTAATTTTGATAACACTAGTCGACAAAAAAATTTTTGTTCGTTCTCCTTCAAAAAAAAAAAAAAAAATTGGATTAAATGGAACTCCGCATGCTAAACTCGAATCTGATTTCAGTTTTTTCCCATTAGGTCGAGATTTTTTTATGGGCGTGTCTAATATTGCGTCCTAAATAAGCCAATTACTTTAGTATATTTCACTATAACTCGAAAACGGTAAGCACGATTTATATAAATAATACACCAAAATATGTGGAATAAAATTGGCTTTAAGTCATTCTACTAACAAATTTTTATCCGCTCAACAGTTTAGGAGATATTTCGAAATAAGTGTCCGAAAAATTAGTTTTTATGCTAAATTCAAGATATTTTTTTTACTAAAACTTCTTTTTAAAAGTGAAAGCATCAAACATGTTTCAGTTTATCATCTTTATCTCAAAGCTAGTAAAACTACAAGTAAATAAAGCCACGTATCATAAAAATTGATGCACAATTCTTGATTGCATTCACAGTTAAGTTAGGATACCCATTAGAGTGTTCCAAGCTTGTATGAAGGGAAAAAAATATCCTTCAGGATTCAAATTGATAAAAAAAATTAGGCATTAACCCTTTTTAAATATGGTGTCTCATTAATTCAGCAAATTGATAAAAAAAATCCTTTTTTAAAGGTTCAGCAAATTGAAAATTTAAAGGTTTAATACCCAAATTTTTTTATCAATTTGCTGAACCTTTCAAAAAGGGTTAATACCCAATTTTTTTTTTATCAATTTGCTGAATTAATGAGACACCATATTCAAAAAGGGTTAATGCCTAATTTTTTTATCAATTTGCAGAATTAATGGGATATTAAACGGGTTTTATTAAAATATATTCAAATTGGCATGTTTTTAAAACGTCGGGGTCGTTTTGACCCCAAGGCCGTTTAAGGGTTAATTTCATTTTTTTCACTATTAATGTAAATATCGATTATTAATAAATAAATTTCTTAAATTTTATGATAATCTACCGAAAAATAGATAAAATTTCGACTAGTTTCAATAAAAAATTGCAAATATTACAAAATTTGACCTATGACCTTTAATATCGTCCAAATTGTATGAAACTCTTGATTTATATTTAGAATTATGTGGATTATAAAATTTTATAAAAGTTTCATTTAAAATACACAACAATGTAATAAAATGGCTGATTTGCCAAAATATTACATAAAAATGGGTTTTTCTCGAAATCCGCTGAATTCAAAATGCAGGTACAGGCAAACTATTAGAGGTATTGACTTAATTTTTTTACTGTTTTATTCCGTAATCTGTTGTCCATAAATCTCTATGAGATCTCCCAAAAATATTGAAATTTGTTTAACAAAGTATAAAAAAACTGAAATTTGAGTTTTGAAACGACCGCTAAAAATATCAACATTTTTTGACCATAGCTGAGAACAGGTTTAAGGACAAAAACTCATAGTCAAGTAACTACAGATGTATTTTAAGTAATACAATTGTTTTATTCGAATATTTTCAAAAATATATTTATTTTTTTGTCACATTTCGAATTCAAGTGCTCTGAGACACGTTAATGGCCTGGGGAATTTTCAATAACTTTTACATTTTTCAACCAATTTTTGTGTTTTATATCTTTTTGTAACACTAATTCTGTGTACATTACGATTCCTTTACAATAAAATGCAAAATTATACGCAAATGACAAATTTTTGTGAAAACTGAAAAAAATGCATATTTTCCCCTTGTAAATGCATCTTCAGAGCCGTTTAAATGGTGAAAAATTTTGTCCATAACTCGCAAATAAAAAATATTGCTTACATATCTTAAATACAATTTTCGTATGCATCTTTTGATGTATCATTTATCAAAATCGTGTAAACGGTTCTTGAGTTATAGTCTAAATTTGACAAACCATTCTCGAATTTTATAGTGTGACCGCTGAATAAGGTGATGATATTAGTCATGCCGATAGAAAAAAAATCAATACGTGATAGAAAAAAAGTGAATGCAGATACTTGTTTAACTCGTCAAAATCCACCTAGCCCACCTATTTTTGTTTTAAGAAAAAATAAAAAAAAAAAATAAAAAAATGTTTGCCCACCACTGTATTTCTAATCAATTGTACGTAACATGGGTACTTAACTGTGAATAAAATCAAGATTTGTACATCAAATTTGAAGATACATACCTTATTTTATTCGCAGCATTACCAGCTTTAAAATAAAGATAAACAGAAACATTTTTAATGATTTTATTTATGAAAAAAAATGTTTTAACAAAAAAAATCTAAAATTTTGCATGAAAAACATTTTTTTGGACACTTATTTCAAAATAACTTTGAAACTATTGAGCACATAAAAAAATTGGGTAATTTGAAGATATTTTTAGTACGCATCTTTTGGTGTATCACTTATGTCAATCTTACATACCGTTCTTGAGTTATGAGGAATTATACTAGAGTAATTGCCTTTTTATGGGCTAAATATTAGACACGTCCATAAAAAAAGTCCACACCTGATGGAAAAAAACTGAAAGCAGATTCGTGTTTAGCACATCAAAACGCATCAAGTTCAACTATTCGTCTTTGGGGGAGGATTTTTTTGTCGACCAGTGTAATTTGTCATAACTTTACTTGAAAGAATGAGGGTAATTGTCATTTTATTTGTTCAAGATATTTATCAATAAAATTTTCTATTAATATATTTATGAAAAATGGTGTTTAAAAAAAACAGACCCCAGGTTTAGTTGAGGGTTAAATTTGCCTTTTTACTGTTAAAAATAATTAACTCTTTAATATGTTTTCCTTAAAAATTTATTTTTTTTTTTTAATTTTGACCTCCGTACTTTAAAGGTTATCCTTGTCCAATTTATTTAAAAACTTCAAAATGTACTTCCCAAATTATTTTTTGACTTTTTACATAAAATTTTACTGTTCTAAAACACATTAATGGTCTGGGGAATTCGTAATACTTAATTTTAATATTTTTTAATCGATATCCTCTTTTTATATCTTATTTGATAGATAATTATGTATATATTGCAATTTTTTAGCATTTAGGTGTAAAACAAAGTACTTAATAGCAACATTTTTCTGAAAACTGCAAAAAGACGAAGAAAACACGAGTTTGGTACTTTTAAGAAATTTTAACGCTTAAGGGGTAAAAATCGTTCCTGTTTTTGATACTTTTTTCACAAAACATTTTTTTTTATTTTTACTGATACTGATATCAATATTTTAACATTAAATCCGAGTACAATTTAGAAATTCATTAAATAAAATTTTTTCACATTCAGGAGGAATAAAAAATAACACAAAAAATTATAAAACCGGGAAATAAAATTTTATACAAATTCAATAATGAATTTTTTATTATATCAAACCTAGAAACATGAACTTAAGTACATGTAGTTCTAAGTAAGTAAGAATTCACAAGAAGGGACTTTGCGGTACTTTTTCGTTCTACTAATAGTACTTTTAAAATTTTCTATAATATTGAACATAAAATCATGAAAAGGTATAAATAGACCACCCTAATTCAGCTCCGATTTATTTGATTTTTTTTTTTTTTTGCAATTGATAGTAACGGTGAATATAACGATGTAAAAATTTTTGGCCGCAAATAAATATTTTGGAAGTTATAGGGCTTTGAAAATTGAATTTCCCTAAAAAACTCGTATCAAAAAAATTTTCGTTATAAAAAAATTTGGGACATACCACAGAGTCAAAAACCCTTCCACCCGGCCGAAGGCCGGCTATTAAGAAAAATTATTTCCACGAAAATTTTTTTTTTTTTTTTTTTTTTTGCACAGGAAATTACAAATACTTTTACGTTATTTTTATTTTATTTTTGTAAATGCGCCCTTAAGAGCTTTTAAATGACACCTTAATCATTGCTATCGGATAAATAGTATAGGACATATTTACGATTTTTGGTGAATTAGGGAGGTAAATGAGTGTGGAGAGACTTTTAGCTATTTTTTATTTTTCTAATGGTACTTTTTGAATTTTCTGTAATATTTAACTTAAAATCATGAAATTAAAGATATATGGTCCTAAGTGAATGAGAATCCATAAAAAGGAATTTTGTGGTGCTTTTTCATTATAATAATATTATTCTTTGAATTTTTGTAATAATAATTAACTTTTAAACATGAAATTAAAGATATATGGTTCTGTGTTGAGAATCCGCAATCCCTATTAGTCTCATTCTTCTCTACTAAAATATAATAATAGAAATAATTTGGTAGTATTTTAACCTTTAAACGTTAAAAATGTAAGAAACTGGTAACTAAAATATTTAAAAAGTTTATTGTTCTTAGGGCGAAACAACACTAATATTATAACTGTTCCCATGGGAATTAGGAATCATAGTTTAATTTTACAGATTTTTTTCACGTTCAGTATTTCATTTTGTTTTTTTCTAAATTAAAAGGCTACCAAGTTTTTGTCTGGCGGGTTATTGTGTATTTCGATTCGAAAAGAAACGCTTTCGAAAATTAATTCACATATTTTAAATACAATTTCGAAAGATTTTCCTTTCGTATTGAAATATACAATATTTTTAAGTATTAATTAAGTAAAAAATTCGAAGATTATCTAAAACCATTCAAATTTCTGTATTTGATAGTTTAATCCATTATGAAATTATATTTCAATACCTTCTACATTTAAAACCATCTGCTATTTAAATTTTGTATGTTAAATAATGTATTTTTTTTTTTAAATATCATGCTTTAAATAAAAGTAATACTCATTGCCCACTTTGTATACCTTTTTAGTTATCTTACTTCTCAAATTTACATACATATGTATGAATATCATTTCATGTTAAGGTAAAATGTGTTACGGAATTTCCGTTGTTTTATGACAGCCATGAAAATTTTACATTAAATGTTTCAATTTTCAAGAAACCATAAACCAACGAACCTTTATCCTGATTGTGACAATTTCTGATGGCATCTTTTATGGTCGTTGCTTACATATTGACATCAATAGTTATTTATATTTAGCAATATGTTGGTGATGTTATTAGCTTATACATATATTGCTTGTTTACTAAGGGTTATACATATACATGATTTTAAATAATTATTTAGTATTTGTGAGTGTGTGGTAGTGTTCTTAAAGGTGCCATCATTAATATTTGTTTTAACTCACATACTTTATTTATTTGAACAATTTGTTATAGGGAGTAAAGAGAAAATTCGTATTCCCACACGTCTCTGGTAATGTATTCCTTTTGCTATTCCAGAAGCAACATTTATTTATTGTGTGTTCAATGTCGTTCTCACATACGCCACACATTTCGCATATTGCCGTTTGTCTGCACCGGAATTTATGTAGGTAGCTACCGAAGTTACCATTTCCATTGAAAATTTGAGTCAGGTAGAAGTTAAGCTCCCCCAGCTTCTCCTCGCATTTTTCCAGATATTAGTCCTATCCATATTACCATGATTGACAATATTCGCTAATGATGCATGTTCCTCATATATTTCTTTTCTCTACTGGAGTAAAAGCTCAGTTGAAGGCTTACTAGCACGAACGGAAGCCGCTGCGGTTGATATCGTTTGTTATGCCGATATAAACAGTAGTACACATGTTCTATGAACTTTCCCAAGAAGACTTCTAAGTTTACTACTGGACAATAGAGCATCAACAGTCGATCCACCATTTATGTTATTTTCTGTCTCGAGTCTGTTGGTTATCAGTTTTTCTACAAACTTTCCGCATGTGTCCAATAGACATATAGGCCTATATGACGATAGATGCTCTAGGAGTTTCTCGCCCTAACGTAGCGAGAGATGTTGTTGTCCTTCCCATAACCTTGGAAATACTTTCCTTGTTAAGCAGAGGTTAAATGTATTCTCGAATAAATCCGGCCAATGTTCACAAGTTATTACGATGATCTCATTTGGGATCCCATATGGTCTTGGCGCCTTACGCCTCTTTAAAGTACGACACACTTTAGTCAACTCTTCGCAGGTGAAAAGATCCTGTTCTCTTAAGCTTCCCATTAAATGAAAATCAGTCATTATCCCTCCTATGTTGGGAAAAAATGTGCTCACTTTAGTGTAGGCCCATTCTGGGTTCAATTTCTCCCGGTTTTCTATTCTCTTCATAATTATTTTGTATGGAAGTCCCCATGGATATTTGTCCACTTCCTCGCATAGAGATTCCCACGCCTTTCTCTTAGAATCTTTAGTTGTTAGTCTAAGATTTATTCGATCTCTTCTGTACAGTTCTATTTACCACATGGCCACCTTTTCTTCTTATTGCTACTCGTTTAGCTCTGTGGCTCTCTCTCCCGAATTTTGCTATGTTTTGGTTCCACCAATATGCCTGCCTCCGGGGTTTACCAAGTGTTTTAGTCCTTGACTTTCCGACATTACACACTTCTGTAAGTAAATCGGTGAGAAGTCCAGCAGTTTTATCCACATTTAGGCCGACGTTTATCTGCCATCTAGACTTAATCTCCGTCAGTTTCTCCAAACAGATATTACTCCACCTAGGTCGGATCGGTTCCGCTGCGGTGATTGTGTGATAAAGATCTATCTCCATCTGAATATATTGAGGATCACTGAATATTTCGTCCTCCAAGACCTACTATTGCTTTGTACTGCTTGCTATAGTCTGTGAAGCAAAAGTTATATTTATAATTGAACGAGAGTGCCCTCTCCTTAAGGTTTCCTTCACCGTTTGCACTGCTTTAGAGATTCCTGTAACTTCCTTCATACCGCCTGTTGTGTCCAATACTCTACTGAGGACAATTTCTTCTCTGTTTACCCGAAGCTGTTGATACAATGCAACAGCCTGTATAAGATTATCCTTAGTAGTCTTATGTATGTTTCTTGCTTCACTTACTATTGTATTCATAGCACTTAGTCTGTTACCAAGGTTAACAAAAGCCATTTCTTCCTCTATTTTCAGACGTGCTAAATGTTCGTCCTCATCTGCTATTTTAGTTGCAGTTTGAGCCCTTATTGGCGATCTTTGCTATCGTTTTGCTTCTCTCATCTCTTTTTAGTTATTGTTAATATTCATATTCATATTTTCACTTAGTCCCAACTTAGAGGTGTTATCCAAGCCCGATGTGTAGTTACAATATGGTCCCATGGTTATCTATGCAGAGCAGGGAGGCCATGCGAAGGTTCACACAATATCCTTATGAGACATTGTGTTCAGAACAATGTCAACTGAACCTACATCACTTAATAGCGACGAAACTTAGAGCGTAATCCAAGACTTCCCAGGTTTTAGCAGGACGGAGGCAACTGCAATATTAACCTAGAAGCCTTTTTGGTAGGGTTTCACCCCGACATGCTCAGGTTCTGGAATATTGTAGTCATCAGGCCAAAGGTTCATCTATTCATATCCATGTTTTCCAGTATGCCGTAATTAAGATCTTACTGGTCTCGATCTTAATGCCATAGAGAAGTATCATTGTAAGTACTGCCGTCCCTCCTGGGGTCAGACGCAGACCAGAGAGCCGTCCAATATGGAACAGACGCTCCTGGATTTTCCTTTGACTGGGGGATCCACGAAAGCATCACTTTTCTAATTGCTCCTCTCTTGAGGGCACCCCCTGTGGGAGAATTCGAACCTAATTCGATGGCGGCATTAATTTGCCATTGTCGCAGAATTGTCATCAAGCTTGTTTACCCTTTTATAGTACGATCTCGAAAACTGCCGCTCTTGATCGGGGACTGCTTATCTATCGTAGCTGGCCTACAAATTTGTAGGTCGTTCAGTCATCCGCCACCTACTGACCCCGATAGTGGCTTGAGCTCAGCCCTATCTCTCTGTCAATATATCTATCTATCTATCTATCTATCTATCTATCTATCTATCTATCTATATATTTATCTATCTATCTATATATGTTTCTATCTATCTATCTATCTATCTATCTAT
Organism: Protophormia terraenovae; assembly: GCA_951394005.1. Classification (NCBI taxonomy): domain Eukaryota; kingdom Metazoa; phylum Arthropoda; class Insecta; order Diptera; family Calliphoridae; genus Protophormia; species Protophormia terraenovae. The sequence goes on from OX596074.1 coordinate 22,023,240, forward strand.
TTATCTATCTATCTATCTATATCTATATCTATATCTATATCTATATCTATATCTATATCTATATCTATATCTATATCTATATCTATATCTATATCTATATCTATATCTATATCTATATCTATATCTATATCTATATCTATATCTATATCTATATCTATATCTATATATATATCTATATCTATATCTATATCTATATCTATATCTATATCTATATCTATATCTATATCTATATCTATATCTATATCTATATCTATATCTATATCTATATCTATATCTATATCTATATCTATATCTATATCTATCTATCTATCTATCTATCTATCTATCTATCTATCTATCTATCTATCTATCTATCTATCTATCTATCTATCTATCTATCTATCTATCTACCTATCTATCTATCTATCTATCTATCTATCTGTCTATCTATCTATCTATCTATCTATCTATCTATCTATCTATCTATCTATCTATTTATCTATCTATATCTATCAATCAATATCTATATCCATATCTATATCTATATCTATCTATCAATCAATATCTATATCTATCTATTGAAGAATAATTATTCTCAATGGAAAATTACTCTAAGTAAAAAAATAATTATAGCCTAAAGTGACTGTTTTGTGTCGCCTATAGGACTCTACAAAAAGAATCTTTCCGATTTAAGATGATTTTTGAGGTTAGATTTATCAGTTTATAAAAAGGATCAATATTTACTTGCATTTTTATGCGTATATCTTCATGTGTGTATGGCTTTTTGTATTTATTTGTTGATATTGAAATTGTGGTAAAATTGTGTAATATTAACTGACACTCAAACACACAAAGTAACTGACAAAAGTACATACCTTTATGTATATTTACATGGACTATTTTCTGTCTCAGTGCTTTAAATTTGAAAAGCAAGTGATTTAATTTAACGGAAAATCTTACACATACAACAAAAACCACAAAATTAATAGGGAGTGAAAATAATATCAATATGTGTATAATTGAGGTTATGTTTAAGGGTCGCTGGCACAGAGAGAGAGATAGACTAATGCGATTAAATGAAAGATATCATCAGAAAAGTTGCATAGCAAAAGGATAAAATTGTTGAGGGATTTAAAGAGGAATTGTGGGAAAAATTAGGTAGTAATGGTATTACATGTTTAACACGTAATTTCCAAAAATGTTTATAATATATAAATTTTTATATATTTTTTGATTTGTTATACTCAAATTCCTTTTTTTTTTTTTTTTTATAGAAAAACCTAAAATGTTTTTAACTCCAGTGTTTTGTTTATTTAAATTATTTAAGTCATTTCAACTATTATTTTCCTTTCAATCCTTTAAACCTTAATTTTGTTTTCACTTAACACTATTTACTTAAAACCACCAAATGCTACTTTAATGCAAAAATATAAATAATACCAACAATTTTAAGCTTGTCCAATAATAACAATCATAATTACTACAAAAAAAAAAAAAAACTTAATGCACTATTTACCGCACTCTGCTTCCCCTATCTATAGAGCTTAAACGCCTTCATCATTAAACACCCTTAAGCTTATCTGTTTTCCGTCGTTTTTTTTTTTCCTCTCTCTTTTTGAAAACAAATTTGACCGCAACTTTTTCCCTGAAAAACATACACATATACACTCTTTCTACAGTAGTAGTAACATTGTCCACTTTTTAATCTGGCATCTTTTTTTTAAAACCATCAACATTAACACTAATCTCTCGAGTAGCCATTAATGTCATTATTTTCCTCTTAACTTATCACCACAATTCCAAAGATAAAACATGCAATGCATGTTGAGTAGCAGCAAAAGCAAAATATTAACAAAGTAGTTGGTGGTTTTCACTAGATTGTTTTTTTTTTTTTCTGGTTCAATTTTGGAGTGGCCTTATGCGACTGCATTCTTTGATTCAGTAAACAAAAATACAAAAAAGTCTTGCAAATAATTGTGTATAAGTGTGCTTAGAAAACTAACTCCTTCATGTCTGCTTTTTTTTTGTTTAACTAGACACTTTCAAATATTTTTCTTTTTTATTATTTCTTATCTTTTCTTCATGAGTCGTTGAGCAACATTGTCTATATATTTTCTTGTTACTTTTTATACTTATATTTTTTATTTATGGCCAACGTTTTTTTTTTAGTGATGTCAACAAATTGTTAATGAAGTTGGCATGATGATGCCAAAAGTAGGAGTAATTGTAGCTTGGTGCAATAAGTTAATTTGTAGCAATTTTGTTTAAAAAAATATTAACTTTGACTTAAGGAAAAATTGTTTTCTTAGTTAAACCTGGATTAAGGTTTAACTAAGAAAAAAATTTTTTTTCTATTTTTTACTTTAATATTTTCCTATCTTTTTCCGGGAGAAAAAGATCTGAGAAAGAGCTGCAAATTCATGATTTTAACGACTTAAACGTGTTGTGTCATTGCAAAAAAGTATTAACGTATAGTCTACACGAGAGATTTTTATATCATAACAAGAAACAAAACGTCGGCAGAGCTACAGCACTTTTTTTGTTTACATCAGCATATATGAGAACACGTAGATAAAAATTTATTATAATAAATCACTTTTTTGGTCTTCGTCAAGGAATGTTGTCGAAATTTAATGGTCGAGGAATGTTGTCAAAATTTAATGGTATTAGATATTTATATTTTTTAATTTTATTTTGTGTTATTTTTGTTCCAAATAATTATATAATTGAGATTTCGATGAATAAATTCGCTTCTTTAAAAAAAAAAAATAAATAAACGTCAACAAAATACAACAAGCGCGAATTATATTCGGCCCGGCCGAATATATATACCCACCATCAATTTTTCAAAATTTTACATTATATGAGAGGGGGCGGTAAAGTGGGAAGACCACGCCCATTTTAGTTTCCGAGTTTATATCTATCCCCGAACTATACGTACAAAATTTCGTTGTCGTACATGCTTTTGTTGAAGAAATATCAGCAGAAAAGTATAAAACGGACACCCTGTGCTTCTAGTTTTTAGCTCATAACTTTTTTATTTATTAACCGATTTTGCCCATTTTCAATACCAAACAAACCTTATATAAGACAAATATTTGTGCCAAATTTCATTCCCCTACGTTGCTCCGTTCGAGCCCTATCCTGCTTTCAACAGACGGACAGACAGACGGACAGACGGACGGACATAGCTAGATCGACTCAGAATCGAACCAGGACCCAGAAAATATATACTTTGTGGGGTCTTAGATGATTCCTTCGACATGTTACACACGGAATGACAAAATCAATATACCCCCCATCTTTTTGATGGTGGGTATAAAAACAAAATGACCATTGATAGCAAAACAAATTTATCTACGCTCGAGATCTAATAATTATATTATAACGCTGCAATAATAAGTATAAATAAATTTGGTCTACACGTGATAAATTCTTATCATGATAAAAATTTGATGTTTGTTATGATAGAAAAATCTCTCGTGTATGCCCTACGTAAGAGATGCAGAAGTTATTTATTTAACCCAGTTATTTATTCTACCATTGTCATTGGTAGAATGTTCTTTTTTTAAGCTTCTTGACTATGTTTATAACATACTTATATGAAAATTCGGTTTAAGTCTTATTAAAAAATAAACAAAATATGCACTTAGTTCTACTTTTTAAGTGGTGAAAATGTTCTTTTTTTGGAATCAACTAACCGTTTTTTATTATTGGGTAGAAATAAGCCAAAAAATAACGTTAACAAGAATTTTATAATCTAAGTTATAAAATACTTTGTTTTTTTTTAAATAAATGGGTTCTTGTATTCAGTAAATTTATCGAAGAGGAGAATGCTTTCAAAAGTTCATCAGCATTTGAAATCCATTTTTCTAAAAAAATATTTTTCTTTAACTATAATATTTAAGGAGGGTTACATTTCCTTTCAAATCCATTAAAATCAATGATGCCAAATATTAAACGAATCCAAAGAAGACCAAAAGTCATTTCATATCTTATGTCTCACGGGAAACCATGATATCATGAATTTGAAAAATACTTCAGGTTATATTAGGCACTTGCTTGTTTTGTAAAACCTATTTAATTTTTCGAAATTACAAAAATAAATCGCGAATTTATTGACGTTTTGAATTTCGTTAAAATACCAAGAAGAATTTTAGAACTTGGACTTAAATAATTATTTGCAGAACTTGTGAAATCAGAACTACTTCAAATACTTACTTTAATAACATCTTTAAAACTTGTTGTGCCGCAACCTATTCTGCACTCATGAATTCTGATTCTTAATTGGTTTTAAAAAATGTTTTAGATAAGGAATGGTTATAAAACTAATTCAGTATTACTTCTACATCACTTCTCAAAACGAATAATTAGTTCTCAATTTGATTTTAATAAATTCTCATATTGATTTTAGTAAGTTGTTCTTGAAACATTCTCTAACCTTTTCGTTTTTTTTTTTTTTTTTTTTTTGTATAGCGTCGCCATTTTAAGTCCTATTGCAGAGTGTTATATATCGTTGTTAATGGTTAAACAACTGCTTAAAATTTATCTTTGGTGATTTTCTAATCTGACTTCAAATTCTAGTTGTCACTTCTGGTATCTCGGATACATCCCTCCTAATGTTCAATTATTTTCATATATATTGAAAGCCCTTTATAAATCTAATATCTTTTGTTTTTAAAGTATTTAATTTTATGCATAAATAATAAAATTGTAAACTTTTCATGTTCCTTGATGCAAGCTACCAAACATTAAACAATTTTTATTGAGAAATATGTTGATACGTGATCAATAATTGCATTGCAAACTGAAAAGGAGCAAATTGGTGCAAAATTTTATTACTGATTTTTGAAGACCACCTATCAGTAATTATAAAAGTGCCATTTAGATAACCGGGACTTTGTGGGACTTCTTTTAGTGTTTTATCAATAGAAATTAATATAAAAACAAAAAAATTGCAAAAAAAGAAAAAAAGGTAATGTCGGAAAAATCCCCAAGATTTTTTGTTGATAACTTTTTAAAAATTATCATTATTTTCGATGATAAATAACACATCAATCTTTAAAATAAAAAAAGATTTACAAAGATCTTGCTTAAAACAAAAAAGTTACAACTATTCAAAATTAAACTTCTCACCCAAAAAATACTCTGTCTTATATTTGGCTTCAACAACAGTCCTGTCCAATGTGCCGTTACTTAATAAGGTTTAACATATTTTTAAATATTTTCTTCAATTTTCAATTACTTGGAAATTTTTTAATGAGAATAATTAAATTTTTCTTTTTTAAAAATGCAAAAACAAATTTTAGAAGTTTTGATCAGCTAAATTGTCTAAATCACACAATGTGCAACGGCGAGACATCTACAATAGCATCGAAAAATTAATTATTTCATTAAATAATTCAAATTCATACTTACCAAATAATTACTTATAAAACACGACACTGAAGACTACACACAGAAAAAAGATTGGTTACAAAATGGTCACAATTATAAAAATTTAATACAGTACATCAAAATTTTATTGTAACTATTTAAAATTTATAAAAACAATAGTAAATTGATATTTATTGTAGTGAAATTAAAATTGTAATTAAATTATAATTCCAACTATTAATTTATCAATTATCACAATTAATGTATTTACTGTAAAAAGAAATTTAATAGTTTCGGCGGTCACAACCAAATTGTATTCACATTTTAGTAATAAATATTGATGAATGCAATAAAAATTTGTTTGATGAGAAAAATAATAAAATTTTAAAAATATATTCTATAACAATAATTAACAATTGGTCACATTTAAAATGATGTATAATAAAATAATTAAAATAAAATAAAAAAAGTAAACTACTTTTTGACATTTTGAAAAATAAAATAAAAAAATTATTTTAAAAAATTTCTTAAAACTAATGCTTATTTTTTCTAATTAAATTAAAAAATACAGTCTAACTTTATCTATGGGACTATTGAATAGTGGTAAGTGTGTCATTGTTCATAAAATTGTGAAGTTAAAATTTGACATGTTCTTTTCAACAGAATAAAGAGTAGACGGGCATAATTTTCAATGTTCCAGATGAATTCCCAATTGCAGCAAATCCTTAGAAATTTTTGCTTGTTACATAAGATAAAGGAGAAATAAGAACTCCTTTCAGATTAGGATAAGTGATGGTAAAACACTTTAAAATAAGTGGGTCTAAACAAGTGACTTTGCCGAAGAAACATTTCATCATTTGGTGAAAAAGTTTCAATTTTAGTTCAATCAGAGATTTTTTATAACATATATATTTTCTTTCCACTTTTTCCCGAGGTTTAACATAACAAACTTGACAAACATGTGTAATTCCTATCCCCATCTTCTTTATATTAATGCAATTACAAGTATCGTCAAAATTTTAGGAGAAATAAAATGCGATACAAAAACTATCATCTCTTGAATATTTGTTGGTTTGAAAAATTAAGTTCTAATCCAGTTAATAATTTTACCCACCGATGAGTTTGAAGATATGGTAATTTGTAATACATTACATCTCTTTATGCATTTTATATGTAAAAAATAATAAACAATAAAAAATATATGTTTGCACTAAAAAAAATTCTTGGAATTAAATGTTCAGTTCTTCCCACCGAATAAGTTTTTTAAAACTGTTGTACCTACTATATTGTTCGAAACTTTCGATTATATTGACCAATATTTCCTTTGTGGTTTCTAACAATATGTCATACGTAAACGAAATATTCGGTTCCCGCAATCAATTTTTAAGATACTACGTGCAACCGACCGAATTCGATTGTCGAAAAATTCGGTTGCCTCTACTAATCTGTTTTCTCTGTTTAAAGAAATCTTCTAAATATTTCGTATTACTTTTTTTAACGATAGATTATACACAAACAAAAAATAAGTGCATGTAGCTTAGCTTAAAAAAGCGAAACTAATAGGTTAATCTTTTTGAAATGTTAATCTTTTTGAAATCTTGTTAAATATTGTTATATACAAGTTTACAATTTTAAAGAAAAATATATTATTTATAAGTTTTTGCTAAAATATTTGATATTTTCTGGAATAGCCTATACTTTTTTTTTGTCGGAATGGTCCCACTTCTTTCTAAACTCTATTTTATTTTTAACTTAGCTTTGTATGTTTTTTTTTTTTTTAATATTTTTTACAAATAGACTGAGTGTGATGCAGTATTGTGGATTGGTATTACTTTGTACATAGCACTATCATTTGTTTGATATCACTTAACTTCTTTTTATATCTTACACCACCATAGATGGTTGCGGTATTATGCGTTTGTGCTGATGTTTGTAACGCATAGAAAAGTATACCAATCGACTAAGAATGACTTTTTAAATCGATCTAACGATGTCCGCCCGTCTGACTGATTGGCTGGACGGCTAGCTGGCTGTCCATGTAAACCTTGTGTGCAATTTTAAAGATAATTCTATGAAATTTGGCACGTGAGACTTTTATGATACAAGGACGAAGCCTATTGGTTGTAATCGGTCCATTATTTCACCTAGCCTCCCTACAAATGTCCCCACGGAATAGAGTTTCAACACTCAAAAATTCCTTAAAAATAATAATATTTTTTTTTTTTTTTTTTTTTTTAAACGTTTATTTGTTTTCAATTTTGATAATAATTAAACTATATAAACACTAGTTAACAATATTAATTTCTAGATATATACAAAGTCCCTTAGTAGGGCTCTCGAGTATTATTATTATACAAATATTTTTCCTTATGAAATAATTGTTAGTAGTTATTTAACTTCAAATGAAGAATATTTTATGATTTTTTGTAATGAAAAAATTATCAAAAAACATTACCTTTTATATTGGAAAATGGTTTAATTAGTCAAGATAATAAAAAAATAAAAGAAATGGTATAAAAAGTTATTGATTTAGCCACCAAAATTGTTTGGTTTTTGACCTTTGCAGCATGCAAGGTTTTTTATTGCCTATTTCTGTATTATATCTTAAATCGTTTGAATCAGAATTAAAATTAACAGCTTTTATATTAGCTCGTCTATATTTATGATAGAATATTGGGAAACAATTAGCATTTTGAATAATATTTATTTTATCTAAGTATAAGAATGCTTCTGGTGGTACAAAACCTTTTTCCAATGTATTGATAATATATTCTTCATTTGTGTAATATGGAGCCATTATTAAATTATTATCTGAGTATGATATACATCTTATTATATGGTTTCTTATTAAATATATTATAAAGTTATCGATTCTAACTATATTTGAAATTTGATACAATTTTTTATTTGAAATGTATTTTTTATAATTGCTTTCTGGTGATCTACATTTTGACGTACATGCTCTTAAACATTTTCTTTCGAACAATCTTAACTTTTCCATGTAGGATGGTGAAATATTAAACCATATTGGGCAGCCGTATGTTATAATTGGTCTGATTAGTGTTTGATACATTATAATTTTTACTCTTGATTTCACATATTTAGAGTAAAATAAAGATTTGTATATAAAAAAAGCTTTCTTTGCTTTAATTAATATTTCATTGATATGGTTGTTAAAATATAAAAATTTATCCAAATAAATACCTAAGTATTTAACAGTATCTTTATTTGGTATTCTAATGTTGTTTAAATTAGATTTAATTCCAAACAATTTCCAATTTTTCTTTATGTCATAATTACATTTATCTACTGGTGGTCTAAATAGAATTGTTTCGCATTTTTGTGTGTTGATTTTCATATTCCAATCAGTAGTAAATTTTTCTACTGTATTGAACGTTGTTTGTAAATTTTGGTTTATTTTTTCTATGGTATTGTCAGCATGATATATTATTATATCATCTGCAAAGGATATAATATTTTCTACTCTATTCAGTAGTTTTAAAATAAATAAATTAAAAAGTACTGGTGAATTTACTGTTCCTTGTTGTAAACCATTGGTAATCTTAAATGTATTTTTACTTTTATTGTCTTGATAATATACTTTAAAAGTTTTGTTACTGATCATATTATATATTAAGATTATGTGAAATATTGGAAATTTGTATTCATTTAGTTGAAAAATAAGGCCTGGTATCCAGACACTATCAAAAGCTTTCTCCATGTCTATGAGACAAGCTCCAGTGCAGAGTTTCCTATTCCAATTCCAATTGATATTGGATAACAATAAATTTAATGCATTTATTGTCGAATGCTTATGTTTAAATCCGAATTGTTTTTCGCTTATTAAGTTTTTATATTTACAGAAATTATTAATGTTGTTGTTTATACATATTTCAAAAATTTTACTGATATTAGGAAGTAAACTAATGGCTCGAAGATTTTTTGGATTGCTTGGATCTTTATCTTTTTTTGGTAATAGAACCACTTTTGCTTCCTTCCATTTAATTGGAAAATAAGCATTATTTAGCATATTATTAAAAATTTTACAATATTCAACAATCATTTCATTAGGAACGTTTTTCAATACAATATTTGGTATTTTGTCTACATCGGATGAAAGTTTACCTCTTAAGTTTTTGAAAATGTATTGTATTTTATCTTTTGTCACAAAATAATTTTCTGTTTGTTCTTCATTCAAATCATCTGATAACTTTTCTGTATTAAAATTTGTTAACGTAGTTTGATTATTTTCATATGTATTCTTTAGTTCTAAGAATTGCTTAAAGAAATTATTGACTTGAACTTGAAAATTGTTGTTTGAATTAATTGGTTTATGTGCGTGAACTGATTCTAAGAAAGCTCCAACGGTATCTAACATTTGTTCTTGGTCACGAATTATAAAATTATTTAGATTGTCTTTTTCAAGGCTATTAACGGTTATTCCCACTCTATTTAATAGGTGTTCATTTTGGCATGGTATTTTTATGTTTTGTAGATTCAATGGTTTTAATTTTCTGAAATTCTTTTTTATTTCCTTAAACATATCTATCGAATTTTTGGGATCTATATTAGTTAATTTTTCTTTAATATGTTTATTTATGATTACTTGGAAATTTTCATTCATGAGTTTTCTAATTAATTTTAGTTTGACTTTTAGTATATTTAAAGAATTTTCAGGTAGAGTATGTTCTAATCTGTTGTGCTTTTTAATGCAATTTAGTATTTTACTTTTTTCAGATTGAAGTTTTTTTATTATTGAATTTGCTTTTTTGGAAATAGAATCAGTATTTTTATATTTAGGAGTAACTTCTTCTATAACATTCATAATTATGTTATTTAATCTGCAAACATGGGAGTCAATTTCGGGATTTGACAGATTTCTGTTATTTGGTATTTTGAGCTCAGTTTCCAACTTAAGTTTTACCTTGTTCTGAAAAAATGTCCAGTTTGTTTTTTTAAAGTTATATTTAGATATGTATGGTTCTGTGATAAATGTAAATTCTTGCAGCTCATTATTCAGTGAAGCGCAAATTTGTATCGCATCATGATCACTGTCAAAATCGAGTGTCTCAAGATTATTAGTTGAATTGCTTATAGTATGAATATATAATCTACAATCTGCAATACAAATATCTAGATATGATCCAGTTCTAGGGAAGGAAGGAAAATTTGAAGCATAAAGCCTACATCTAAAATCTATTTCATTATCTAGTAACCATTCTTTCAATTTATTTCCTTTCTGATTGTTTATTGTATTTCCCCAATCTGAGTGCTTACAGTTAAGATCTCCTGCTAAAATGTAAAAGTTGTTGATATTTTGCAAATGTAGCGATTCAAATAAATTATTTATTTCAGTTCTAAGGAATGAATCATTATTTCCAGAAGGGAAGTATGCCGATATAACATACAATGATTTATTATCAATCATTGGTATACGTATTACACAAGTTTCAAGAAATTTAAAAGAAATTATTGTTTTGTTAGAATAACTATAAAATTTAAGATTATTTTTAATTAATATAGCTGTTCCTCCTCCTTGTTTCGCTTCTTTCCTATCTTTCCTAATCATAACATAATTGTCAAACTGTAGTTTATGTTTGTAATTAAGTTTTGTTTCGTTCAAAAGAACAATGTCTGGATTGTGTTTGTTAAGAAATTGTTGTAGATTATATCTTCTACTTATTGATATTAAAGAATTTACGTTAATATGTATAATTTTTAGCTTTTTTCTTATAGTATATTGGCTGTTATCCATATTTACACCCCTACCATTGAAAAGATTGTATCTATACGAGATGTTTGTAATTGTAATTGTTTTTGCAAATTTGCAATTTGCATATTTAGATTAACCATCATATTTTTTAATTCTATTAAGAAATTATTATTAAAATTTTCATTTACAATATTTATTTTTGAATTTATATCATGTCCTTTAACTGCGTTAGCAAAACTTATTTCAGGGTTAGTAAGTGAGTTAATATTGTTAGATTTGTTTTCTAATAATACTTTTTTCTTCAATCTTAATTTTTGTTGAAGTTGTTTGTATATTTCGCAACCTTTGTATGAAGCTGGATGACCATATTTATTGCACACTACACAATAAAGTTTGTCTTTTTCCTCTGCTGGTACATCATTTATTGAACATTTGCCTTTCTCATGATTGGAATTACATTTCACACATTTTGTTTGAAGAAAACAGTTTGCTGCGCTATGAAAAAAGCCTTGGCAATTACGGCACTGGGGTATTTCAGGTCGTCTTATTTGTTCCCATTTCACACAACGATGCAAAAGAGCTTTGATATTTTTAAGTTGATTTACACTACTGTTTGGCGATATTTGAACAAGAAAAATGGGTAAGCTATAACCCCTTTCTACAGATTTTTTCGTTGAGAATTGACTGACTTTTATAAATTTCAATTCATCATTTTGAAATTTACACAGTTCGTTTAATATTTCTTCAGTAGATATATTTGCCTCAAGACCTTTCAGTAAGTATGATTTAGTTTTTAAATCTTTTGGTGTAAATGTAAAGAAACTTGTTTTAGTTTTTTCTAGATAAGCCTTTACTCTTAAAAAGTCATTTAAATTGTTCATAAATAATGATTTTTTATTTCTAAACTCTTTTATTTTAAATTCATTTATTTTTAACGCATTTTTAATAAATTCAATAAGATGTTTAGTTTCTATATCAACAATATTAATTGGTGGAACTTTTTTGATTTTAGATGTTTCCCTAGTAATCACTGTATTATTATTTTCATTTGTTGTTGAAATATTTTTATTTGCACTCTGTGTTTGATTCATTGCTGCAATAGCTGAATTTAATTTTAGAGATTTTTCGTTATTCTCTTTTACATGTTTCTCATACTTTTTTAAAAGATTCTGATCACATTGAGTGTCATTATCAATATCGAGTACTGCATAGTAATTGTTTTTATAGTGTTTACTAGTGGATGAATCCATCTCACTATTTTCTCTTTTTCTTTTATTATCAATATTAACTTTATTTTTGTTAATATTTACAATATTAATATTTTTGGAATTCTGAGCATTTTGCTCGCTCATGTAAGGATTTGTTTTTGTTTTTTTTTTTTTTTTAAGTTTATTTTATTTGTAAATATTTTTAATATATAACTGTATTAAATATTTGTTAACTTAAGACACAATATCAAAGTAATCAACAATTTCGTATTTGTTTTTATTGTAACACTAGTTAAGATTCTGATCTCCGCAATGCGTGTATCATTCATCACGGTCGCGATCGGACTCCTCTTAAAAATAATAATATTTTAATGAAACTTGGTGCAAAAAAGTTCTATACAAGTATAAATTTTTGTATCAAATTTTATAAAGATCGGTCCACGATTGAACTAAGCTCCCATATAAACTCCACTTCCGTATCAAGTTAATATTTGACACAAACAAGTTTTATGTAAGTCTTGACCGACTATATTTTCTTTTCTCGTTTTGTTATAATGTTGAGATGCGTGTTCATATTTTTGAAAAAAAAAAAAAATGTTCATTCTCTCCTTTGCCTTCATATCTTTTCTAGCGTTCCTATTAGCAACTTTTTTTACTAAGTTCGTCTTCACACTACCTTTTTTAAACTTTTTTTAAAATTCTAAGCAATTTAATAATTGAGTCGTATTTCATTCAGAGATTTACGGATTTTACCTTAAAAATAAGTATTATTTTGTCTATGACCCTACAGTCTAGAGTTGTTAAAGTATCGAGTATTTCGGTACTCAGTACTCGCTACCTGTAACTATTTTTGGTGTACTTAATACCGAATCAGAATTACTCGATTTCAGAGTTGTATATAGCAGTACAATTCAATCGATTTTTGTACTTTATTACACCAAAAAAAAATGCAAATTTAATAGAAAAGTATCGGCTATACTGGTTGTAACCTAATTTTATAATAAGAAATAAAAATATTTATAATAACGAATTAGAAATGTGTCCATAATAGTGTAGGAAGACCCCTCAAACGATGCGTATTGGCCAAAATGTATGGGGACCAAGATTTTTGAATCGCTGGTAAGGAACTAAAGACTTATTTAAAAAAAAAAAATGTAACTGCCCTTGTTTAATTGCGTACTTCTTGCTATGCTTGTGCTAAATTGGCAAAAAAAAATCTATATTTCATATTTTATTAGTTTTTTATTAAAAGTTGATTTTTGTTGGGAATACTTATGTCTTCACAAATATTTGACTGTTTTATTTTAATGTTTTCACATAATAATCGATTTTTGTTAAGCAACATGAGTGATAACAGATCTTGATATTTTCTAGGAATTATCAGTGATCACAGATTTTTCTCCTTTTTACTCTATTTATTCTGGTTTAACTTTAAAATCAATTTTTATATTTTTCCTACAAAAATTGATTAAAAGAAAATATGAGTATTCCCAAATATGCGTCCTAGTTATAAAAATGGACTCTCAGAGCTCTATTATTTCCTGCTATATAAAGCTAACATTCAAAGTTTCAAAATACGTGGCAACCTCTTATGCCTTTTTGCTTATACAAAAAACTACAAAACAACATGAATCTGTTCTTCTCTATTATTGTTGTTGTTGTTGGCGTACTATAATACCACTATAGTACTTACTTACTGCATTGCTATAACAGTTATTTGAGCAGATCTAGTTAACTTTAATAAAAATGACTTTTGTGTACGTGATTGTAACACAATCATACATACTGACTACATAATGACTGCAGTTTCACTTACACTTGCATAGAGTTGAACAGAAAAGAGTATTTGTGCGATACCTAACGTACGTACATCCTACTCCTACAAAATTTTTATTTGTTTATTTGTTTTTATTTTTTTTAATATTTTGCTACAATTCTCTTTTACTATGTTTCCTTGAGTTAGCTTTTTTTCTGTTTGCAAGCAATTCTTGGCATTGTTGGGCTAAAAAAAAATTGAGAAATTGTTAAAATAAAAATATAAAAAAAAAACTTTAAATGAAAATATAGTTTAAAGCTTTAGTAAAAGGAAACAGCTGCTCCAAAAAAAATCATGGAATTTGTTATATAGTTCTTAAAGTTGTTGCTGCTACAGCTTCTCTAGTGCTAGAGAAAGAAAGTGTGTACTTCGCAATTTTTCTAGATTTATTTTATTTCTTTTCTTTCATGCCACAATACGTTGTTGTTTATATTATTTGTGCATTCTGTTGTTATTTTTACAAGCTTTAAGTTGAATGTTTGAGGGCTAAATATATTTTGTTTGGCATCAGGTTGCCAAATGCTTTGATATATTAATTGGAAATTCAATTAAAGTTAGTTTTTGTTTTCGCTTTTTTTAGGGAAAGAAATGTTGCATGAATTAAGTGATTTAATTTGGAAGATTTATAGCAAAAAATACGTGAGGAAAATAGCTGAAAAAATAAATACAAAATTTTTTATAAAAAGTACTATAGACAAGATTATAGACTAGACTGCAGACCAGACTATAGACTAAAATATACACTAGCTTAGTTCTAGTTCAGTTCTAATTCAGTTCTAGTTCAGTTCTAGTTCAGTTATAGTTCAGTTCTAGTTCAGTTCTAGTTCAGTTCTAGTTCAGTTCTAGTTCAGTTCTAGTTCAGTTCTAGTTCAGTTCTAGTTCAGTTCTAGTTCAGTTCTAGTTCAGTTCTAGTTCAGTTCTAGTTCAGTTCTAGTTCAGTTCTAGTTCAGTTCTAGTTCAGTTCTAGTTCAGTTATAGTTCAGTTATAATTCAGTTCTAGTTTAGTTCTAGTTCAGTTCTAGTTCAGTTCTAGTTCAGTTCTAGTTCAGTTCTAGTTCAGTTATAGTTCAGTTCTAGTTCAGTTCTAGTTCAGTTCTAGTTCAGTTCTAGTTCAGTTCTAGTTCAGTTCTAGTTCAGTTATAGTTCAGTTATAATTCAGTTCTAGTTCACTTCTAGTTCAGTTCTAGTTCATTTCCAGTTCAATTCTAGTTCAGTTCTAGTTCACTTCTAGTTCAGTTCTAGTTCAGATCTAGTTCAGTTCTAGTTTAGTTCTAGTTCAGTTCTAGTTCAGATCTAGTTCAGTTCTAGTTTAGTTCTAGTTCAGTTCTAGTTTAGTTCCAGTTCAGTTCTAGTTCAGTTCTAGTTCAGCTCCAGTTCAGTTCCAGTTCAGTTCTAGTTCTAGTTCAGTTCTAGTTCAGCTCCAGTTCAGTTCTAGTTCAGTTCTAGTTCAGTTCTAGTTCAGTTCTAGTTCAGTTCTAGTTCAGTTCTAGTTCAGTTCTAGTTCAGTTCTAGTTCAGTTCTAGTTCAGTTATAGTTCAGTTATAATTCAGTTCTAGTTTAGTTCTAGTTCAGTTCTAGTTCAGTTCTAGTTCAGTTCTAGTTCAGTTCTAGTTCAGTTATAGTTCAGTTCTAGTTCAGTTCTAGTTCAGTTCTAGTTCAGTTCTAGTTCAGTTCTAGTTCAGTTCTAGTTCAGTTATAGTTCAGTTATAATTCAGTTCTAGTTCACTTCTAGTTCAGTTCTAGTTCATTTCCAGTTCAATTCTAGTTCAGTTCTAGTTCACTTCTAGTTCAGTTCTAGTTCAGATCTAGTTCAGTTCTAGTTTAGTTCTAGTTCAGTTCTAGTTCAGATCTAGTTCAGTTCTAGTTTAGTTCTAGTTCAGTTCTAGTTTAGTTCCAGTTCAGTTCTAGTTCAGTTCTAGTTCAGCTCCAGTTCAGTTCCAGTTCAGTTCTAGTTCTAGTTCAGTTCTAGTTCAGCTCCAGTTCAGTTCTAGTTCAGTTCTAGTTCAGTTCTAGTTCAGTTCTAGTTCAGTTCTAGTTCAGTTCTAGTTCAGTTCTAGTTCAGTTCTAGTTCAGTTCTAGTTCACTTCTAGTTCACTTCTAGTTCAGTTCTAGTTCAGTTCTAGTTCAGTTCTAGTTCAGTTCTAGTTCAGTTCTAGTTCAGTTCTAGTTCAGTTCTAGTTCAGTTCTAGTTCAGTTCTAGTTCAGTTATAGTTCAGTTATAATTCAGTTCTAGTTTAGTTCTAGTTCAGTTCTAGTTCAGTTCTAGTTCAGTTCTAGTTCAGTTCTAGTTCAGTTATAGTTCAGTTCTAGTTCAGTTCTAGTTCAGTTCTAGTTCAGTTCTAGTTCAGTTCTAGTTCAGTTCTAGTTCAGTTATAGTTCAGTTATAATTCAGTTCTAGTTCACTTCTAGTTCAGTTCTAGTTCATTTCCAGTTCAATTCTAGTTCAGTTCTAGTTCACTTCTAGTTCAGTTCTAGTTCAGATCTAGTTCAGTTCTAGTTTAGTTCTAGTTCAGTTCTAGTTCAGATCTAGTTCAGTTCTAGTTTAGTTCTAGTTCAGTTCTAGTTTAGTTCCAGTTCAGTTCTAGTTCAGTTCTAGTTCAGCTCCAGTTCAGTTCCAGTTCAGTTCTAGTTCTAGTTCAGTTCTAGTTCAGCTCCAGTTCAGTTCTAGTTCAGTTCTAGTTCAGTTCTAGTTCAGTTCTAGTTCAGTTCTAGTTCAGTTCTAGTTCAGTTCTAGTTCAGTTCTAGTTCAGTTCTAGTTCACTTCTAGTTCACTTCTAGTTCAGTTCTAGTTCATTTCCAGTTCAATTCTAGTTCAGTTCTAGTTCACTTCTAGTTCAGTTCTAGTTCAGATCTAGTTCAGTTCTAGTTTAGTTCTAGTTCAGTTCTAGTTTAGTTCCAGTTCAGTTCTAGTTCAGTTCTAGTTCAGCTCCAGTTCAGTTCCAGTTCAGTTCTAGTTCAGTTCTAGTTCAGCTCCAGATCAGTTCTAGTTCAGTTCTAGTTCAGTTCTAGTTCAGTTCTAGTTCAGTTCTAGTTCAGTTCTAGTTCAGTTCTAGTTCAGTTCTAGTTCAGTTCTAGTTCAGTTCTAGTTCAGTTCTAGTTCAGTTCTAGTTCAGTTCTAGTTCAGTTCTAGTTCAGTTCTAGTTCAGTTCTAGTTCAGTTCTAGTTCAGTTCTAGTTCAGTTCTAGTTCAGTTCTAATTCAGTTCTAGTTCAGTTCTAGTTCAGTTCTAGTTCAGTTCTAGTTCAGTTCTAGTTCAGTTCTAGTATAGTTCTAGTTCAGTTCTAGTTTAGTTCCAGTTCAGTTCTAGTTTAGTTCTAGTTCAATTCTAGTTCAGTTCTAGTTCATTTCAAGTTCAGTTCTAGTTCTGTTCTAGTTCTGTTCTTGTTCATATAAATAAATTACAGATTATCGCTTAAACTATAGACTAGACTATATACTAAACTATAGTAAAAAATTGACACTGGTGTTTAATTTTTTAAAACCATATTTGATTTAAATAAAAATGTTTACAACATCTAAAGAGCCCCTTTTTCAATACTTTTTGCTTAAGTTATTTAAATGGGGAGTTTATTTGCTACTTCAGTCCAAGCTTTTAATCTCTATATCCTTTTGTTTTGTCAAAAGGTTTGTTTATTTTAATTTCTTTATTTTAATTTGTAATGTGTCTTTTCTTGTTTTACTATGAATACCTACTTACAATTGAATTTCTTTGTTTAGAATATTGTTTTCTTTTATTTAATATTCGTTTTGTATTTGCCCCAACTTTAACAAAATCTTGCTAACCCCTTGAAGGATTTCATTATCCCTTCCTGCTTCCCTTTATGCCTTTGGCTCTTTAAAGTCTCCCCTAAATTTTTGTTGAATTTATAACCCTCTTTTCAATGGTAACATTTTGTTAGACATTGTTTTGCTTTGTACTCCCTACTTATAAGAACCCATACTCATGTTTAATTTAAGCATTTGGAATTAATCCGGGTTGTGATCAAAGTAGACATTTAATTTTGCAAAACAGACAGCTCTTATTTTGCAGAAATTTTCAGTTCATTATTATTTTTTTTTTTTTTTATTTGGAATAGAATGGTTTTAGAAGGATTAAAAAGAGATATTAAAGCTGTGTTCTATTGCTTTAGACATTAAATTTACCAATTGCAGCATCTCAATTTAACTTTCCCAAAATAATCAGAAAGTCATTCAATTTTAAATAGTTTTTGTCAACTCATTTATAATACTCATACTAACTAAATAATTGCTGTTATTATCGTGTAAAATTCTAATTAATAGTGACAACTTCTAGTTTAAATAATAAAAATTTAATTTACTAACCCTCTAGTCTACAAGTATACAATCATACATTCTACTTAAAGTTTTATCAACATCTACCATTAAAGAACTTTACCAACCAGAGCTGGACATTTATCATGCATCTAGTGCAGTAAATGGTAGAATAAAATAAAAAAATTTAGTAAAAAGCAATTTAAAGATGACATGCATAAAATATATTTTTATAACCTTGTAGGAAAAATAAATAAATTCTCTTCTTTTTTTAGAAAATAAACATAAAATAAAATTGGAAAAGTATAGAGTTTATAATCTTAAAGGATGTTTGCAGAATTGAGTAAACAAACACTTGTTTATATTCATGTGTGTAAATGAAGCTATGAAATGCACTATATCCTGAAACGATGACTAGGACAATTTTTCTGCTGGCATTAATGTTTTTTATGTTTGAAATTGCTATGGAGAGTAGATATTATATGGATTTTGATCATTAAATAAAATAAATATATAGAAAGAGAAAGAGTTGCAATATTTTAAAGTATTAAAATGTGAAAAATTTTATGGCATTAGAAAAAGAAATGTGTAACAATAAATAAATAAAGATATGTATTATTAGTAAAGCATAGCAGAGGCGAATCTTAAAAGAAAATATAAAGAAAAATTCAAATAAACACAGAATACTTATCAAGTTCCGATCGATCTTATTATGTTATAATTTATTCCTAGTTTAGTTCTGGTTCGTTTTTATCTCAGTTCTAATTCAGTTCTAGTTCATTTCTTGTATATTTCTTGTACATTTCTTGTTCATTTCTAGTTCAGTTCTAGTTCAGTTCTAGGTCAGTTCTAGGTCAGTTCTAGTTCAGTTCTAGTTCAGTTCTAGTTCAGTTCTAGTTCAGTTCTAGTTCAGTTCTAGTTCAGTTCTAGTTCAGTTCTAGTTCAGTTCTAGTTCAGTTCTAGTTCAGTTCTAGTTCAGTTCTAGTTCAGTTCTAGTTCAGTTCTAGTTCAGTTCTAGTTCAGTTCTAGTTCAATTCTAGTTCAATTCTAGTTCAATTCTAGTTCAGTTCTAGTTCAGTTCTAGTTCAGTTCTAGTTCAGTTCTAGTTCAGTTTTAGTTCAGTTCTAGTTCAGTTGTAGTTCAGTTCTAGTTCAGTTCTAGTTCAGTTCTAGTTCAGTTCTAGTTCTAGTTCAGTTCTAGTTCAGTTCTAGTTCAGTTCTAGTTCAGTTCTAGTTCAGTTCTAGTTCAGTTCTAGTTCAGTTCTATTTCAGTTCTAGTCCAGTTCTAGTCCAGTTCTAGTTCAGTTCTATTTCCATTCTAGTTCAGTTCTAGTTCAGTTCTAGTTCAGTTCTAGTTCAATTCTAGTTCAGTTCTAGTTCAGTTCTAGTTCAATTCTAGTTCAATTCTATTTCCATTCTAGTTCAGTTCTAGTTCAGTTCTAGTTTAGTTCTAGTTCAGTTCTAGTTCAGTTCTAGTTCAGTTCTAGTTCAGTTCTAGTTCAGTTCTAGTTTAGTTCTAGTTCTAGTTCAGTTCTAGTTCAGTTCTAGTTCAGTTCTGTGAAGATTTAGTTGATTTGTGAAGATTTAGTAAAACATTGTGATATCAGGGATAAACTTTACAAGAAATGGCGAAATAATAAAAATAACAAAAATTTAGAAAAAGACTATAAAAAATTTAGAAACCAATTAAATAAAAAAATTATGAATGCAAAGAACAATTATTATCGACAGAAATTCATTGAAAACAGATATGATATTCGCATCACTTGGCAAATAATTAATGAAATAATCGGTAAAAAGATAAGCAATATTGATGATACAATAATTAAAAACTTCAAAAGTGATAACATTTCATATATTACTAATTGTTTTGCAGAAAACTTTAATAATAATGTAACTAAATTACTTCACAATTGTGACATAAAAACATTGCATTCAGCCGTAACAACTCAACAAAATACAATGTACTTAGAACAAACTACTGAAAATGAAATATACAATATACTTAAAACGTTAAATATAAATAAGGGAGCTGGAATTGATCACATTAGACCAAAAGATCTACGAAATAATGCTCATATTATTACACCAGTGCTTACTAAGCTAATAAACTGTAGCTTAGAAAACGGAATTGTGCCAGACCTTCTTAAAACATCTATTATTAGACCCATTTATAAAAGTGGACTAATAAATGATTATAACAATTATAGACCTATATCGATATTGCCAATAATTGAAAAAATCTTAGAAGAAGTCATTGTGAAAAGACTAACCCAATTTTTAAATAAATACAAAATTATAAATGATAACCAATTCGGATTTCAAAAAGGCAAGAGTATAAATAAATTACTTGGAAACTTTTCTAATTATGTAAATGATTGTCTAAGCAAGAATTTTCATTGTCTTGTGTTATACATCGATTTTAGCAAAGCGTTTGACACGCTTTGTCATACAAAAATAATGCAAATTTTATACAATAATGGAATTAGAGGAAACGCATATAACTGGTTCAAGAATTATCTCGAATTTCGATCCTATCGTGTGAAGATTAACAACATTCTAAGCGATAAACAGCCATCACAACACGGTGTTCCTCAAGGATCTAAATTAGGTCCAATCCTTTATTTGCTATATGCTAACGACATGCTAAGATCTTTAAAGGAGAGCAAAACCTTTGCATATGCAGACGATACTGCAATAATTGTCGCAAATAAAAATATACACATAGCCACACAAATTATGCAGCAACAATTGGATATAGCATCAAAATGGAGCCATGACAATGGTCTCATCATCAATGCTACAAAGACAAAATTAACGCACATCAAACCACGACATCTGGCAGATACGCATATAGAAATAAAGTTCCATAACTATAATTGCCTTCACCAAAGAGCACTACACGCAAAGAAAAAACATGATTTCGAAATGCTCGCGGAAATCAAGTGATGTTCCTAAGTAGTTTATATGGCTAACACAATCAAATTATTGTGTTTTAGACTAAGCTGAATCGATTATTTTTTGTTCTGCTCATTTTAACATATGATGCTTTGTAATAATATAAAGTCGGTGTACTAAAAGAATAATATGTTTCCTAGTAACATATTATTTCAATGAAATATTTGTATGTTATATTTTAATGCGAGGGGTGACAATAATATGCTCGTCTTTATTGTTGTCTCTCTTTCGAAATAATTTACTCATTCAGTAATGAAATCTTAAATGTGACGGACGCAAAGTGAAGAAAAACGTTTAAAAAAGTTCACAAAATTTTTATTAAAAAACTTTATTATTATTTTTTAATAACGAGTGCTGACGGAGCAAATCATCAATGGCCAAATTTCAAATTGGAAATATTTTTCGGTAAGTACAATAAATATCAATAATTCAGTGCGGTCAAATATAAAAATAATAATAAAAAAAATGTATTTCTACAATTTTATTTTAGGTGTGTGAATGTGAAGATGAATTTTCTTGAACGAAATCGTCCAGTGAAGGCTGTCGTATTTGTTTTTTAATTATTTTCTATTCACAAAATTTAAATTAAAAAATAATAATAATAAATAAAAATACATTTTAACCGTATGCATAGTATTATGATTGGGGGTATTATAATATTTAATATAGGATCATGTTATATTTATGCAGTATGGTTGTGAGGACTATCACATATAAATGTTATGATTATGAGGTCCATATTATATTAATATTGGATAGGACAATATTATGTTCACAAAAGGGTATAATAACTGATATGATTGAGGGAATCATAAACCTAAACATTAATGATAGTTACCGATTATGGTTTGACCAACCATGTTTTTTCTTTGGGTGTAAATACTTCAAACCAAATCGAAACATGTACAACAAATATTGAACTTGTGCAAACATATAAATACTTAGGCGTTTATGTCGACAGCAACTTTAAATGGAAAACACATGTTGAAAGCGTAATAAAGAAACTTCGCAAATCATCTTATATGCTGTATAGTGTTTATAAACCGGTTAACCGGTTAACTGAAAAACCGGTTTTTTGTTCAAATTTCGGTTATTTGCGAACCGGTTAATTTGAAATACTCAATTTCGGTTAACCGGTTTACCCGATTTTTCTATGTCGGTTAACCGGTTTCAAAAATTTGCTAAAAATATCACTAAATTTTGTCCTTTAGTTGTTTTTTCTGAGTTTAAAATATAAGAAAATATTTTGGAACTTCTAAAAATGCTTGCTGTTTGAGTTAACAAGTAGTCGGGTGATAGATATATTTACTTGTGGGAAGTTAAATACATTTTAAAACTGTGTGTTTAATAATTGAGATAGATACTTAAGCATTCCATTTGCAAAAACTTAAATTTCATGCTAATCCAAAAGAAGAAAATATGTAACATTACACCGACTAATGTATAGCTTAAGGTAAAAATAAGATTTTATATAGGATAATAGGAATAAAGACTTCAAAAGTAGAACTAAATAAGTGCAGAATAATCTTCTAAAAATTAAAAACAAATCTCTTTTTAGCAGAAAAAAATGTTAATTATTTTTCCAATTTTATACAGATATTTTTATTACATTTTTTTTATAAAAATTATATAAAGGTTGAGAGAAAAACTTTAAAAGCGGTGAATATAAATCATAAAATAAAGTTCATTATCCTAGGTCTAAAGTTTCCTTTTATAAAATTTCGAAAATTTAATTTTATATTAGAAAAATTAAAAAAAAAAAAAAATACTTTATGGAATAATTTTATATCATTATAAAGCTTCAAAAGCTGTGCTAAAAGATGCTAAAGAGTTGTTTTAATAAATTATATTAAAACTAGTCTAAAGCCTGAAAAAAAGTATTATAAATTTTCGATGTAAATCAATCGCAATTTATAAAGAACACTGCAGTGCACTGTTTATTATTTGGTGCATGGTTAAACCAATGTTGAAAAACACTTTTTTTTAACCAAAAATATTTTTATTAAGCTTTAAATTAGAGCAATTATTAAAATGTCGGTTAACCGGTTTAACCGGTTTTTTAGTAGACGGTTAACCGAAAAACCGGTTTTTTAATTTTACCCAATTTTCGGTTAACCGTCAAACCGGTTTTTTGAAAAGTCGGTTTTTTATAAACACTAATGCTGTATCATCTCAGTAACTGTTCGACATATAGTGTGCTTAGGCAAGCATACTTCTCCCTCGCAGAGTCTTATATAAGACATGGAATTGCCGCTTGGGGTAGCGCCACATATTGTAAAACTCTACAAAAGTCTCAAAATCAAATTTTAAAACTACTGTGGAAGAATCGGTGTATAGCAGCAAACACAATAACCTATAACAACACTAGAAGTAACCCAATAAACAATTATGAGTTTACAAACACACGTCATAGTACTAACTATTTAAACAACTCAAACGACAACGAATCTTATAATACATCTTTTAATACAAACCACAACAACACAACACCATCATATTTTTATCTCTCAAATTCCAACAACCCTAACAACAACGATCACAGCTATGTAATAGCTCGCAAAACTGCGATGAATAACCAACAAAATAACAGGTATACCAGAGCAAACTTAAATTCGACAAACTCCAAAAACACCGCAAAAGAATTAAAAGTTCCGAACGTAAGAAGCATTTTCAACATAGTTCTGGCTAACGAATTCTTCAAAAACAGCGAATTCCTAAGAGAAATAGACCACACGTATAACACGAGACGTAGAGCTCAAGGACGTTTTAAAGTCGAACGTTTTTACAACGAGTATGGCAGAAACACGCTAAGTGTAACTCTACCAACTATAATGAACCAAATCCCTATAAGTATTATTAATACCAAAAATGAATTTAAAAGAAAAAAACTCATTAAAAACTTTTTTATTGATTCGCAATGAAACTATTAAATACTTAAAAAAAAAATTGTAATTTTTATAAACCATTATATAAGTAAATGAAATCTATTTTCAAATTATTTATCCTGCTGTCAAGCCTCAGGCTTAGCGGGTTAGAATTAAGAATCTTTTTTGTCAACTTTTATAAATCAATAAAGAATATAATGATGAAAAAAAAAAAATAAAAAAAAGTTCTAGTTCAGTTCTAGTTCAGTTCTAGTTTAGTTCTAGTTCAGTTCTAGTTCAGTTCTAGTTCAGTTCTAGTTCAGTTCTAGTTCAGTTCTAGTTCAGTTCTAGTTCAGTTCTAGTTCAGTTCTGGTTCAGTTCTGGTTCAGTTCTAGTTCAGTTCTAGTTCAGTTCTACAAGAATAAATAACTTAGAACAACAACTACTGAACAAAAATATTGAAATAAAAAACGTTACAAAAGACAACATACACCCAACAGATGTTATTAAAACAATTGCTAATTCTTTAAATGTAGAAATAAACGATAACGACATAAGCAATTCGTATAGCCTAAAAAAATCAAAAAAAGTAATTATTGAATTCTCTTCTCTTAATAAATAAAAGGAATTAATGAGCAAAATCAACCGTCACAGAGTAGATTCGGCTATAGTAAACGATGACACACAAGACAACAAATATATTTATATTAACGAACACCTGACTCCATTCAAACGCAGACTGCTTTGGCTAGCCAAAACAAAAGCCAAAGAGTCTAATTGGAGATTTATATGGGTTCGAAATGGAAACATATATGCAAAGAAAAATGAAATCTCAAATCCCATTATCATAGCCAATGCCGCAGATATTGAATTAATAACATCAGCAATTTAAATAAAAATATGAATCAAAATTCCAATAAAATATTATATAATTTCAACCAAATAAGCAAACATTTTTTAAGTTATCCCGCAACAATCATATATATGAACATTCGTTCACTGCGTTTAAATTTTATACCATTCTTGGCCAGCCTGAATACTATAATAAATAATATAAATTTCATAATCCTAGTAGAAACAAACATAACTAATGAAGAACAACACGCTTACAATATAAATGGATTCAACTCATATTTTTTAAACAGAGAAAGTCGAGGTGGAGGTGTAGCTGTGTACATAAGAGAAAACATAACACACACAAATATTCCCTTAAATACATCTTTCTTTGAATCAATACAATTAGATGTTACAGTTAAAACCAAAACATTCTCTTTAATTGCAATTTATCGACCACCAAGCAGTAATGTAAATGAGTTCATAACAGAATTGGATAAAACAATAAACACCATTAAGAGTAAACAAGATGTTATAGTAATTGGAGATATACTCAACCAGAATTATACAACAACAAAATATATTGAGATGATCTTGTCAAACGGGTTACAATGTGTAATAAATGAACCAACAAGAGAAGATATAACAAAGAAAACAACAACATGCATTGACCACTTGCATATAAGAAACAATAATAAAGCAAACACAAACACAAGCTTTAGTAGTGAGGACAGATATCTCTGATCATTACTCTCTGTTTTGTTGTATGCAAGAAGAAAAAGAAGATGTAAACCAGGGTGGGGAAAACCTAATTTTGCAGGGTGACAATGTAACTAGGCTCAATAACTATAAAATAAATAAAAATATTAAAACAATCAACTGGAATGAACTTGTTAATCAAAATATGAACACTGATGAAATATTTAATAAAATATATGAAACATTTAAAAACATTTATAATAAATCCAAATCATACGGCAAACAAAATAAAAAACAAAGAAAAGTGAATCCGTGGATGAATAAAGAATTAATAACATATTGTGAAATACGGGATAAACTTTATACCAAATGGTTAAATAATAAAAGTAATAAAATATATGAAAACGATTATAAAAAATTTCGAAATTGTTTAAATAAGAAACTATACTACGCGAAAAATAATTATTTTAGAATTAAATTCATGGAGAATAAAACGAACATGAGAACTACGTGGCTACTAATTAATGAAATTTTAGGGAAAAAAACTAATAATATAAATACAACATTAATTAATAATTTTAAAAATGAAAATATAATAAATATTGCTAATAACTTCGCTAATAATTTTAATAACAATGTACTTAAAGTAATACATAAATGTGACATCAAAACATGTCAAAGTAAACCAATAAGAATACAAAACTCAATGTTTATGGCTCCTACATGTGATGAAGAAGTGTATAATATATTAAAAAATCTGAAAATAAATAAAAGCCCAGGAGTTGATGAAATCAGGCCGAAAGATTTAAAATATAATTCAGTAACTTTAACACCTGTGATCACGACGTTTATAAACAAAAGTCTTGATAGCGGTATTATACCAAAGTTATTGAAAATCTCACTTATACGCCCTATATATAAAAACGGTACTAGAAATGATTACAATAATTATAGACCCATTGCCATATTACCAATAATTGAGAAAGTTTTAGAAGAGATACTAGTACGAAGGCTAAACGAATTTTTATGTAAATATAATATTATAAATCCTAACCAATATGGCTTCCAGAAGGGAAAAAACATAAACAAATTATTAGGAAACTTCTCGAACCATATAAATTCGTGTCTAGGAGAAAATTTACACTGCCTTGCTCTTTTCATTGATTTTAGTAAAGCGTTCGATACATTGTCACACAGTAACTTAATTAACATACTGGAACGAAATGGAATAAGGGGTAGAAGTCTTGAATGGTTTAAAAATTATCTAGAGCTAAGAACATACAGAGTTAAAATATGTAACACTCTAAGCAACGAAACACATTCTAGATATGGTGTGCCTCAGGGTTCCAAACTTGGGCCTATACTTTACCTGATATACTCAAACGAAATGTTAAATATGCTTAGGAACTGTTCATCGTTTGCGTATGCTGATGACACGGCGATTATCGTATCACATAAAAATATAGAGATTGCTTGCAAAAATATGCAGTCACAACTAAACGAAGTTTCTAAATGGTGTCACGATAATGGTCTCGTAATTAACGCATCAAAAACCAAAATAATGCACATAAAACCACAACATCTTGCAAACACGAATGTTAAAATCGTGTTTCATGACTATAATTGCCTTCACAACTATAATAACATGGGTAGTGCAGCAGATACTTGCGCTACTACAATAGAGGTGGTTAAAACGTACAAATATCTTGGTGTATATGTAGATGAAAATTTTAAATGGCTTGCTCAAATACAAAACCTAAGCAAGAAACTTCGAAAAGCAGCCTATAGCTTATATCACTTAAGCAACTGTTCAACATTTGAAGTTTTGAAACAAGCGTATTTCTCCTTAGTAGAGTCTTATATTAGACACTGAATTACAGCTTGGGGAAACTCAACTTATTGTAAATCGTTACAACAAACACAAAACCAAATTTTAAAAATATTATGGAAAAATAAACAACACAATCAGCAAGAACTTCAAACAGAAATGGTATACAACATTAACTCTAACGCTAACACCATATACGTCAACACAAATACTAGTAACACACTTGTCAACAATAACATCAACAACGCAAACAACATACACACAAATGCCAACAATACATACACAATTATAAATACAAACAACACAAATACCAGAAACACACACACAAACATATACAACACACACTCAAACAACATACACACAAATACCAGCAACACATATTCAAATTTAAACAACATAAACAACACAAACAACATAAACGCAAATACCAACAACACAAACAACAACCATATTCCTATCAACATCACAATAGCAAACAACACTCTCAGTAGAACAGCCAACAATCCAAGAGCCAGGAAAACCCAAACGGTAACGAACATAGCAACCAAGTTACAGATACTCAATGTAAGAAGCATATACTACATAACCTTACTAAATGAGTTTTACAACGACAGAAGATTTCTAATTCCAATTGATCACAATTATAACACTAGGCGGAGGGCGGAAGGAAGGTTTAAAATAGAGAGATACCATAACAACTATGGCAAGAATACCCTAAATGTTACTCTACCTAGTATTACTAATAAACTGCCTATTTCAATACTTAATATAGAAAATCCTTTTAAAAGAAAATACTGTATTAAAAAACACTTAATAAGTACGCAATGAATATTGTATTTCTTATATTATCTTATTATTACATCCTGCAGACAAGCCATAATGGCTTCGCGGGATTAGAATTAAGTAATATGAAATGTAAAATATATTATATTCAATAAATAAAAAAAAAAAAAAAAAAGTTCAATTCTAGTTCAGTTCTAGTTCAGTTCTAGTTCAGTTCTAGTTCAATTCAAGTTCAATTCTAGTTCAGTTCTAGTTCAGTTCTAGCTCAGTTCTAGTTCAGTTCTAGTTCAGTTCTAGTTCAGTTTTAGTTCAGTTCTAGTTCATTTCTAGTTCAGTTCTAGTTCAGTTCTAGTTCAGTTCTAGTTCAGTTCTAGTTCAGTTCTAGTTCAGTTCTAGTTCAGTTCTAGTTCAGTTCTAGTTCAGTTCTAGTTCAGTTCTAGTTCAGTTCTAGTTCAGTTCTAGTTTAGTTCTAGTTCAATTCTAGTTCAGTTCTAGTTCAGTTCTAGTTTTGTTCTAGTTCAGTTCTAGTTTTATTTCAGCTTTGACTCATTTCTGCTCCATTTTAACCAGTACTTAGAGAAATTCCAGCAAATTTAAAAAATATTCTTCATCGATTTAATCTTTTTTTGCTTTAACCCAAAAAATAAAATATTATTATAAATTTAAAATCCTACATTAAATGATAATCATCAGCTAAATGTCTATCAAGCTTTACATACCAATAACAACAGCAACGAAAAGCATAAAGAAAAGTATAAATATAAACAACCCTTAAGAGCTTTATTTAAAAATGTTCCTTTTATATTCATCTTAAGCTGTCGATTCCCTTAAATTTAGCTTCAATTGCTAAGAGGACAAAAACTCGTGCTATATTCATATAAATACTTTAAAATCTTCTTTTTGAAAATCTTATACATATATACTTATACTCATATATAGTCCAATGTATATATAACATTTGATATGAGGCATTTTGGCCTAAAGATAAGCTTAGTGGAAAATAAGCTCCTTTATGGGTGTGAATGAGGTGCTTATGTTATACATAAATGTGTAGAAATATGTATAAATTTGTATTGTGTTAATATTTATATACATACATATAAACTTATACATATGTATGTATTATAACTTGTTTATACATTTATGTAGTACATGCACGTTTTCTAGGCCATACTGTTGCATTTATTGCCTTTAAAGTAAAATATAATATAAAAACATGTTGCCCCCTAAACTTCTTTATTCTTAAAGCCCAGGGAAATCATATAAAAGTTTTATTTTCTATTTTATATATATTTTTTTCTTATTTTTTCTAGAGCATGTGTTTAGAATTTCTGTTAAGTTCTTTTTTTTTTCTACTGATTTCTTTTTTATAACATTCTCGCCTTTTATTATCCTTGTTATCCTGTTGCCGGAATATTTAACATTTTAAGCATAAACAATTCTTTTCTTCATAATAAATTTTCTCTTCATTTTTCTTTTTAAATATGAATACTTAACACTACAATAGCTAGCTGTTTGTGTGTATGTGTCTCTGTGTGTTTATGTAATATGAACCAGCCATCAAATTTATAACCTCCAACAAGTATTGCTCCTTGAAAGGAGTTCAACTATATGAATGGAGGAAGCTAAACAACAGCAACGAAAATAAAAAAATATTGTTTACAACTACTATAACGAAGAAGGCGACATTACATTATCATCAACAGCATAAACTACAAAAGAATTTATACGAAATTATTATGTATGTATGCGAGAATGCAAAAAATAATTCACATATGTATGTGTATATAGTGCGGAAATTTCTTGCTATATGCTGCTAATGTTTATTTGCATTAAATACGACGTTGTCTATAAAATAATACAATATATACAGCAGTTTAAAATGATTTATTCATTAAGCTGCAATAAGCATAAAAATTTGAATGTAAATATTTTAAAAGGTTTAAAAGCAATCAAGCAAAATTTTTATCATTACACCCATTCATACTCCCAGCATACCAGTGGAAGAAAAATTTTAGGGGAATATTTCATGGTTGAATTATGAAAGCGTACATCGTACATTTTCAAATACCATTGATGATCCTTTAATACAAAAACTTGACTGTTTATATTTTTTTATTAATTATCCATCCTTTCTTTTAATTCCATCATAGAAAGACGCCGTGATATTGTAACTAAACAAAAGAAAATCATGAGAAAACTAGAAACTAATTAATAATATCCTTTCGTTTAATCTCATGGTCAATTCTAAGCAACTAAGATTCTCTCTATCCATTTAGGAATTAACAACTAGGACTGCCTTGGGAAGACATTCACAAATTTACACAAAGTCTTAATATGTATATATGACCTAAAAGTAAACATATGCACACATACTTGTTTAAAATGCTATCCTTGCCCAAAAAAAAGAAAGGAATTGTTACTGCCTTCGTCCCTTTAACAACCCCAAACTAGCTGATTGAAAACAGCAGATTACTATTTAACCTTCTGTTGATAGTAACCAATAAGCAGCGAGGTACCTATGCTCGCTCTAGAGCTGCCAAATCCCTTGCTGTCGAAAATTTAGCCATTACCCCTGTTTATGTGCCACCTTAGCGATCACTGGCAAGAAGTTGGCTATGGATAAGTCGAAACCAACTCCCAAGCCCTCTGCAGCCTCAATAGTTCCTACCGCCTCCACGGCCGATAAAGCCCCGGATCGCAGGAATCCCCATAGAAGGTCTTCTGTAGAAAAGTGTGCCACCTTACGTACGGTCGATAAATTGGGTTCCAAACCTGGGGAAAAACTGACATCTGAGGAAAAATCCTCACTTGAATGGGCCAGGGCTCCTTTTGCCAAATAAGAAGATGTCGCATCATCCAGTACTAATGTGTGCAATTTTGTTGCAATTGGAGCGCCTAAACTTCAGCGATCGGGAGAGGAAACTTCCCCCTCTACCCCAATTAGACAGCAGCCGGAGATTAAACATCCGAGGCAAAATATTGCCCTAATTGTAAATACACCTTTCAGTGAGGTTACAAGAAACCCACTGGTGAGAGCTATTATAGATAGGGTTGTCAATGATGGAGACATTTCTCAAGAGAAATGGGTCCTGATCCGACAGAAATTATTGGAAGTATACTGGAAGATTCTGAAAGAGAATCCTGGTCTATCTCCCCAAAACGATAATGCTGGCTGGATTCAAGGCCACATTAAATTATTGGAATGCACTAGTGAACGATCTGTGTTCCTTTTGAAGCTTGCTATAGAGTCCCTAGCGGAATTGTGGCCTGGTACGAGACTAGATGTAGTCTCGGCAAGTGAGACACCTAACTACCGAGATTAATCGCAGTCATTCCAGCAGAACCAAATGAACCTGCGGAGATCTTGGCGTATATCCAAATGGGTAATCCTTACCTCTCAACTCATGACTATAAGATGGTAAGAAAATTTGCAAAAATTAACAAAAGGTCTCTCAAAAAAAATCCTCAAATTCCAAAAATTCATTTTTTTACTTATTGATCAATATAAAAAGAAAATATTTATACATTAAAATATTGATATCACTTTTCTCTAAATTATACACCATATTCGACACATTTTACCCCAATGTGTTACAGTTCTACTAATATTCTAATTTATTGTTTCCAAATATCAATATTTACTAGTCTACAATTTCTGATCTTTCAAATATCGTAAGATGTTGATTTTATAAGAATTAAATATATAAATAAACACTTTTTAATTGGTATAATTCAATTTACATCATAATTATTTCATTAGGCTTTCACGAATCTAGGACTCACAATATCGAAATTCCACTTTTAACAAATAATTCGGGTATGTCCGTCTTTCGTACTGTCTTTCTTTTTAATCTACATTAAAATCTTGTAAAAACATTAATAGTGAATAAAATTAAATATACACCAGTGAATAACACGTGGTACTGAAAAAAGTGTAAATATAACTCTTGTTTCATAGTAAAACTTTGTGATTAAAATATAAATAAAGACATTTTTTGTTTTTGTGATCAACAAAATATATTTACTTTATATTTACAACTGTGTAACACCTGTTCATCATACTTTATTTATCATCTGATTTTGGTTTGTGTTTTTGCTACGATCATTGATAAGCGCCATTCTATTGTGAATATCACGAAATATTCACAATTCATCATCCTACGTATTTTTGTAACTATTACTGTTTTGGGTGTTTGCCAACTGCGACGTTCGCACCACCTATTGTATTTATTTGAAAACTATTTTTTATAACCCACTAAGCATAAATGTCAAAATGGCTTATTTAAAGAAAGGATGTACCATTAAAAATGCTAATGAGAGAATTATTAACTGCTGGTTATGCCATGGATTATGTCACTTTAAATGAAGTGGCCTTATAGCTGAATCGCTCACCAAACATAAGAACTTACACTGGGGATGTAATAATTGCCAAAAAATTAGTGCTGACTTTTATCGTTTTTTCCAAAGTACAAAAAATAACTTTCTACAAATTCAGAATTATCTTATAAATTTAATTTATAATCAAGCTTTTTCTTCTTTTAATATACATTACCCAATTGGAAAGTTCTTGAAAACATCTTTTTATTAATACCATTATAAATACGATAACATCAGTGATTATTTGATAATTTAAATTGAAAGCCAATTATATTTTATAAAGACACGAATTCAACCTTTTGAATCTCTAGTAAAATTTAATTTCTAATCTGGGAAAATGAAGATATGAACTAATAATTTGTTATGAATATTTATGTCTTCATGAAATATTAAAAAACGTAAACCACATAACTTAAAAAATATTTAATAAAAATATTCATCATCAATATATTAGGCAAGATTTCAGGATGTAAAAACCAAAAAATCTTGTTTGTAGGGCAATTTGTTTAGATTTTACAACGTTTTTTGTGCCTCCTGTAAAGTTATGAAAAGTGATGTTACGTTGTTTTGCATTTTCGGTGACGATATAATTGGGATGTGTTATAAATTATATAAAAGCGACATATCATTTTAATATTGAAAAAAAGAAGTGATTTTCACAGGTTTCGTTACAAATAGAAGAATTTATACCTTCAAGTGAATACCTTACAATTCAAAGAAAATTGCATACTATTAAATGGATAGTCATAAATCTAAATTCTAGTCCATTAAATTAAAAATAATCTTAGCAATAATTAAATAGTCCTCATTAAAGAATACACTCCTTTTAATATCTTCATAATTTATTTATGTATATATGCACGTCTAGCTGTAAGTATGTACGTTCTTTTCCTAATATATGTGCAAATATTTCTGCAAGTATGCATATTTTATATATGTATGTGCGATACGACAAGTACTCGTAAGAATTGTTGATATAAATTTTAAAGTATATTTTTTGGTATAAACACATCTATAACCCTGTTTTTTTCTCTCTCTCTCTCTTTCTAAATATAGCATATATTTAGGGGTATAGGGTTTATTTGTCAAAAAAATGTATATGCAATATTTTCGACATTCTTTTATTATTATTTTTTTATATTTTTAATATTCCTATTTAGACGACCAAACAAAAATATGTGATTGTATAATATTTGATAGCTTGTTAGAAGAAAAAGCATACACATTCCTTATTTCTTAGAAGAGTAAAACAAAATTATAAAAATTTTTCCATAACACACGAATATTTGTTGCAATATTTCATGAATATAAATGAGTGTGAAGTATAATATTTTGTAAGCAAATTTAAGAAAAAGAAGAAAATTTTGAAATAGCTTAAGGGAAAAAAAATTATAGGAATTTTATGAAAAAGCTTAAGATTTTTTTAAGCGGGTTATTAAAAAGTTAATAAATAAAAGTCTTAGAAACATTGTTATTAACAAAAGCTTATTTTATATTACAGTTAAGATATTAATTTTTAAAATTGAATAGCTTAATTTTTACAAAAAGTTATGTCTTATGGGTTTTTATAACTTTCTTGTTATTTTTAACCTTTATCTTATTTTAAAGCTTAACTTCCTTTGCAGTCATTAAAAATGTTTTGCCATTTAATTTGTTTTTATTGTTATGCTTGTTGTTTTGCTGTTTGTATTTGTTATTTGCTAAAAGCTTTTAACAAATTTACCATAAAAATAATTAAAAACATATTTAAAAAAAAATTAATTTTTTTTACTGCAATTATATTCCATGGTATTAAAGTTTATATTCTCGCACATCTACACAAATACATAAACTCTTAAAAATACTCACACACGTTTTGTTACATATAAGTACTCACACATTTACAGCTACAGCTTAATTTTTATAAATGGCTTGGAAAGATTTATATTCCTTTTTGGCAGCTGTACATAAAAACACCAGATAACATATTTAAACAGACAAGTGAGGTAAAACAGACTGTAAAAATGGAAAATTAATTATAAAAAATATATAGCATATAAACGAGAAAAATAGTTTGTTTTGTAATTTGTTAAAGAAAATGGAGAAATATGCTTTAAAGTTTAAAGCGAAAAAGAAAATATTGAATTGTTAAGAAACTTAAATTAAATTTTAAGTAAATAACCTGAAATATTTATTTAATATGCTGCCATAGAAAAAATCTATTAAAACTTTATTTTCCTATAAAAAAATTTATGTTGATACAGTTCATTTTAAAGAAATTTTTTTTACTTTACTTTTTTCTTATAGAAAACAAAACATCTTTCTAAAGCTTTGTTTTCTTAGAGAAAAAGCTTTGTTTCTTTCAGAATAAACTTTTGGGAAGTTATTATTTCGATTGGAAAGGGAAATCTTATGAAATTTGATTTCAAATACATTGATTTCGGAAGCACTTTTTTCAAGCCGAACTACACAACAATTCCCCCAGGATAAGATCTTAATTTTCGGCTGCCAGCAAAATGACCCAACGCAAAAAAAAAAATAATTACTGAACAAAATTAGCCTTATTTGGAATGAAAATAGTTTAAACTTTTGCCTGGGTGTAGGATATGGTCTAGATTAAAGCGGTTTCCTAAAAAGCGAGGCTTCGACCGGATGCAGGAGTTATAAAATCTGGCGAGTTTCAAACTCCGGCTTCGCTTAATGAAACTGTTCTGAATTGAATGACTTTTTACTGCTGCCAGCCAAATGAACAAAGAAAAAACGACCTAATCAAATATAAAGTTTTGGCTTTGGCTTGAGTAGGAATCTGGAGTGGATGTAAATGGATTACTAGCTTTTGGCCGGATTGAAAGCTTTTCAACTCTGGTGTATTTAAACCTTAAGGCCGGGTTAGTTGGTTGTTTATGTGATGTTGATGTCCCGTTTATTTACGGGAAGAATTTTGTGCAATTATCCAAAATTAATAACGTGACATATGTTTGTGATATTTGTTAGCAAAAACACAGAGTTACCATAAATTATTTACTAGAAAAAGCCTAAAAATGCAACTCTGTTTAATATTAAACATGCCAAATATTTATCTACTTAATTGTTTGAGCCATAGAGTAGCATATAGAGACGAAATTCTCGATTGACATTTAAACAAAATTGTTGTTTTGTAAACAAAAATGTGTTTTTATTTTTTTTTTTTGCCAACAACAAAATGTATTTGATTACATGTATTTTGTTGTTGCATGAGTTAGGTTTTTGACAACCGACTTAGGTTTTTGACAATTAGTTTCGTCTCTTGTTACTCTTTGGTTTGAGCATTTAATTATTTTTCTTCATTTAATTCTTTGTTTATTTAGTGGTTTTTCCTTTTTATTTCGTTAAGCATTTGTTTATTTGTAAGAAAAAGTTATTGTTTGGCAACACTGCTAACAGCTGTCACGGAACAACGCAAGAAAATTCTGTTTTCAACAGAATCAGACATCACATCACATCAACGTGAAGTTTTTATAATTGTTAGCATTACAATACATGCAATATAAACGATCAGCTGTTTACTTTGCGGGAGGAAACGTCCCACAATTTTCGTCGGAGAGCAAAAAAGTTTACATTTTCGGGATCCTTGTAAGAAATGATGACGATAGGACCATGTCCGTCCGTCCGTCCGTCCCTCCGGACGGACGATCGGAAATGCTTTCGAGAATTTTGCTATTGGAATTCAGCAAGATCGGTTCATACAGTGCGGAGATATGTTAAAAAAACCGGTTTTTAGAACCGGTTTTCCAGTTTCTGAAGCCTCTGTATACACTAGGGACTTCGTTTTTACAAAGAAGTCTCGGACATTTTTTTCTAAATTTTTGTTCTGAAAAAATGAAATAAATCGGTTCAATAATAACTGAGATATCGGATAAAACGCATTTTTTTATTTTTTGGAGCCCTGGTTTAAGCTATAGATTTTTATTTTTATACAGATTGGTCACAAATATTTTTATAAAATTTCGGTTTTTTGAATCAGCAGGATCGGTTTATAAATGGCGGAGATATGCTTTAAAAACCGGTTTTGGAACCGGTTTTTCAGTTTCTGAAGCCTCTGCATATACCAGGGACTTCGAATTTTTAAAGGGGGCTCGGAAATTATTTTCTGAATTTTTGTTCTGAAAAAATGAAATAAATCGGTTCAGTAACAACTGAGATATCGGGGAAAACGATTTTTTTATTTTTGAAGCCCTTGTTCAAGCTACAGATTTTATTTTTATATATATCAGTCATAAATGTTTTTATAAAATTTCGTTTTTTTTAATAAACCAAATTCGTTCATAATCAACAGAGTTATGGCCCAAAAACAAATCTGTTAAGAATATAAATACACACACAAACATGTATATTAAGCATTGTAATGACTATTAGTGACGTTTTTTGTTTTTTGTATAGACAAGTAGTTTAGTTAGAAACAGCAGTCATATAATGAATAACAGTGTTGTTGTTGTTCTTTGTATATGCAGTCTGTACAAAAATAAATAGATATGGAATTGTTGTTGTTTATTTTTTAAAACTAAAACATATCTGTTAAGAATATACATAAATACATACACAAACATGTATATTAAGCATTGTAATGACTATTAGTGACGTTTTTGCCTATAAGACAAGTAGTTTAGTTAGCAACAGAAGTAATATAATGAATAACAGTGTTGTTGTTGTTCTTTGTATATGCAGTCATTTTGTATATACACACTGACTGCATATAAATAAATATGGAATTGTTTTTGTTTATTTTTTAAAAGCAAAGCCTGCTATGACTGTTTTTTTTTTCATATTCAAATTTTCGTAATTTGAAAAAAATTTAGATTTATATATGTGAAAATATGAAAGCATACGTTAAGGCGAAAATTTTATTATTTGTCGGTAATACGGTAATATGATGTCGATAAGATATTAAGATGGTAATATGGTAATATGGTGAAGGGTATCAAAGATTCGGCACAGCCGAATCTTTTTTCAATTTCATTTTTAATCTAATAATTTCTCTCATTTAAACAAAATTTTCAAAAATTTAAAAAATTTATATTTTTTCCCATCATAAATTACTTAATTACTTTCTACATAAAAAAAATATACTTTCTCATTAATTTAACACTAATCAATTTTAAAACTAAACTTTTTCCCCCACCGCAACCACCACCCACATAAAGTTAACAAAATCCCTAGACTATGTTTGGCGAAATGAACAGAAGGTAGGAAAAAAATAAAGAAAAAAAACAACGAACATAAATTCATTAAGAAATTCCCATAAAAATCTCACCAAATGTAAGGAAGAAATAAAATAAAAACAGTAGTAGAACAAGCAACAAACATTCATCCAAACATTTAACAACATTATAAGACAGTTATTTGTGGAGGCAGCCAGCCAGTCATGCCGCCAACATACAAAAGCGACAATTTTACACTAGTAAAGTCATAAAAAAATATATATTGATTTTCATGTTCATGTTACTTTTTGCAATGTATTTTTTATGATTTCTGGAGTTTTTGAAAAAGAAGTGGGTAGCGTTTTCCTCCCACTCGTACACCAACGAACTCTTCTTAAGAATATAAAGTAGAAAGAAATGAATACCACTAAAGAAAAAAAAAATGGTTAAGAGAGAACATTGGTGTATAAACAAAGAAACAAACAATCAGACAGACGACGTGTTTAAAGAAATTTGTAATGCAAGTCATTTTTGTTTTTCTAGGTCTAACATGTACAATTTAAGTTAAAAATAAAGGAAGAAATTAAAGTCGATCATAACGTTGGTAACATTTTATTCATTAAAGGACATCATTTTAACCAAAATATGAACTAATCCATCTATTAGCTTGGATTAGTTCATATTTTGGTTAAAATTTTTATAACCGTTTGGAAGTTGTGTCTTATTTTAACATAAATGGGAAAGGTCTTCATTCGACCTTTCCCATCGCAATATTCTTCCGCTATTTCAGAATTCCACCAACTGTTAGGTTTCTCATTTCGTAATTTGGTCACACGACAATTCCAATGTCTTGCAAGAGACAAAATTCCCCAAAAAAAGACCAGTGCCAACCCAACCGTACAAAGTATTTTTTTTTGTCCCAAAATAACTTTTTTACATTGTATAGTAAAGACATTGCTTATTAACATATTAAAAGAGAATTCAAATCGAAGGGGTAGAAAATCGGATGATCCATTGCCATTAAAAAAAAATAATAAAAACACATTTTTTTAACAAACCACAATTTTTTTCTATTGTCAATCGAGAGTTTCGCCTTAATCAGCTCATTATTTTTTACTTTTAGTTATTAGAACTGTCAAACTCTATGTATAAACCATGGTACAATATTACCAGGTAATGGTATAAAAACAGCTGATAATTTTTTGCTGCTTTCAATTTTGT
Organism: Protophormia terraenovae; assembly: GCA_951394005.1. Lineage (NCBI taxonomy): Eukaryota > Metazoa > Arthropoda > Insecta > Diptera > Calliphoridae > Protophormia > Protophormia terraenovae. The sequence continues at coordinate 22,062,325 of OX596074.1, forward strand.
AATATTCCTGTCAATATTTGTTTACATTTACGCTTTGTTTATATTTATGTTTTGTTTACATTTACAGTTTGTTTATATTAAATACAGCGAGACCTCGATTATCCGTAATGGTCGGGACCAGAAGCATTCTGGATAATCAATTTTCCCAGTTAATTAACATTTTTTATTTATATAATTTAGTTATTCAAGGATTTAATGTAAATGTTTAAATAATATAAGGAAAAAATAATAATTTTGGAAAAAAAAAAAAAAAAAACATTGAACAATACATAAGAGTTTCATTTTAAGTAGTTTCTTAAAAAAATAAGATAATGTTTTTCAAATTCATATTTTTCTTAACTAGTTTTTCATGAATGCAGTAAACTTGGATTTTACCTTTCTCTGCCTCATCTTATTCAAACGAGGTAACTCCCCTTTTCTTGTTTTATTCAAATTGTGTTTGATTGTTCAAAAGAAATCAAAGAAGTTATGCTTAGAAATCCGGATAATAGAGGTAAACACGGTTAATCGATGCAAAATAAAAATACATTTTCTTTCTCGTATAATCGACATTGCTGGTTAATTGAGGCCCCACTGTAATATTGTTAAATATTTGTTTATATATTTTGTTTTGCTTTTTGTTTTTTCTTTTTTACATTAAGGAAACAAACTAACCAACAAAAATGACTGTTGTTGTTGCCTTGTTGTATTTGTTGTAGCGATACTGTTACCTGGTATAATTGTATCATGGTATAAACAAATTAATGAATTCGCCGAATTTTTGATTCTGTAGAACTGCCGCCACCTGTTTTATTTCGCCGTGATCAATTCCAAAAATAAATATGTGGACCAACAGAAAACTTAGATAGAAGAACTACAATCTGACGAAATTTTTACATGAGTGTACCAGAGTTAACCTATACAAATTTGGTCAAACGAATATAAAAATGTGGAGAAAATCGTAATAAATTATCCGCTCTTTTGAGAGGCAGTAAAAGATTGATTGATATTGTTAGTCGTATATATATTTCGATTTGCAATGCAATGGCAAGATCATCCCGAAAAGATAGCAGGAGAATTTGTGTAGGCTTTGTTGTTAAAAAAAAAAAAATGCAATAGATAATTACAATATCTTCTGGTAGCTCATTTATAATTCGTGACTACTCTCTAAATTTACCCCTACCAATATGGGTCTTTGTTTAAAAAATAAGATAAAATAAAAACCTTAAGAAACATATCACCCCTTAACTTTTGGGACTTAAAGACATTTTCATGTTTCTTTTTTTTTTTTTTTTTTTTTTTTTGTCTTACGAATTGAAGCACGTTTGTATTTTGAAGAATTATTTGAAAAAAAAAAAAATATATATAAATCGAAAGGCCTACAAAGGTTTTTTGTTCTTTGTTTTTGCCTTCAACATTTTTATTTCCAACAGAGTGGGTGAAAAACAATACATGTCTAAAAAAGTGTTAGCAGAAACATAAGTAAGCATAAACTTTTGGGTAGAAAACAACAACAAACACAAGAAAAAATATATAATAACATATTGCCAGGACATGATTTGAAAATTCAAAGAATTTTGTTAAAGACATTCCCAGAATGACGACGACAACAGCAACAACACTATAATAATTCATTTTGGCTTTAGCTTTCTATAATTTTTTATTTGCACTAAGAAAATTTTCTTATATGAATTATTTAAATTTAATTTGAAAATTTTTAAGGAAAAGGTCTAGGCTTTTACAATAATCATGGTCTGTTAAAAGATTTATTAAATAAAATAAATTTGGGCTAAAAAACAAAAAAAAAAATAAATAATGAAAAAGCAGAAAGTTTGGAAACATTTTTGAAAACTTTAAATGTAAAGTGTTTGACCTCCCTTAGGCTATTTTAGTTATAAGGGCAAAGTGTCATAATGAAGTGTTGGAACAAAAGAACTTTAAGTGAAGAAGGTTGCTAATAATTTCAAAATTAAATCGAGGAAATGTTTTAACATTATGTAAATTAAAGAAAAAAGTAATTATATTTTTAATTGAAAAAAAAGGTTTTGGAAACGAATTGTATAATAAAAATTTGGCGCCTTAAATCTAACGTACATATCTAAACAAAATCCTAAAAGCTTTACTTCTTTTCTTCTAGTAGCCATTTTTGTTAACTTTTAAAATGTGAACAATTTATTTCCTTTTTCATATCTTAAAGAACCTTTTGATTTTCAAGTTAAGTTTATTGTTTATTTCAAAATTATCTCAAGTCATCTCACACATCATCTTCATCCAAATAACATTTAATAACAATTCACCCATATACACACATGTAACATATATATCTACACATAAATGCCACTATGTCAGCCTTAAACATTCCTTAACAATCAAAAGACACGCATAAATAGATATTATAACCTTTTCACAAAGGAAAATCGTTTTGAATTTACTTTCCTTACCCCACCCCAAATCTCCTGTCTTTTAATAAAATATCTTCCATTTAACACATTCATGCACTCATTCATACGAACGCTTAAATCCTTAAAAACATAAAAAAGCGCTTAAACATAAATTGTGCTCTACTACATAAAATTTATTCATAAAAAAATTTTTCTTCAAAAGCAAATGAACGTTCCCTAACCGAAAAAAAAATTATAAAAATAAGAAAAACAAAATCCCTCACACTAATTGCCAGTGGGCTTTCAAACATATAAAATTGTATGAAGTAAAAGAAACAAAATAAACCGCCATTATGCCACAGACACAAAACATCAACGTAAAATCGTTTGACGTTTTGTTTTCTTTGTAAGAGGTCAGGATGAAAAGTTTGCTTAAAATGTTGATGAAAATAAAAAATGTGAATTCACTTACACAAAGTGTAACAAAAAATACTTTCACTAAAATCTCCGTTACTCTACCGTAAATGTAAATATAAAAACGTATATGTAAACGAACCTAAGTGGATGGTTACTCAAAATAACGTAAATGTCACCAGTACTTTGTTGTTGTTTTGTACACATTAGGGTTTTATAGAACAAAAGGTCGACTTTTCGACTATTTTCGACTTTTTCATACAATTTCCGACTATATTCGACTTTTTGATTCTTTCCGACTATTTTCGACTATTGACTATTTGTTGTTAATTGTCTTATAAAAACTTAAAAGATATAAAATGAATACAACGCAATCAAATATATTGGGCAATTCTCCTTTAACGTTTACCTTTATGAAACCGACCTTAAACCTTAACTATTTTTCTAACTTCTGATCTTTTTAAATAACTTTTAATGCAATTATGTTAGCAACACTTAATGGTGAAACAGAACAAAAATTCAAGACCTGAAACGGTTCCATGTGGTGCTGGAAAGCACTCAAAGTCAAAAAATCGAAAAAAAGTGAAACTAACAATTTTTTTTCTTTCTTTTGATTGCTGTAATCGCGGATTTAAGCATAAGTGTTCAATTCTTCTAATGTAGGCTATAAACACTTGTAGAAAAAGACCAGCATGGATTTAATTAGCGTGTCATTAACCAGTGTCAAATTGTGGTGTGATAAAATCGTGAAACCAAATTTTAAAATTTTGCAGTTTTTTCACAAGGGATTTTACGCCGTTTCGGGTATTGCAAAATTCAAAACGGAGACAAATAGCTCTTGAAATTATGCATCATTTGACATATATCTCGTTAATGTGTGTTCTCAACAAAAATGCTGTAGGAGGTACCCAAACTTGGAGAGAAAAAATGTGAATAGCTACAAGATGTGCCTTTTTCGCTAGGCACACTCGCAACGTTTTTTCAGTAAAGCTAGAGTATAGCGTTATCAAAGAAGGTTTCCAAATTACATTTTAAAATCATTAAGGCATTTTAAAATATTAATTTGCTAAGCGTGTACAGTTATTTTAAAAAAATCAAACATTTTACATATTTTATTATAGCGGATTTTGGCGTTATAGGTAAATTTTAATCTGAAATAAGTTCTTGTGATAATTTTTACTTAAGCAGAAAATATGATTTCACTGAAAATATTCAACAACGGTTTTCATGGGATAAGAACGCGATGATTTTAGTTTAACATTAATCGCCGAGACACACCCAAGGCGCTAATTAAAATTTGCGATGATATATGTCAATCTGTAGCTGCTTTAATGCCTTATATCAAAATCAATATGGCGTTCGAAAAAAAGTACAATTTTACATTTAATGCAACTTTAGAGATTTGAATAAGTGCAATAAAAAAATGTATATAAATGAAATTGTCTTATGGCTTATTAAAAAAAAAAATGGTGAATTTTACAATAAATGGATGAATATGAACAAGACACATCACTAAAAACTGAATTTTGCAAATTTTATAAGAAGGTTTAATAATTATTAAAAGGCTACTAAACTTATCGCGATATTTTTTTAATTTGTATTTAAGATACAACATTGTAGAGTACATAAATGCAATAATTTTTGATTTAGGACTATAAATCGAATTTTGCCAATTTTGTTTATAAATTTTTATCTTAAACCTCCATAACATTGACGCTAAAAGTCATTCACGCGAACAGATCTGTGTTCCACTAGAGGCAAGGAATATTGATACTAAATATCGTTGATGTGCCATTAAACAATTTTTGAAATTTTTTTGAACACCAAAAGTAAACGAGTTTGAAGAATTTCCCATATACTTAAGAAAGATTTTGCAAAATTTTGATAGTTGAAATTTTAAATGCAAATATTACATTGCAAACAATAGATATTGGAGTATAATTTATACATACGAAAAATCAAAGTTCAATTACCTTCAGCACACCTTATACTTATAGGGTCACCAGCCCATTTTTTATAGATACTACATATTATAATGATCAGGAATGGAAAAATGTATACTATAGTACCTTTCTTGATACTTTGATACTTAATATACAAAAGTACCGTAGTACTCCGTCAAATTGAAATGAAAATGTTCCAAATTTCAGACATCAGATAATGAACTATATCTTAATAAAACTAAAGCTGAAGTGCTCGTTGAATGACTTTTTCTCCTTAAGTTTATCCTAATAACTGGGTCACATTTATTAAGATCTTCATAGTTTATTTTAATATTTTATCTGAATAAAATCATTTAATATTATGCTCTTGTATTTAATTCTTCATTCTTATACCCACCATCAAAAAGATGGGGGGTATATTGATTTTGTCATTCCGTGTGTAACATGTCGACGGAATCATCTAAGACCCCACAAAGTATACATTTTCAGGGTCCTGGTTTGATTCTGAGTCGATCTAGCTATGTCCGTCCATCTGTCCGTCTGTCTGTCCGTCTGTTGAAAGCAGAATAGGGCTCGAACGGGACAACGTAGGGGGACGAAATTTGTTTGGACTAAATAAGGTTTGTTTGGGATTGAAAATGGGCAAAATCGGTTAATAAACAAAAAAGTTATGGGCTAAAAACTAGAAACACAGGGTGTCCGTTTTAAACTTTTCTGCTGATATTTCTTCAATAAAAGCACGTACGACAACGAAATTTTGTACGTATAGATCGGGGGTCAATATAAACTCGGAAACCAAAAATGGGCGTGGTCCGCTTACTTTACCGCCCACCACCCATACAAGGTGAAAATCAACGAAATTGTGTTAAAAAATAGGCGTGGTCCGCCCACGAATATTCGCGCTTGTTAATATTTAAATATGTAATTTTGCACTAAAAAATATAATTTTAGTACTCTGAGGGTGAAAAAAGTACTATGTATTTGAAATTTATTTTGACAAAGAAAAATATTGTCATTCTCCATCCCTGTTAATGATTAATTCATTGGACTTTTTTTTGAGGTGGAATATAGGCAAAATTCTGCAACAATTTTAATAAAAATTACCAAAAAAAATTTATTATTTTTCTAAATTCTGGAGTTGGCCAACTAATTTCTAGGGTGGGTTTAGCACAGTGATGCCAAAACATTTTTTTTCCGAGCTTAATTCTCAAATATAATTTTTAAAAATTAGAATATTTTAAAAATTTTAAATTATTGTTGTGGGGATAAGCTGGTTTCTATGCGCATTTCACTGGTTGCTTATGCCAGATCATCAGGAAACCTTTCCCAGCTTTTAGAAAAGCTAAAGTACTTGTATAAAGTTAATATTCGACACAAATAAGTTTTCCATATGATGCCTTATTTCATAAAGATCGGTCTATAATTTACCATAGCTCTCATATAAGGCCGACTTTTGTCATCAACCAAAAGTGCATTAATTCATATAAATGTTAATATCAACGTAATATTCTATATTCGTATGTTTTATTTAACGGCTCTGCGAAGTGTGGCCCCAGGAAATATGATCCAAATAATTACATGGGATACAACAACACGCAATTTTGGGACAATATTTCTTCGTTTTTGGGACATTCTGTGAATTGGAATGAAAAATTGCCCTAAAAAGTTGGAATGAAAGAAAGCCCCATGAAAAAATTTTAATTTTTACTTTAGGGCGATTTTTCATTCAGCATATTAGCAAAGAAATAAGAAAATTATTTTCTAATCTTAAAAAAGATTAAGTTAATTAAGGAAAATTCATTTTCTTATGAGATTATTTCATTTGTTAAGAAAAAGTATAAGCAGGAATTTATTTCATTTTCTCAACCAAATTTCCTGGGGCCAAAGTTCGCAGCGCCTTATTTAACACTTAATACAAGTATCGGTCTACAATTGGCCACAGGTCTAACAAAAGACCCTTTGCAGAATTTTGGTATACATACACAATGATGTGGGGTATCATGACTTAATTAATAAATTTTATTTTATACCTCCAATTGGAACTGTATATCTATATAGTTCTAAAAGAGTAATGATAAGATCTTTGAGTCTAGTTACAAAAGAAATTATTAAGAGAAATGATCAGTGTGCTTAACAACAGCCAATTGGATAGATCGTTCTAATGATCCACATTAATTTTACAAGAAGATATTGTAAAAAACTGGGAGATTCAACACTTATTTTTGTCTTGTTACTACTCTGGTTAGTACACGACTAGAATTTGGTCGATGGTTCGAACACTATTTCGATATCCATATAAATTAAAAAAATACAATTTATATGAAAAATTTTTAAAAATGAGGTGGGTGTTTTACATAATTAGGCCTTAAGTCACATGATGGTGTTTGTAGCCAAGAAGGTAAATTAACGATGTAACGATGTATATCAAAATCAACATTCTGAAGTCGTAGCTAAGGGACATTGGTGATAAATCAATAAATTAATTAAGCATCTGTTATTAAAAGCAGATCCATAATTAGCGGGATTTTTAGCTAAAAGTTTTTTAATTAAATAGACTTTTTAAAGTTTAAAGGTTTTCGCAATTAACCGAATTTAATAACTCCATTTGAAGTGTTTATAAGATTTGTTTCAGTCGAATAAATAACATCAATTTATTAATTCCTTTACTTACAAAATTCTTATTTCCTTTCCTAATTTCTACCAAATATGTATGTATTGAAACAACTTTTACGATTGCCCTCCTCTATATTTTGCACGTGTTGTTTTTTCTAGTAAAAAATAAAAAAAAAAAAAAAAAACTCATACACAGGACAAAATTCCCTCAAAGTACTATTTGGAAAGACAGAATTCATAAATGAAATGAATTAAAGTTAAATACTTAGAGGGAACTAGAAAAATACAAAAATATTTCGATTTTTCTAAATCGGCACTTGCGCATTTGATACATTTTTTAAACGGACTCTCATTTTAACACTCATCTCTCTTTATAATTCTCTCATAAATATCTACTTTGGCAAAATTTTTTAAACACTGTCTTTTGTTGTTGTTAAGCCTTCTTGTTATTATTTTTTTTTTTTTATTTTGTTCTTTGTTTTCGAAAAAAAAAAATGCAAAAAAAATAATAAAAGAAACAAGTGGAACCCCAAAAAGAAGAAATGAAAAAAAACCAACAAAATACACCAAATTGTCTGACAATATTATGCCTTGGGGATTTTATATTTTTTCATGCATCTTTCTTCATTTTTGTTTTTGGCAGGCCCATTAATGACAGTTTAATTTTAATACACAACTGTCAATTTTCATTTAAAAAGCAAAGCTGCAAAAAAAGCAAGGCAAACAGGCAGGGATTTTATTTATGAAAGTTTTTTTTTTTTGCTTTGTATATTTATTTTCTGTTTAGAAAACAAAACAATAAAGTGCTATAAATATGATCCAATAAATATGCTAATTTTGTTTATGTTGTTTGTTTATTTTACAGGTAATTGTGTTATTTACAACAAAAATACCAAGTAAAAAAAGTATTGAAATAAGCGTATAATACAATCAAAATATATAAAACAGGTGAGTTTTATTTTTGTTTTATTAAAAACAACATAATTTTATTTATTTTAGTATGATTTAGGAAAACACTTTTTATAATTATTATGTTAACAAATTTAAATTGTATTTATTTATATTTAAAATATAAATTAAGTAAAATAGAAGGAAATTTAACCGCTGATTAAGGTTGTTGAACTTGGTATTGTATACAGATCTTAACTAAGTTATGAAACCACTGTTTCTAGTTTATGTAAACTGAACACATCTACATGTGGGTTATTGTCTTAGCTAATAATTTAATTTATTATGCTAACTTATAATTAGTCTTGGCAGTTATTCACCAGAGATGGTCAACAAAATTAAAATGCTCGTACACGTTTTTACAATTTCTGCCTTTCAACTCCTCATATAATAAGTCAAAACTGTACTAATATTTGCTTATTTTAACAATTTAAATTACTCGTTAACTATTACTTCCTGGCAAACAGTATTACTTCCTGCCAAACAAGCATCTGCTTTCACTAAAGAACGCAATTTCGATTTCCCGGTACAACGGCAAACAATTTTCGACTTACCGAGACTCTCGGGATCTCGGTTTAAAAACTATAATTATCACTACAATCATTAGTTGATAAACTGAGACCAAAATAATATTGAATCATTGATCAATTGCTTAATCTGCTTAATTACCTCGAATGAATTTTGACATATCATATGTCGACAGTGTTTTTTTTTTTATAGATAATTCTATACTTATTTTAAAGATATGTACCATAAAAGGAAACCATATTTGCGAGAGAAAACAATAGGTGTTAGTTATTATATATATCAAGTATTATATAACAGTGACGCAATTTTTAAGCAAGTTTTGTAAATTTATTTAAAATTAAAATTGTTTAAAAATTCACAAAAAGAATTTAAAATTTAATAATTCCAAAAGTATTGGCTGATGATCGCCTTCTTCCGAAACCCTATTCCAATTGTCATACGAAGTTAAAATTTGTCGAAGTTGTTCGCAAAAAACAATTTTGAGCCACCCCACAGTGCTTTGATCCCATACAATAGAAGGAGTTGTCGTAGGAAATTGAAACTTGGTACACATATTACTTTAGGCTTAGAATGAATAAATACGAAGTTTTGGCACAAGGACACGCCTACCTTCCATATATCCTGAAGTTAAAAAACTAAATTTTTTCTAAAATACTGGTCTGAACTTTACCAAAATTTGTGCCAGCTATTAAAAACAGATTCCTTATAAGTCTTCTAATTAATTTTTTAATCGGAGCAAGGACACGCCCACCTCCCACATATTCTGAAAGTAAATTACGGAATTACTGCGTGAGAGATCCACAAAAATTTGTAGTTGCAGTTAAATGTAGACTATTTATGAGACTTCCAATTTTTATTTAAATCGGAACAGGAACACCCCTACCTCCCAAATATTCTGAAATGTGAAAAACGCATTTTCTTCTAAAATAATGGTCAAAATATTTTATTTAATAGGAGCAAGGACATACCTACCTCCCCCAAGCCCTATCATTTTTAAATATTGTTTAAATTTCTGCACTCACATTTTATCTTCAGTAACTTATTAATTTGCCTTATTTCGCCCGATATCCGCTCCAACATTTATAGTTTTTTTTTCAATATTGTATTAAATTTTAAAGCAATGTCTATTTAACATCATAAAATATTTTAGCATAAAGAATTCTTTGACTTTTGTGTAATAAAAGGAAATTTAGAAATTGCTTAAATTACTATTTTTTTTAGTTGTGGCAAAAAATAGGAAATAATTTTTCTTTTATATATTAAAAAAACAATACTAAATTTCAGAATCAAGCAAAAAAATTTTATAACTTTTTTTTAATACTCCATCGAACTCATGTAATTTTTGTATTAAAATTTAAAAATACTTAAGTTTCGAAATAATTTTTATAATTTTTTTTATTTTAATTTAGCAAAATAAATTACTTCAACATTAAGAACTCTTTGAAATTGAAGTAAAAACAGAAAATCAGACACTTTTTCAATTTAACTTTTTTTTAAAGTTGTGGCAAATAATAGGCTCTAACTATTTTTTAATATGTTAAATAACTGTGAAGACGTACATAAATCGTAAACAAATTTTATAATTTCTTATAATTTGTTTATGTCCTTCATCAAATTTAATAAATTTTAAGGTTTTAAGTAAAAAATATGTGTAAATTTGAGCAACAATATATATTTATTCGAAACACAATGTTTTAAAAATAATAGTTTTAATTTACTAATATTCTGAGGTATTGAAAAAACAAAACTTCAACACTTTTTATCGAAAAATTAAATTTTGAAAAATTTTTTCTTAACACAGTTTAAAACCAGCTTTTAATTCTCTAAATTTAGCGCCCTCTATTAGCTATAAAAATAACTTTTTCCAAAAAAATCTTTTTAAACTATATGATCTATGTTGTCACCTTTCTAAAAATTTATATTTCAAAATAATTTGAAAAATGTTTTATTTGGTTTTTGTCTATGAAACAAAGTACTGTGCACCCTAAGCTTCAGTCAATTATCTACCAAATTTTCTTTATAAAACACTCGCTTTCGTGTTATAGATTCTGTCAGATGTTCTCGTTTTCGTTGAAATTATTGAATAACTAATGATTTGTGAGACTTACTTCTAACTTTTTGTATTAACTTTCCTAATAGTTCGTCAAATTTCTATGACACAATTTATAATGTATATAATGTGAACAATACTCTTTCAATCCGTTTACTAGTTCACTTGTCGGCTTGTAGTGATAATATTGTATTAATTGAATTCTTGCTATAGTCATCTCATATAAATATTGTAATTAATTGTAAACAAAACCTTACTGATGAAATTATTTTTAAGATATAGTTCCCAGATATATGTTTACCTTATTTTTCTTTAAAATTACTAAAATATATGTTTTTGTTAAAATTCACTTAATATTGTTCCATTTTAATGCTTTTAAAATTCCCGGGAATCCTATATGAAATTACAGGGAAAGCGGCATATGAAAAACTGCAAATTTCCCGGAAATTTTGGTATGCATTCCCTAGCTTTCACTTTTTTCTACAACGTATGAATTTTTTATCGGCATGACTAATATGACCCTTCTTAAGCAGTCTCACTTGTACATCTTGTACTTGTAAATTAAACTCCAATCGATGCCTATTCCAATTATACAGGGAAACATACCGCGCATGGAGTTTCTTAGTCAATTTGGATACAAGATACTAATAAGTACTAATCACCTAATCCACTTTTTTGAGTAGAATCTAGTTCTTGCGATAAACTGCGATTTGTAAAATTAAGTAGGTTGCACTATATATTGAAGCATATCTCGAAAACGTCTTGTCTGATTTTGGTCTAAAAAATATATAAACTAATTCTAATTAAAATTGTCTTCCAGTCGTTCTTAAATTTCTTTTTAATAAAGTAAACAGTTATGGAGACTTAACGATAGTTTTCATCTGCATCTTTTGGTGTAATACTTATATCAATCGTACACACAGTTCTCGAGTTTATTAGACACGCCCATACAAAATAAACGCAGACCTGATGGATAAAAACTGAAAGAAAATTCGTGTTTAGCACATCAAAATCCTTCAACTATTTGCCTTTAGGGGAGAATTCTTTTTGACGATCAGTATTATTTGAAACAAAATTTATTCCTTTTTACATTTTATTTTACAACAGAAGATCCACGATTATTCTATATAAAAAAGTGCAAAAAAGATCACTTATATTTCTCAATATGAAACATAATTTTTATATAAACAACTAAAATCTCAATTTATAAGAAATCTGGAGGCCGTAGAGCAAAAAGAATGAATTGCTTATTTTATATGAAAAGCTAAAGTCCCATATGTAGGAAATGAGGTTGCACTATATATTGAAGCATATCTTGGTAATTTTATTCAAAAAATATCAAAAAAACTATAATTAAATTATTTTTTAATGCAGTTAAAAGTTATGGAGAAATAAAAATTATTTTCTGGAAAAAATTAAATTTCTTACAAAATTTCCATTGAGAAACTCATATATAAAAATTATTGTTAATACAATTATGTACTTCATTAACCACAGAAACTGTTTATCAATATTACAAAAAAAAAAATCTTTTAAAAACGAGTCACTAAGAAATTTGTAAATTATTAATCCAAAAGTAATTGTAATTCAAAACTGACGAACCCATGACGAAATTAATGGGCGATTTTGATTTTGGTAATTTTGCTGGCAAATGTTCTAGGTTTTGTTAATAAATTTATCACAATATCTTTATAAAATAAAAACATAATAAAGAGAAAAAAAAAAAAATTATATAAATTTTTTTTGCTCATTTATTACAATACATTTGAAAAATTGCCTTAGTGAAGATATATTAAAAGAGGCTTATATAAGATCAATTTATCTGTTTTTTAATCAGAAATTTTATTGCTACAAGTAAATATCCTAAACGATAAAATGGTCAATGTTAAATACTAACTTCCGAATTCAAAAAATAATTTTAAAAAGGGACAAATCAAGGGACAAATTTTTACCTAAAAAAATGTATTTTTAAAGACATTTTATATATAAATATTTTTCGTATTTTTATTTGATTTTTTTTATAAAATCAAATTTGGAAAACATTCCATGATAAAAAAATTCTCCTCAAAATGTCAAAATATGCTCTAACAGGGTAAAATATTCACTTGCAAAATCGATGCCAAAATGTTGTATATTTGAATATCTTTTGAATCTGTAAAACTACCTGTTACTTTACAATTTTTTATATTTAATTTACTACTTATATATTTTATTTATTATATTAGATTTGCATAAGCTTCATTAAATTTAATACAACGTGCAATTTAAGCGTTTAAACGCTGACTTCTTTATACATTTTATGAATAGAACAACACTGTCAACAGTTTGAAAATCATTGTTTACATTATCCAACAAAACAACCACTTTTTGCCACAAACTCTTACTAGAGTCTCACTAAATTTTACACTATAGCTATCTCTTTTCATCTTATTAACTAAACTCTACTTTAACAACTCACTAAACTCTACCAACATAAACAAATACAAACCAAAAAGAAAGAGAGAATGAAGAAAAAATAAGATTAAAATATAGAAAATACGAAAAGAAAAAACAACACACACACAAAATGTTAAACAGTTTGACAGTTTTAACGCGGATAGAAAGAACGTGAGTTCAAGTGAATCTATACGAGTGGTTAAAATTTTTCAAAAAAATTAAAGAAAATTTTAGATATTAATTAAATTTAGAAAGAAATAAATAATTTCGAATAAAAGAAAAATTACAATAATGAAATCTTAAAGCTGATAACAAATTAAATAGATTAATTTAAGGTTTTTAAACGCGGCTGATTAGACGTTTTTTTTTTTCGTTTCGTGACGGTAAAAAAATCTTTTGCAAAAGAAGAAGAAGAAAAAATCCAATTTAATACTTTTAGTGTATGTTGCCTGCTTATCTCCCCCTTATACTTTTCTATTGGAAAGGGAGTTTAAAAAGTGTGTTTATTCGTTTGTGTAAATGTTTGTCTTTAGTTTTTTGACATTACGTTTTCATAGTTAAATTCGTAGCTAACCAAAAAAAAAAGTGTGTGAGTGTTTTGTTTTTTTCTATCTATTCCATCATCTTCTTTTCATTAAATACGGTTTAAATAACAACAAAAAATCGATTTGTTTACATGTGAAAAATTTAAGAAGCAGCATTTAAAAGCAACACAAAGAAAACAAAAGAATAATAAAAATAAGAAAAGAAATATGCAAGAAAATTTGCAAAATTATTATATTATTTGAAAAGAAAATTAAAAGTTATGAAAAGTAATAAGGAAAATAATAAAAATTAATAAAAGTTTTTCTAAAAAAAGTGAAAATTAATTTTAACAAAAGCCGGTTTTTATGTGTTCATTTGCTTAACCCCTAGACAGACAGACGTAAACGAGAGGCGCCTGTCTGCTTTTAACAGAAAATTTATGGCAAATTTATAAAGAAAAGAGGTATAAAAATAAATTTATTAATCAAAAAAATAAAAAATTCTATTCTTTATTAAACAAAAAGTGTTTTAAATTATTTAAAATTTAAAAAATAATCTTCTGTAATTCCTTTAACTCCCCATTTCGTAACGTGTGGGCGTTTAATGTTTGTCTTGTCTTTTAACACATTCAACAATAACGACAACTACAGCAACAACAACGAAAATAATACCAGTTCAACCACTCATAATTTAAATTAAATCAATTCAAATAGTTTTTTAAAATGTGTTATGTATAAATAATTTTAAAAATTTAATACCAAATAAATAAAGTGCTAAAATTAGTATAGAATTTCTAATAAGAAATAAATACATAAAAAAAGTGTTCTTTGTGTTTTTTTTTTATTATCTTCTACTAAGTCCAACATACATTCTTAAGAAATTCTTAAGAAAACCAACAATCAATACAACAACAACAAGAAGAAGAATAAGAAGAATCAAACAAAGCAATTTGCTGCATATTAAAAGGGATTAACATACAAATAATACTCTTTATTTTGAGAGCAATAACAACAACATCTATGTATACAACTATTGTACGAAAATTGGATTATTTTTTGTAAACATCCATCAAAATATTAAGAAAAAACAAGGTAAATTTATGTGTAAATAATGTTTTAAGAGTTAAATACGATAATTTTTATTTTAATTTAATGAAAAGTACGTTTTTTTTTTTTTTTTTTTGGTAATCGATATTTAATGTGTGGATTTTTTAACAAGATTTTTAGGAATAAATAAAAATGCTAAATAATAGTTAAAGTCATTATTTCTCAGGAATTGAAAAAAACACTTAACCACCATAGCTCATTGGAGCAGTGTGGCCAGATTAGGGGATTTGTCACAAATTCGGCATTAAAACTTGGTGACAGTTTTTCAAGGGGAGGAATTTGGGAATTTTGATAAAATGTGGGGATTTGTTATTCAATTTATAGATAATTTTCGATAAATTTCAATCTTTAAAGAAAAATGACAATAAATCTTAATTTTTATAGACTAAGGAGTGAGATCGAAAAAATCTTAACACACAATTTGCCTCTTAACTTTTTTCGGAAGCAATATTTAATTTTTTTTTGATCTAGTTATCTTTGAAAAATATATCAGTTATTATTTTTATTTACAACCATGTTGTTTTGTTGTGAGTTTGATCAAAATGAGTGACGAAGATATTAACAATTTTCCAAAAAAAAAAAAAAAATCCAAATTGGTCCTACAAAATTTGGCCAAAGAATTAAAGGTCTGCCATCAAACTGTTTCCAAAATTATTAAACAGGATCAGAAGAATTTGACCATTAATACCTCGTTCGGGGGGGGGGGGGGGGGGTGGGGGGGGGAAAAAGGTCCACATGATATTGGGAAGGCCAAGAAACTTGAAAGCATATTGAAAAGAGTTCAAATCTCATCTGGTAGAAAAGCAACCCGGTTAGTTCAGTGCGAAAAGTTAAAGCCAATGCAGGCTTGAAAACAAACAAAGTTGAATGCTACAAAAAATTTAGAAGCCAAGAATAAGGCACGGAATTTCATACAAAATTTCATACAAAAATACTCATGTTGTGTAATGGATTACGGAACATATGTTCTGGCAGATTTTTCGCAGTTTGCCGGGTCAAAATTTTTATTTTGCTAATGCTCGAGGAAATGTTGAAGATAAATTTAAGACCCAAAAGCAGACAACATTTTCTAAAAAATTCCTGGTATGGCAAGCTTTATGCAGATGCGGTAAAAGAAGTAAGTCATTTCTTACAGTGGGCTCTAAAAATACCGAAATATATATCAAAGAATGTTTGCAAAAAAAGCATTTTCCTTCCAAAAGAGTGCACAATGTGTCCACATATTTTTGAACCGATTTGGCATTATGTTCTGTTGGTGCTTATAGGCTTATAGGCTATGTCGGTTCGATGTCACGCTTACATTTTACGCCCACTTTTTTTAAAACTCTAAAACGGCTGCACCGATTTTTAAGAAATTTGACACACAGATAGTACCAGTACCGAAAGTGGTTATAGACTATATAAGACCTCGATTAGATGTTACAGCCCACTTTTTTAAAATTCTTAAACGGCTGCACCAATTTTCACTAAATTTAACACACAGATATTACCAGTGCTAGGTAAGATCTCTCTATTTACGCCCGCTTTTAAAGGGCGGAAAGGTCCAGGGGGGCAGTAAATATTTGCTATCGCCTAGTAAGGGGTATCGAAGCACACCGGGAAAAGCTAGTTTTCTATAAATTATTTTATTTTTTCTTTTTACACAAAATTTTCAATGAAATTCGCTTTTTATGGATTTTTCTTTTGCCTAAAATGTCTTTTCTTTTTGGGGAAAATATTTAATGAACTTTCTTTTGATATGAAATTATCGATAAATTTTGTTTTTATAGGAAATATTCGATACATTTTATTTTTTTTAGAAAATTGTCGATAAATTTTATTTTTCTAAAAAAAATGTTGATAAATTCTCTTCTTATTAATGTAATCGATATTTTAAAAATCTTAGACAAGGTTTTGTAAAGCTGTGAATGGAAAGAGACCATTGCACAGAGGGCCAGGGAGATAAATCTTTGGCCAAAACTCTTTATCGTTGCCGGAAAAAAATGCCGACAAATTCATATATCAATAAAAAATTCAAAATTGCGGAACCAAAATGGCTGCCAAAATTTTTAAAAAATTTTCTGATCCAGCTAAAATTTTGTGTAAATGTAGTTTTAAAGATACTTAATTTGAAACTGAAATCAGAATTAAAAAAATAAAATAAAATTCGGACTCAACATATATGGCGTCCAAATTTTTTTTGTTGCCGTATCTTTCTAAAATAAAGTTTTCTGTTTATTTTTGAGGTTACTAAATTAAGAAGCAAACTTAAAACAACAAGTAAGAAAGTTATAGTCGGTCTAACCCGACAATATAACACCCTACACCATTGCGTTAAATGATTTCCGAAATTTTCGAAAATGGACTTAACATGAAATTAGTTAGTATGATTTTTATTGATTTTAAATTTATTTGAGTCAAATATTACCATGATGCTTTAATTTATATGCGATTTTGAGAGTTAAGGCATTTTCGAAAGTGGGCTTTATATGGGAGTTATGCCTAATTGTGGACCGATTTTATTTTTATTGAAATAGTGATATACATAAGGCATTTCTAAGAGTTGAAACCCTATTCGAGGGGTATTTGTGTGAGAGCGAGTTGAAATAATAAACCTATGATGACCAATTTCCATACTTTTTTACTTCTTTTAAATAGAGAGTATCCATTTATGTGTAAACATACTGGATAAACATTTATTTGAAAAAATATCTAAATATTTTTTTTTTAAATCTAGGAACTATTATAAAAAGGTGAGATTTGGCCATTTATCATTTAGAGCAAGTTTGTGAAACTTTTTTAAAAACCTACATTTTAATAGATATAAAAATTTAAAAAAAAATGCTTCTATCGAACTGAAGAAGGTTAATATCAAACAAATTTTAACTTATTTGATTAAAATTAAAAAAAAAAAAAATATATTTTTGTTTTGTGCACTGGTGTGCAGTTATGAATTTACATACTTTTCGTTTTAGACATAACCTACTTTGAAGTTTTTTTTTTTTTTTTTTTTTGGGGTCATTGATTAGAAAAACATTTTTTGATTGCGAATTAGTCTTTAATAATAATGTCTTATTATTTACTATTTCTTTAAATTTGATAAGTAAGTAATCAAAATCTCGCGAATGTTATGTGTTTTGCAAGCTACTTTTAAACTAGCATATCATTTGTTTTTTTTTTTTTTTTTTTTTAACATTGTATTTTTTAAATCATTCAATAACTTATTAGGAATACAAAATCGTTTTTCATTTGCTTTTTTTTTAAGCTTAATTAATTAGTATGTTGAAAATAGCTTCACATATGTACATCAAAATATTTGTGATGACATACAAAATTTGAAGTCTATTAGTAGAATTACTTGTACATATAAAGAAATTTCTATAATTAAGTTCATAATTTATTCACGTTTGTTTAGCAATGTAGTCATTATTTTTTATATTTTATTTTAAGAGCTCTTTCTTTTTCTAAAACTTTTTATAGATTTTGTTGACTTATAAATAAAAAGCTATAATCGTTAAATATATTTTTTTGGATAATTTATTATATATATTTAAAAAAAAAAATGGGAATTTGGCTTAAATCATGTTATAATTAAATTTGTGACCTTGAAATTTTGTCAAAATATTAAAAAAAAAAAAGGGTGTGAAGATAAATACGTCAGTTAAATACGTCCTACACAAATGTTAAATACGCTCCAAACGCTGTTATTTGATTTTTCAAAATGAACAAATTTATTTTTGAATAAAAAAACTATATAAAAATTAAATTTTTATTAAAAAAATCTAAACTTATTTATAAAACATATCAAAATATAAAATTATAAAAAAAAATTGCCGAATATGTCACTTTATACATAAAATATCTTTAAACAAAAATGGAATATTTCAAGTGGCTCCAATGGACACAAGGAGCAGACATGAATCGGGTAAGCGGAAGAGTGGGAGTAGCCTAGGACTAGTAGATTCCAGAAATGTATATTCTATGTCCAGATTCCATCTGTGATCAGAGATATATAATTTTGAAAAATGTATTTTTTCACTATGTGAATATGGAAAAATGTGGAATTTTCAAGTGGCTCCAATGGACACAAGGAGCAGACATGAATCGGGTAAGCGGAAGAGTGGGAGTAGCCTAGGACTAGTAGATTCCAGAAATGTATATTCTATGTCCAGATTCCATCTGTGATCAGAGATATATAATTTTGAAAAATGTATTTTTTCACTATGTGAATATTGAAAAGTGTGGAATTTTCAAGTGGCTCCAATGAACACAAGGAGCAGACATGAATCGGGTAAGCGGAATAGTGGGAGTAGCCTAGGACTAGTAGATTCCAGAAATATATATTCTACGTCCAGATTCCATCTGCGATCAGAGATATATAATTTTGAAAAATGTATTTTTGCACTATGTGAATATGGAAAAATGTGGAATTTTCAAGTGGCTCCAATGGACACAAGGAGCAGACATGAATCGGGTAAGCGGAAGAGTGGGAGTAGCCTAGGACTAGCAGATTCCAGAAATGTATATTCTATGTCCAGATTCCATCTGTGATCAGAGATATATAATTTTGAAAAATGTATTTTTTCACTATGTGAATATGTAAAAATGTGGAATTTTCAAGTGGCCCCAATGGACACAAGGAGCAGACATGAATCGGGTAAGCGGAAGAGTGGGAGTAGCCTAGGACTAGTAGATTCCAGAAATGTATATTCTATGTCCAGATTCCATCTGTGATCAGAGATATATAATTTTGAAAAATGTATTTTTTCACTATGTGAATATGGAAAAATGTGGAATTTTCAAGTGGCTCCAATGGACACAAGGAGCAGACATGAATCGGGTAAGCGGAAGAGTGGGAGTAGCCTAGGACTAGTAGATTCCAGAAATGTATATTCTATGTCCAGATTCCATCTGTGATCAGAGATATATAATTTTGAAAAATGTATTTTTTCACTATGTGAATATGGAAAAATGTGTAATTTTCAAGTGGCTCCAATGGACACAAGGAGCAGACATGAATCGGGTAAGCGGAAGAGTGGGAGTAGCCTAGGACTAGTAGATTCCAGAAATGTATATTCTATGTCCAGATTCCATCTGTGATCAGAGATATATAATTTTGAAAAATGTATTTTTTCACTATGTGAATATGGAAAAATGTGGAATTTTCAAGTGGCTCCAATGGACACAAGGAGCAGACATGAATCGGGTAAGCGGAAGAGTGGGAGTAGCCTAGGACTAGTAGATTCCAGAAATGTATATTCTATGTCCAGATTCCATCTGTGATCAGAGATATATAATTTTGAAAAATGTATTTTTTCACTATGTGAATATGGAAAAATGTGGAATTTTCAAGTGGCTCCAATGGACACAAGGAGCAGACATGAATCGGGTAAGCGGAAGAGTGGGAGTAGCCTAGGACTAGTAGATTCCAGAAATGTATATTCTATGTCCAGATTCCATCTGTGATCAGAGATATATAATTTTGAAAAATGTATTTTTTCACTATGTGAATATGGAAAAATGTGGAATTTTCAAGTGGCTCCAATGGACACAAGGAGCAGACATGAATCGGGTAAGCGGAAGAGTGGGAGTAGCCTAGGACTAGTAGATTCCAGAAATGTATATTCTATGTCCAGATTCCATCTGTGATCAGAGATATATAATTTTGAAAAATGTATTTTTTCACTATGTGAATATGGAAAAATGTGGAATTTTCAAGTGGCTCCAATGGACACAAGGAGCAGACATGAATCGGGTAAGCGGAAGAGTGGGAGTAGCCTAGAACTAGTAGATTCCAGAAATGTATATTCTATGTCCAGATTCCATCTGTGATCAGAGATATATAATTTTGAAAAATGTATTTTTTCACTATGTGAATATGGAAAAATGTGGAATTTTCAAGTGGCTCCAATGGACACAAGGAGCAGACATGAATCGGGTAAGCGGAAGAGTGGGAGTAGCCTAGGACTAGTAGATTCCAGAAATGTATATTCTATGTCCAGATTCCATCTGTGATCAGAGATATATAATTTTGAAAAATGTATTTTTTCACTATGTGAATATGGAAAAATGTGGAATTTTCAAGAGGCTCCAATGAACACAAGGAGCAGACATGAATCGGGTAAGCGGAAGAGTGGGAGTAGCCTAGAACTAGTAGATTCCAGAAATGTATATTCTATGTCCAGATTCCATCTGTGATCAGAGATATATAATTTTGAAAAATGTATTTTTTCACTATGTGAATATGGAAAAATGTGGAATTTTCAAGAGGCTCCAATGAACACAAGGAGCAGACATGAATCGGGTAAGCGGAATAGTGGGAGTAGCCTAGGACTAGTAGATTCCAGAATTGTATATTCTATGTCCAGATTCCATCTGTGATCAGAGATATATAATTTTGAAAAATGTATTTTTTCACTATGTGAATATGGAAAAATGTGGAATTTTCAAGTGGCTCCAATGGACACAAGGAGCAGACATGAATCGGGTAAGCGGAAGAGTGGGAGTAGCCTAGGACTAGTAGATTCCAGAAATGTATATTCTATGTCCAGATTCCATCTGTGATCAGAGATATATAATTTTGAAAAATGTATTTTTTCACTATGTGAATATGGAAAAATGTGGAATTTTCAAGTGGCTCCAATGGACACAAGGAGCAGACATGAATCGGGTAAGCGGAAGAGTGGGAGTAGCCTAGGACTAGTAGATTCCAGAAATATATATTCTACGTCCAGATTCCAACTGTGATCAGAGATATATAATTTTGAAAAATGTATTTTTTCACTATGTGAATATTGAAAAGTGTGGAATTTTCAAGTGGCTCCAATGGACACAAGGAGCAGACATGAATCGGGTAAGCGGAATAGTGGGAGTAGCCTAGGACTAGTAGATTCCAGAAATATATATTCTACGTCCAGATTCCATCTGCGATCAGAGATATATAATTTTGAAAAATGTATTTTTGCACTATGTGAATATGGAAAAATGTGGAATTTTCAAGTGGCTCCAATGGACACAAGGAGCAGACATGAATCGGGTAAGCGGAAGAGTGGGAGTAGCCTAGGACTAGTAGATTCCAGAAATGTATATTCTATGTCCAGATTCCATCTGTGATCAGAGATATATAATTTTGAAAAATGTATTTTTTCACTATGTGAATATGTAAAAATGTGGAATTTTCAAGTGGCCCCAATGGACACAAGGAGCAGACATGAATCGGGTAAGCGGAAGAGTGGGAGTAGCCTAGGACTAGTAGATTCCAGAAATGTATATTCTATGTCCAGATTCCATCTGTGATCAGAGATATATAATTTTGAAAAATGTATTTTTTCACTATGTGAATATGGAAAAATGTGGAATTTTCAAGTGGCTCCAATGGACACAAGGAGCAGACATGAATCGGGTAAGCGGAAGAGTGGGAGTAGCCTAGGACTAGTAGATTCCAGAAATGTATATTCTATGTCCAGATTCCATCTGTGATCAGAGATATATAATTTTGAAAAATGTATTTTTTCACTATGTGAATATGGAAAAATGTGGAATTTTCAAGTGGCTCCAATGGACACAAGGAGCAGACATGAATCGGGTAAGCGGAAGAGTGGGAGTAGCCTAGGACTAGTAGATTCCAGAAATGTATATTCTATGTCCAGATTCCATCTGTGATCAGAGATATATAATTTTGAAAAATGTATTTTTTCACTATGTGAATATGGAAAAATGTGGAATTTTCAAGTGGCTCCAATGGACACAAGGAGCAGACATGAATCGGGTAAGCGGAAGAGTGGGAGTAGCCTAGGACTAGTAGATTCCAGAAATGTATATTCTATGTCCAGATTCCATCTGTGATCAGAGATATATAATTTTGAAAAATGTATTTTTTCACTATGTGAATATGGAAAAATGTGGAATTTTCAAGTGGCTCCAATGGACACAAGGAGCAGACATGAATCGGGTAAGCGGAAGAGTGGGAGTAGCCTAGGACTAGTAGATTCCAGAAATGTATATTCTATGTCCAGATTCCATCTGTGATCAGAGATATATAATTTTGAAAAATGTATTTTTTCACTATGTGAATATGGAAAAATGTGGAATTTTCAAGTGGCTCCAATGGACACAAGGAGCAGACATGAATCGGGTAAGCGGAAGAGTGGGAGTAGCCTAGGACTAGTAGATTCCAGAAATGTATATTCTATGTCCAGATTCCATCTGTGATCAGAGATATATAATTTTGAAAAATGTATTTTTTCACTATGTGAATATGGAAAAATGTGGAATTTTCAAGTGGCTCCAATGGACACAAGGAGCAGACATGAATCGGGTAAGCGGAAGAGTGGGAGTAGCCTAGGACTAGTAGATTCCAGAAATGTATATTCTATGTCCAGATTCCATCTGTGATCAGAGATATATAATTTTGAAAAATGTATTTTTTCACTATGTGAATATTGAAAAGTGTGGAATTTTCAAGTGGCTCCAATGAACACAAGGAGCAGACATGAATCGGGTAAGCGGAATAGTGGGAGTAGCCTAGGACTAGTAGATTCCAGAAATATATATTCTACGTCCAGATTCCATCTGCGATCAGAGATATATAATTTTGAAAAATGTATTTTTGCACTATGTGAATATGGAAAAATGTGGAATTTTCAAGTGGCTCCAATGGACACAAGGAGCAGACATGAATCGGGTAAGCGGAAGAGTGGGAGTAGCCTAGGACTAGCAGATTCCAGAAATGTATATTCTATGTCCAGATTCCATCTGTGATCAGAGATATATAATTTTGAAAAATGTATTTTTTCACTATGTGAATATGTAAAAATGTGGAATTTTCAAGTGGCCCCAATGGACACAAGGAGCAGACATGAATCGGGTAAGCGGAAGAGTGGGAGTAGCCTAGGACTAGTAGATTCCAGAAATGTATATTCTATGTCCAGATTCCATCTGTGATCAGAGATATATAATTTTGAAAAATGTATTTTTTCACTATGTGAATATGGAAAAATGTGGAATTTTCAAGTGGCTCCAATGGACACAAGGAGCAGACATGAATCGGGTAAGCGGAAGAGTGGGAGTAGCCTAGGACTAGTAGATTCCAGAAATGTATATTCTATGTCCAGATTCCATCTGTGATCAGAGATATATAATTTTGAAAAATGTATTTTTTCACTATGTGAATATGGAAAAATGTGTAATTTTCAAGTGGCTCCAATGGACACAAGGAGCAGACATGAATCGGGTAAGCGGAAGAGTGGGAGTAGCCTAGGACTAGTAGATTCCAGAAATGTATATTCTATGTCCAGATTCCATCTGTGATCAGAGATATATAATTTTGAAAAATGTATTTTTTCACTATGTGAATATGGAAAAATGTGGAATTTTCAAGTGGCTCCAATGGACACAAGGAGCAGACATGAATCGGGTAAGCGGAAGAGTGGGAGTAGCCTAGGACTAGTAGATTCCAGAAATGTATATTCTATGTCCAGATTCCATCTGTGATCAGAGATATATAATTTTGAAAAATGTATTTTTTCACTATGTGAATATGGAAAAATGTGGAATTTTCAAGTGGCTCCAATGGACACAAGGAGCAGACATGAATCGGGTAAGCGGAAGAGTGGGAGTAGCCTAGGACTAGTAGATTCCAGAAATGTATATTCTATGTCCAGATTCCATCTGTGATCAGAGATATATAATTTTGAAAAATGTATTTTTTCACTATGTGAATATGGAAAAATGTGGAATTTTCAAGTGGCTCCAATGGACACAAGGAGCAGACATGAATCGGGTAAGCGGAAGAGTGGGAGTAGCCTAGGACTAGTAGATTCCAGAAATGTATATTCTATGTCCAGATTCCATCTGTGATCAGAGATATATAATTTTGAAAAATGTATTTTTTCACTATGTGAATATGGAAAAATGTGGAATTTTCAAGTGGCTCCAATGGACACAAGGAGCAGACATGAATCGGGTAAGCGGAAGAGTGGGAGTAGCCTAGAACTAGTAGATTCCAGAAATGTATATTCTATGTCCAGATTCCATCTGTGATCAGAGATATATAATTTTGAAAAATGTATTTTTTCACTATGTGAATATGGAAAAATGTGGAATTTTCAAGTGGCTCCAATGGACACAAGGAGCAGACATGAATCGGGTAAGCGGAAGAGTGGGAGTAGCCTAGGACTAGTAGATTCCAGAAATGTATATTCTATGTCCAGATTCCATCTGTGATCAGAGATATATAATTTTGAAAAATGTATTTTTTCACTATGTGAATATGGAAAAATGTGGAATTTTCAAGAGGCTCCAATGAACACAAGGAGCAGACATGAATCGGGTAAGCGGAAGAGTGGGAGTAGCCTAGAACTAGTAGATTCCAGAAATGTATATTCTATGTCCAGATTCCATCTGTGATCAGAGATATATAATTTTGAAAAATGTATTTTTTCACTATGTGAATATGGAAAAATGTGGAATTTTCAAGAGGCTCCAATGAACACAAGGAGCAGACATGAATCGGGTAAGCGGAATAGTGGGAGTAGCCTAGGACTAGTAGATTCCAGAATTGTATATTCTATGTCCAGATTCCATCTGTGATCAGAGATATATAATTTTGAAAAATGTATTTTTTCACTATGTGAATATGGAAAAATGTGGAATTTTCAAGTGGCTCCAATGGACACAAGGAGCAGACATGAATCGGGTAAGCGGAAGAGTGGGAGTAGCCTAGGACTAGTAGATTCCAGAAATGTATATTCTATGTCCAGATTCCATCTGTGATCAGAGATATATAATTTTGAAAAATGTATTTTTTCACTATGTGAATATGGAAAAATGTGGAATTTTCAAGTGGCTCCAATGGACACAAGGAGCAGACATGAATCGGGTAAGCGGAAGAGTGGGAGTAGCCTAGGACTAGTAGATTCCAGAAATATATATTCTACGTCCAGATTCCAACTGTGATCAGAGATATATAATTTTGAAAAATGTATTTTTTCACTATGTGAATATTGAAAAGTGTGGAATTTTCAAGTGGCTCCAATGGACACAAGGAGCAGACATGAATCGGGTAAGCGGAATAGTGGGAGTAGCCTAGGACTAGTAGATTCCAGAAATATATATTCTACGTCCAGATTCCATCTGCGATCAGAGATATATAATTTTGAAAAATGTATTTTTGCACTATGTGAATATGGAAAAATGTGGAATTTTCAAGTGGCTCCAATGGACACAAGGAGCAGACATGAATCGGGTAAGCGGAAGAGTGGGAGTAGCCTAGGACTAGTAGATTCCAGAAATGTATATTCTATGTCCAGATTCCATCTGTGATCAGAGATATATAATTTTGAAAAATGTATTTTTTCACTATGTGAATATGTAAAAATGTGGAATTTTCAAGTGGCCCCAATGGACACAAGGAGCAGACATGAATCGGGTAAGCGGAAGAGTGGGAGTAGCCTAGGACTAGTAGATTCCAGAAATGTATATTCTATGTCCAGATTCCATCTGTGATCAGAGATATATAATTTTGAAAAATGTATTTTTTCACTATGTGAATATGGAAAAATGTGGAATTTTCAAGTGGCTCCAATGGACACAAGGAGCAGACATGAATCGGGTAAGCGGAAGAGTGGGAGTAGCCTAGGACTAGTAGATTCCAGAAATGTATATTCTATGTCCAGATTCCATCTGTGATCAGAGATATATAATTTTGAAAAATGTATTTTTTCACTATGTGAATATGGAAAAATGTGGAATTTTCAAGTGGCTCCAATGGACACAAGGAGCAGACATGAATCGGGTAAGCGGAAGAGTGGGAGTAGCCTAGGACTAGTAGATTCCAGAAATGTATATTCTATGTCCAGATTCCATCTGTGATCAGAGATATATAATTTTGAAAAATGTATTTTTTCACTATGTGAATATGGAAAAATGTGGAATTTTCAAGTGGCTCCAATGGACACAAGGAGCAGACATGAATCGGGTAAGCGGAAGAGTGGGAGTAGCCTAGGACTAGTAGATTCCAGAAATGTATATTCTATGTCCAGATTCCATCTGTGATCAGAGATATATAATTTTGAAAAATGTATTTTTTCACTATGTGAATATGGAAAAATGTGGAATTTTCAAGTGGCTCCAATGGACACAAGGAGCAGACATGAATCGGGTAAGCGGAAGAGTGGGAGTAGCCTAGGACTAGTAGATTCCAGAAATGTATATTCTATGTCCAGATTCCATCTGTGATCAGAGATATATAATTTTGAAAAATGTATTTTTTCACTATGTGAATATGGAAAAATGTGGAATTTTCAAGTGGCTCCAATGGACACAAGGAGCAGACATGAATCGGGTAAGCGGAAGAGTGGGAGTAGCCTAGGACTAGTAGATTCCAGAAATGTATATTCTATGTCCAGATTCCATCTGTGATCAGAGATATATAATTTTGAAAAATGTATTTTTTCACTATGTGAATATGGAAAAATGTGGAATTTTCAAGTGGCTCCAATGGACACAAGGAGCAGACATGAATCGGGTAAGCGGAAGAGTGGGAGTAGCCTAGGACTAGTAGATTCCAGAAATGTATATTCTATGTCCAGATTCCATCTGTGATCAGAGATATATAATTTTGAAAAATGTATTTTTTCACTATGTGAATATTGAAAAGTGTGGAATTTTCAAGTGGCTCCAATGAACACAAGGAGCAGACATGAATCGGGTAAGCGGAATAGTGGGAGTAGCCTAGGACTAGTAGATTCCAGAAATATATATTCTACGTCCAGATTCCATCTGCGATCAGAGATATATAATTTTGAAAAATGTATTTTTGCACTATGTGAATATGGAAAAATGTGGAATTTTCAAGTGGCTCCAATGGACACAAGGAGCAGACATGAATCGGGTAAGCGGAAGAGTGGGAGTAGCCTAGGACTAGCAGATTCCAGAAATGTATATTCTATGTCCAGATTCCATCTGTGATCAGAGATATATAATTTTGAAAAATGTATTTTTTCACTATGTGAATATGTAAAAATGTGGAATTTTCAAGTGGCCCCAATGGACACAAGGAGCAGACATGAATCGGGTAAGCGGAAGAGTGGGAGTAGCCTAGGACTAGTAGATTCCAGAAATGTATATTCTATGTCCAGATTCCATCTGTGATCAGAGATATATAATTTTGAAAAATGTATTTTTTCACTATGTGAATATGGAAAAATGTGGAATTTTCAAGTGGCTCCAATGGACACAAGGAGCAGACATGAATCGGGTAAGCGGAAGAGTGGGAGTAGCCTAGGACTAGTAGATTCCAGAAATGTATATTCTATGTCCAGATTCCATCTGTGATCAGAGATATATAATTTTGAAAAATGTATTTTTTCACTATGTGAATATGGAAAAATGTGTAATTTTCAAGTGGCTCCAATGGACACAAGGAGCAGACATGAATCGGGTAAGCGGAAGAGTGGGAGTAGCCTAGGACTAGTAGATTCCAGAAATGTATATTCTATGTCCAGATTCCATCTGTGATCAGAGATATATAATTTTGAAAAATGTATTTTTTCACTATGTGAATATGGAAAAATGTGGAATTTTCAAGTGGCTCCAATGGACACAAGGAGCAGACATGAATCGGGTAAGCGGAAGAGTGGGAGTAGCCTAGGACTAGTAGATTCCAGAAATGTATATTCTATGTCCAGATTCCATCTGTGATCAGAGATATATAATTTTGAAAAATGTATTTTTTCACTATGTGAATATGGAAAAATGTGGAATTTTCAAGTGGCTCCAATGGACACAAGGAGCAGACATGAATCGGGTAAGCGGAAGAGTGGGAGTAGCCTAGGACTAGCAGATTCCAGAAATGTATATTCTATGTCCAGATTCCATCTGTGATCAGAGATATATAATTTTGAAAAATGTATTTTTTCACTATGTGAATATGTAAAAATGTGGAATTTTCAAGTGGCCCCAATGGACACAAGGAGCAGACATGAATCGGGTAAGCGGAAGAGTGGGAGTAGCCTAGGACTAGTAGATTCCAGAAATGTATATTCTATGTCCAGATTCCATCTGTGATCAGAGATATATAATTTTGAAAAATGTATTTTTTCACTATGTGAATATTGAAAAGTGTGGAATTTTCAAGTGGCTCCAATGGACACAAGGAGCAGACATGAATCGGGTAAGCGGAAGAGTGGGAGTAGCCTAGGACTAGTAGATTCCAGAAATATATATTCTACGTCCAGATTTAACTGTGATCAGAGATATATAATTTTGAAAAATGTATTTTTTCACTATGTGAATATTGAAAAGTGTGGAATTTTCAAGTGGCTCCAATGGACACAAGGAGCAGACATGAATCGGGTAAGCGGAATAGTGGGAGTAGCCTAGGACTAGTAGATTCCAGAAATATATATTCTACGTCCAGATTCCATCTGCGATCAGAGATATATAATTTTGAAAAATGTATTTTTGCACTATGTGAATATGGAAAAATGTGGAATTTTCAAGTGGCTCCAATGGACACAAGGAGCAGACATGAATCGGGTAAGCGGAAGAGTGGGAGTAGCCTAGGACTAGTAGATTCCAGAAATGTATATTCTATGTCCAGATTCCATCTGTGATCAGAGATATATAATTTTGAAAAATGTATTTTTTCACTATGTGAATATGTAAAAATGTGGAATTTTCAAGTGGCCCCAGTGGACACAAGGAGCAGACATGAATCGGGTAAGCGGAAGAGTGGGAGTAGCCTAGGACTAGTAGATTCCAGAAATGTATATTCTATGTCGAGATTCCATCTGTGATCAGAGATATATAATTTTGAAAAATGTATTTTTTCACTATGTGAATATGGAAAAATGTGGAATTTTCTAGTGGCTCCAATGGACACAAGAATATACATTTCTGGAATCTACTAGTTCTAGGCTACTCCCACTCTTCCGCTTACCCGATTCATGTCTGCTCCTTGTGTCCATTGGAGCCACTTGAAAATTCCACATTTTTCCATATTCACATAGTGAAAAAATACATTTTTCAAAATTATATATCTCTGATCACAGATGGAATCTGGACATAGAATATACATTTCTGGAATCTACTAGTCCTAGGCTACTCCCACTCTTCCGCTTACCCGATTCATGTCTGCTCCTTGTGTCCATTGGAGCCACTTGAAAATTCCACATTTTTCCATATTCACATAGTGAAAAAATACATTTTTCAAAATTATATATCTCTGATCACAGATGGAATCTGGACATAGAATATACATTTCTGGAATCTACTAGTCCTAGGCTACTCCCACTCTTCCGCTTACCCGATTCATGTCTGCTCCTTGTGTCCATTGGAGCCACTTGAAAATTCCACATTTTTCCATATTCACATAGTGAAAAAATACATTTTTCAAAATCAGATGGAATCTGGACATAGAATATACATTTCTGGAATCTACTAGTCCTAGGCTACTCCCACTCTTCCGCTTACCCGATTGTCTGCTCCTTGTGTCCATTGGAGCCACTTGAAAATTCCACATTTTTCCATATTCACATAGTGAAAAAATACATTTTTCAAAATTATATATCTCTGATCACAGATGGAATCTGGACATAGAATATACATTTCTGGAATCTACTAGTCCTAGGCTACTCCCACTCTTCCGCTTACCCGATTCATGTCTGCTCCTTGTGTCCATTGGAGCCACTTGAAAATTCCACATTTTTCCATATTCACATAGTGAAAAAATACATTTTCCAAAATTATATATCTCTGATCACAGATGGAATCTCGACATAGAATATACATTTCTGGAATCTACTAGTCCTAGGCTACTCCCACTCTTCCGCTTACCCGATTCATGTCTGCTCCTTGTGTCCATTGGAGCCACTTGAAAATTCCACATTTTTCCATATTCACATAGTGAAAAAATACATTTTTCAAAATTATATATCTCTGATCACAGATGGAATCTGGACATAGAATATACAATTCTGGAATCTACTAGTCCTAGGCTACTCCCACTCTTCCGCTTACCCGATTCATGTCTGCTCCTTGTGTCCATTGGAGCCACTTGAAAATTCCACATTTTTCCATATTCACATAGTGAAAAAATACATTTTTCAAAATTATATATCTCTGATCACAGATGGAATCTGGACATAGAATATACATTTCTGGAATCTACTAGTCCTAGGCTACTCCCACTCTTCCGCTTACCCGATTCATGTCTGCTCCTTGTGTCCATTGGAGCCACTTGAAAATTCCACATTTTTCCATATTCACATAGTGAAAAAATACATTTTTCAAAATTATATATCTCTGATCACAGTTAAATCTGGACGTAGAATATATATTTCTGGAATCTACTAGTCCTAGGCTACTCCCACTCTTCCGCTTACCCGATTCATGTCTGCTCCTTGTGTCCATTGGAGCCACTTGAAAATTCCACATTTTTCCATATTCACATAGTGAAAAAGTACATTTTTCAAAATTATATATCTCTGATCACAGATGGAATCTGGACATAGAATATACATTTCTGGAATCTACTAGTCCTAGGCTACTCCCACTCTTCCGCTTACCCGATTCATGTCTGCTCCTTGTGTCCATTGGAGCCACTTGAAATATTCCATTTTTGTTTAAAGATATTTTATGTATAAAGTGACATATTCGGCAATTTTTTTTTATAATTTTATATTTTGATATGTTTTATAAATAAGTTTAGATTTTTTTAATAAAAATTTAATTTTTATATAGTTTTTTTATTCAAAAATAAATTTGTTCATTTTGAAAAATCAAATAACAGCGTTTGGAGCGTATTTAACATTTGTGTAGGACGTATTTAACTGACGTATTTATCTTCACACCCTTAAAAAAAAAAACAAATTTGGTGCTTATAAATTTGTTTTATCAGTTTTTAAAATACAAATGAATTAGAAATGAACTAAACTGTAAAAAAAAACTAAGACTAAGTTAGAAATGAACTAGAACTGAACTAGAACTGAACTAGAACTGAACTAGGACTCAACTAGAACTGAACTAGAACTGAACTAGAACTGAACTAGAACTGAACTAGAACTGAACTAGAACTGAACTAGAACTGAACTAGAACTGAACTAGAACTGAACTAGAACTGAACTAGAACTGAACTAGAACTGAACTAGAACTGAACTAGAACTGAACTAGAACTGAACTAGAACTGAACTAGAACTGAACTAGAACTGAACTAGAACTGAACTAGAACTGAACTAGAACTGAACTAGAACTGAACTAGAACTGAACTAGAACTGAACTAGAACTGAACTAGAACTGAACTAGAACTGAACTAGAACTGAACTAGAACTGAACTAGAACTGAACTAGAACTGAACTAGAACTGAACTAGAACTGAATTAGAACTGAACTAGAACTAGAACTGAACTAGAACTGAACTAGAACTGAACTAGAACTGAACTAGAACTGAACTAGAACTAGAACTGAACTAGAACTGAACAAGAACTGAACTAGAACTGAACTAGAACTGAACTAGAACTGAACTAGAACTGAACTAGAACTGAACTAGAACTGAACTAGAACTGAACTAGAACTGAACTAGAAATGAACTAGAACTGAACTAGAACTGAACTAGAACTGAACTAGAACTGAACTAGAACTGAACTAGAACTGAACTAGAACTGAACTAGAACTGAACTAGAACTGAACTAGAACTGAACTAGAACTGAACTAGAACTGAACTAAAACTGAACTAAAACTGAACTAAAACTGAACTAAAACTGAACTAAATTTGAACTAGAACTGAATTAGAACTGAACTAGAACTGAATTGGAACTGAACTTAAACTGAACTAAAGCTGAACTAGAACTGAATTAGAACTGAACTAGAACTGAACTAAAGCTGAACTAGAACTGAATTAGAACTGAACTAGAACTGAACTAAAGCTGAACTAGAACTGAACTAGAACTGAACTAGAACTGAACTAGAACTGAACTAGAACTGAACTAGAACTGAACTAGAACTGAACTAGAACTGAACTAGAACTGAACTAGAACTGAACTAGAACTGAACTAGAACTGAACTAGAACTGAACTAGAACTGAACTAGAACTGAACTAGAACTGAACTAGAACTGAACTAGAACTGAACTAGAACTGAACTAGAACTGAACTAGAACTGAACTAGAACTGAACTAGAACTGAACTAGAACTGAACTAGAACTGAACTAGAACTGAATTAGAACTGAACTAGAACTAGAACTGAACTAGAACTGAACTAGAACTGAACTAGAACTAGAACTGAACTAGAACTGAACTAGAACTGAACTAGAACTGAACAAGAACTGAACTAGAACTGAACTAGAACTGAACTAGAACTGAACTAGAACTGAACTAGAACTGAACTAGAACTGAACTAGAACTGAACTAGAAATGAACTAGAACTGAACTAGAACTGAACTAGAACTGAACTAGAACTGAACTAGAACTGAACTAGAACTGAACTAGAACTGAACTAGAACTGAACTAGAACTGAACTAGAACTGAACTAGAACTGAACTAGAACTGAACTAGAACTGAACTAGAACTGAACTAGAACTGAACTAAAACTGAACTAAAACTGAACTAAAACTGAACTAAATTTGAACTAGAACTGAATTGGAACTGAACTTAAACTGAACTAAAGCTGAACTAGAACTGAATTAGAACTGAACTAGAACTGAACTAAAGCTGAACTAGAACTGAATTAGAACTGAACTAGAACTGAACTAAAGCTGAACTAGAACTGAATTAGAACTGAACTAGAACTGAACTGGAACTGAACTAGAACTGAACTGGAACTGAACTAGAACTGAACTAGAGCTGAACTAGAACTGAGCTAGAACTGAACTAGAACTGAACTAGAACTGAACTAGAACTAAGCTAGAACTGAACTAGAACTGAACTAGAACTGAATTGAAACTCATGTAAAAATGAAAAGAACACTATTAAATATGAATTTCATTTTAGTTAGAACCAACATATATTAATGCTAAACAGGAATTAACTCTTAAAAATCTCTTAAATTTAAATTCATTTAACCTTAACATTTATGTATAAATACTGCCAAATATTTAAGAAATTCGCTTCATTAAACTAATTTAGATAAATGTCTTTCTTTCTTATCCCTTTTCTCTTTTTCTTGCTGTTAATATTTAGTTTCAAACTACAAAATTATAACTTCAAGGCATATCATTATGACAATTAATGCTATTTATAAGAAAAAACTAGTAATATCTACCAGCTTCAAACTAAAATACTATTTTATATGGTTATACTTCTATATCTACAATTATTTTATAAATACGAAGAAAATTCATTGACCCAAAATCAACCAGTAGTAAGTAAAGTATAAAAACTTCCCTCTATTCCTGCAGCTATAAATGTTTGTTGCGAAACATTTATGAACCCTGATGATGACGATGATAACTATGATTTTGCATATCAGAACAACTATAAAAATTTTTTGCAATTAAATAAAATTAGTATGCCAAAATGCAACCCTTAGGCATAACGATAACTTTTGGAAAATTCAACGGAAAATATAACACCTCCCTCTCCCTAACACTTTAAAAACTACTTTGTAATTATTTTATTTTGAAAATGCCACAAATAGTTTTACACCATTATATTTTGCTCCTAAAATCTCACCCCCTTATACACTTTAAACACTCTTGCTTTCTGTAAAATTTTATAATTTGAAACTCGAAATTTACGTGCCTGTGTTTATTATTCGTCTCGTATCATTCATTCCTTTGCCATAGTAATAACCTCTCATATCCTTTTGCTTTTAAAAATGAATATAGTCGAAGAAAAAACTAAAAATATTTACAATTTAAATATACGCGAAATTAACTTTAAGTAAGAAAAAACAAAAAAAAAAAAACTCGTCAGAAAAACTCTAGCAAAACTTAAACAATGTGTAATCATTTAAAATTTCCAACACGCTCAATTAAAATAAATTTGTTAAATGCGTGCTGGTGTTAATTTTCTTTTCTCGGACATACTTATTAAGTAGTATGGTAGGGTAGAGGACAGACCTCCCCTTCTTCCTTAGAGAATTTGTCTAAGGCTTTATTTATATTCTTATATTTCGTAGTCTCCCTAGACGAAATACTCAAGTGAGTTTATATGAAGTGTAAAACGTTTAAATTATTTAAACATCTAATTTGTATGAAATTATTCACTTTATATTATCATGAGCTCTAGTTTTTTTTCTTTGGTTTGATATTTGTTGGTTACTTTTAGTGACTACTGGCTGGTTGGTTGGTTGGTTGGTTGGCCTTTTATAGAAAAAGTTTCTATGATGTTAGTCTTGAACAGTTTTCTCTTCTCATTTTTTATTTTTTGCTTTGGGTGTCTTATTTGCAGAAAAATCTAATGGAATTAAAAAAACTACAACCTTGTCATTTAAAAGCAGATTTTCTTAAATATTAAGAAAATTTTAATTAAAATATAATAGAAGAGGATTTTTGAAATTAACAACTACTATTTGTCTAATGGCGGGATTCTTCTTTCTCTATGAAATTTGTTTATAGGAGACTCACCACAACAGCATACCTGAATTATTTTAGTAATCTCCTGGTACTTTGAGCATCAGTTCCAAAACAAAATATCTATGTATTGAGTTAAATATTTTCATTCACAGACGTATTGGTCCTATGAACCAATCATTATAAATTTCTACGAATTTAAAAAGATAGTGATTGAAAGAAAATATTATTATTATTATTATTTTTTTTATATTTTTTTAAATATAGTGTTAATTTTTATATAACAATGTACATAAATTAATCTAATTTATTTTCTAAAATCGGAACTTTTCCCATTCCATTTTAATTTTATGTTTCTTTTTTTTTTAGTTTCAATATACAGAAAACGCTTTAGAATGAAAATGTACTTACTTCCATAAAAAATTTTCCTTCGAACCATGAACTGTTTTTGTATTAAAAGTAAAATTTTTTGTTCAAAATCAAAACTAAACTTTGGTTCATATTTTCTAAATCAATGCGTCTTTAATAAAATTCTTCAATAGATAATATACAGGGTCAGCAGACACCCATCTATTTCCGTTGCATTATTATGAAGAATTTAGAAAGGAAAAAGTCTTTCGAATTAGGATTTTCCTAAATAAAATTCAGAACTGCAATAAATTGGAAATGTTTTTTCGAATAAATTTTTTGTGTCCTTGAGACAAAATATTAAAAAAAAAATCTAACAGACTCCTTTATGCAATCCTAGCATATAAAATTTTATTGCTTACAAATGTACTTTCGAAGAACACCATTTGGTCCTTCGAACCAAGTTTCTTTAGGAAGAAAATAGAAATGCAAAAAAATTTAATTCCAGAACAGTTTTAAATAATTTTAGATTCCCTTATGTAATTGTCGCATAAAACATTTTAATGTTCATAAATGCACTTTTGAAGAAAATTTTTTAGTCCTTCGAAAAATTGAAAGATTAAGATTAATTTTTGTCTGAGTGTTAAAAAAACGATATTTCAAATTAAATATTTTAATTCGAACTGACGAACTATCACGACCTTAAGTATATATTTAGGTAATTCAAGAAATTTAATTTTAAAAATTTAAATAATACTTTTTAGTTCTTCGTACTATTAAATTTAAATGACTCTCAGATATTGTGAAAAATCAAGCTAATGGAAGAAACAAACTTCTGATATGAGGGCGGATCAATAAGTCCGTGATTTTTTTTAATGAAACACAGTGTTTTTTGCAAAACAAAAATTTATTTTTCAACATAATCTCCTTTTAGCTCAATACACTTAGTCCAACGTTTCTCCAGTTTTTGTATCCCTTCCAAAAAATAGGATTTTTCGTGGTCCTTAAAATAGGCATTTGTTTGGTCAATAATTTCATCGTTGGAGCTGAATCTCTTTCCACCGAGCCATTTCTTTAGGTTTGGAAATAGCAAGTAGTCACTAGGGGCTAAATCCGTAGAATATGGCGGATGAAGTACCAATTCGTAGCCCAATTCATAGAGTTTTGCCATTGAGACTGCACACGTGTGCACCCGTGCATTAACTTGATGAAAAAGAACTTTTTTCTTGGCCATATGGGATCGTTTTCTTTTGAAATCCTCATTAAATCGGTCTAATAAGTTGGCATAATATTCGCCATTTATTTTTTTTTCCTTTTGAAGGTAATCGATGTGGATTATCCCGCGTGCATCCCAAAAAACTGTTGCCATCACCTTATTGGCCGGCAAATGGGTTTCACCCGGAGAAACCCATTGTTTAGACTGCAGCTTGGTCTCCGGAGTACACTAATGGATCCATGTTTCATCCACAGTTACAAAACGCCGCAAAAACTCATTCGGATTGCGGTTAAACAACTCCAAACAATCCTTTGAAGTTGTCACACGTTTACGTTTATGGTCAATTGAGAGCAAACGCGACAACTTTCTTAAACCCGGCTGATCATTTAAAATCGAAACCACACTGCCATATGAAATGCTTATGGCATCAACAATCTCACGCTTTTTTATTCTTCGGTCGGCCAACACCATATCGTGGATCTTTTCGACATTTTCGGGTGTACTGACCTCAATTGGCCGTCCAGAACGTTCAGCGTCATTTGTACTTGTGCGTCAGTAAACCACTTTTTTACCATTGAAATCGATGGTGAGTCCCCATATCGAGCTTTTCCTTTAAATGAGCTTATTTTTAAAATCACTTTGGTTCTTCGAATTATTAAACTTAAACGATTTGTAGAAAAAATTGTTTCTACAGATTTTACCAAGAATTTAGCATAAATGTCTTAAATTATAATTTTTGCTAAAAATTACAACGAAAGCTTGTAAAACAAATGATGAAAAATTAGTTTTTAATACCACTCTGGGTCGAAAATTAGTTCAATTTAAAATAGTTTCTTAAAAAAACTTGGTTCTTCGAGTTATTACTTTAAAACAACTTGGGAAAAAATAGTTTCCACCAATTTTATTTAAATTTCTTTTAGCACTTATTTTAAAGTTCTCTGTAATAATATCTTTTGGTCCTTCGAACTATTATCTTTTAAATAAGAGGTTTTGGTCTATTGAACTAAAAAATTAAAACCGCTTGAGAGATCTTGAAATGCCAATAATCTGTCATATTTTGAAAACGACTACTATCATTTTTATTGCTTAGAACTATTCGATTAGCTCTTCGTAATATTTTCCTCTAAATATATATCTGTGGTGAAATCCTTGGAATCTCCATAGTAAACATGTTCGAAGGACCAAAAACTAAAAAATAATTATCATGGTACTTCTCGCTCTTAATATAAAGGTTGGTAGGTTTTAGCTGGAAATATTTAAATATTTTTGGAGATGGCTGAGTTGGACCAAAAATTATAATGTTTAAGTGAGTAAATATTTTGCTAAGTTAAAGTGCTTGAAGGACCAAAAATAAACATTAGAATAATAGAAAATTACGTGACTCTTGATATAAGTTTGTACCAATTTTAAATTCTTAGAATGGGGACGAACATCAATAGTTAACATCACTATTAACAAATGTTTATAAAATGATAGAAACCTTGGTCCTTCTCACTGCCATTTAATTTGAAATTAAAAAAAATAATAATAAAAATTCAGGTATGTTGCATTTTAAAATAATTATATAAATGTTTATACAACAAATCATTCGGGGAAATACAAAACTATGGTTTAAATATAATTTAAGCTATTTAAATAATTTTTTATGAAGAGCTAAGAACAACTTTTCAAAGAAGACATGCATTTTTCTATAAACAGTTCGAAGGACCACATAATTTTTATAAATGT
Source organism: Protophormia terraenovae (assembly GCA_951394005.1). Lineage (NCBI taxonomy): Eukaryota > Metazoa > Arthropoda > Insecta > Diptera > Calliphoridae > Protophormia > Protophormia terraenovae. The sequence continues at coordinate 22,101,026 of OX596074.1, forward strand.
AAAAATAATTCATTTAAAACATATTTAGCTTATAACTTTTTTTTTCAAGTTTAAAAAATGCTATTTAAATGTTTCAGAACCTCTGCTTAAACATTATGAAAGGTTCTAAATTTTATTTTATTCTATTCCTTTTACTTTATTCTCATTTATTTTTTTAATTTTATAATTTAAACTTAATTAGTTGCTTTCAGTTTTTTTTTTCATAAACTTTTACAAACGTTATACTAAACTTGTAGTCAGTTTTGTAGCCAATTAATTATGTAGGACTTTGGTGAAGAGATACGAATAAAAAAAAAAAAAAAAATAATACTAAAGACAAAAAAGTTATCATTATGATTATGTTTAAAGTTTTATGCTCATATCTAAATGAAGTCTTTATAAATGACAAAAACGTGATTTAAAATATAAATTAAAATTATAAAGTAATTGGACAAAAATTCTTGCTTTTCTTTTTTTAAAAAATGAAAGGTATTTTCTCTAAAATTCTAAAGTGAGTAATTGAAATTATATTTTTCATTTAATTTAAAAATAAAATTTTAATAAAGTCTCTTTTCTTAAAAAAAAACTTAACCTTTCTTAGAAAAAGGAACATGTAAATGAAAAAGGTCTTTTATAATTTAAAATTTTGTTGTGTAATAACATTGTTAAAATAACCATAATTTATAATGAATTTTTTTCTAAATAAATAGACCATTAAAAATATATAAAAAATTGACACGCCTGACAATTGTAAAACACTAAACAAACAAATAAGTCATGTAATTTGTAATGAATATTAACCCACAAATGACCAGTTGAGGATAATAACAAACAGCATGCAGTGAGGTTTATATCATCGACCAGGTTCTTTTTAAGACCTGCCCCATAAACGAAAGACACGCAAAGAAAAACAATTAAATTTTCTACATTATCTCAGACAATAAGAGTTGAGCTATATATCACAAGGAGTATAAAAAAGTAAAAGCAACAAACTTATAAACGATTTTAATAGTTACACGTGCCATCTTTTATATCAGCGAAAGTATTCCGTTTTCAACTAAAATGTCATACAAATTAAACTACGTTACAATGTTGCAAAATTTAATGTAATTTTGTATGTAAAAGTGTACGTGTTTTAATAATAAAAAAATATATCAAACTACCACTAAAAGTAGCAGCAGCACCAAAAAACGTTGCTGCAAATACAACAACAATCCCAAAACAAATACCTAGCTGTTATTAATATTAACATATATACAACAACTTTGTGTACAAATAGTTTAACGAGTGTTGAACTATAAAATTTAACCACTGAGATTTTGTTGTCTAACTCCCAGTACAACAATATAGAAACACTCATACATACCTAGCTGCAAATCTAGTTTGACAATAAAGAAAAAAAAGATATTATATGTATATCCAAAAAAAAAAAAAATCTCATACTACCTAACGATGTGGAAATGAAAATCTACTCTTGTTTTACTAGTGGACATATAAAATAAAAGAACCCTGAAGTTTTATGAAGAATTTCTCTTCAATCTTTAGAGCAGGAAGAAAAAATAATAATAAAGGTGTTTATATTACACTCTTAACACCCAGAGAGCTCACACACAGAGTTTGACAGGGGGACTAGTATTAAAGGGAGCAATAAAATATTAACTAGTCAAGAGAATATAGTTCAAACTATTGTGCTGACTGTAGTCCAGACTATACTTCTGACTATAGTGCAAACTATAGTTCAGACAATAGACCAGACAATAGTGCTGAATATAGTCCTGATTATAGAGCTGAATATAGTCCAGACTATAGTTCTGACCATAGTCCAGACTATAGTCCTGACTATAGTCCAGACTTTACTGCTGATTATAGTCCAGAATGTAACGCTGCCCAGACTATAGTGCTGACCATAGTCCAGACTATAGTACTGTCTATAGTCCAGACTCTAGTGCTGACTATAGTCCAGAATGTAACGCTGCCCAGACTATAGTACTGACTATAGTCCAGACTCTAGTGCTGACTATAGTCCAGAATGTAACGCTGCCCAGACTATAGTGCTGGACTATAATGCTGACTATAGTTAAGACTATAGTGCTGACTGTAGTCCAGACTATAGTGTTGACTATAGCCCAGACTATAGTGTTGACTATAGTCCAGACTATAGTGTTGACTATAGTCCAGACTATAGTGTTGACTATAGTCCAGACTATAGTGTTGACTATAGTCCAGACTATGGTGTTGACTATAGTCCAGACCATAGTGTTGACTATAGTCCAGACCATAGTGTTGACTATAGTCCAGACTGTAGTGTTGACTATAGTCCAGACTATAGTGTTGACTATAGTCCAGTCTATAGTGTTGACTATAGTCCAGTCTATAGTGTTGACTATAGTCCAGACTATAGTGTTGACTATAGTCCAGACTATAGTGTTGACTATAGTCCAGACTATAGTGTTGACTATAGTCCAGACTATAGTGTTGACTATAGTCCAGACTATAGTGTTGACTATAGTCCAGACTATAGTGTTGACTATAGTCCAGACTATAGTGTTGACTATAGTCCAGACTATAGTCCAGACTATAGTGTTGACTATAGTCCAGACTATAGTGTTGACTATAGTCCAGACTATAGTGTTGACTATGGTCCAGACTATAGTGTTGACAATAGTGCTGACTATAGTCCAGACTATAGTGTTGATTATAGTCCAAACTATAGTTTTTTACTATAGTTCTTTATCCTTAAGTTAGCATTGCATTTAAAATTTCTTTGTTTCCTTTCGTCCTCATCCCTCTGTTCTTATTGTGTATCCACTGTAAAGAAAATATCTCGTTGATTTTAATGAATGTTGTCAGCACATTTTTATGCATTTTACATTTTTTTCCTTTTTGTTGTATTTTATATTTTAAAATTTTTATAACAAGATGTGATTTTCTAAAACTGCCCTCAAAACCTGTCGACATTGGTTGTGTTTTTGTCAAAGAATCATTCGTTTTGTTCATTCATTTACTCACTCATTCATCTGTCTTTATATTGTTGTTAGTAGTGTTGCTAGTGGTTGTTGTAACTGGTAATAACTACCCTTAATTTTTCAATTTACATGTTTTTTCCCATTGTTTTCATCTAAACAAAACAAATTCATTATTACCACCTTTTACTGCTTCTACGTGTAGCTATAGCTGCAGGACTTAAATACGACCAATATTCTTGTGCACACATACACGCATACCTTTTTAATGCTGTTTTTGTTAGTAGTTGTTATTATTGATGTTTTTTTTTTTTTTTTTTCTCTTGCTGTTAGGAAAATGTATATAAATTATGGTGGTTTAACAATTAAAATGAAAATATGTCACGTTCAAAATGTTTGAGCTGTTCACTTTGTTTTTTTTTTTTTTTTGTGAGTATGTGAAGGAAGTGTGCTACTTTTACGTCGCTGTAAGTGTGTATGTGTGTGAATTTTTAAAATTGTTTATAATTTTGTAGCTTTTATTGTATACTTGTAATAGGGTCAGCTGTTAGGAGTCTTGCTTTGGTTTTTGTTTTTTTTTTGTAACTTTATTGTAATAGCCGCCACAAATGCTTCTCCACAAACGTTTCCTAGTTTTTTCCTGTTTCTGAGGTTTATTTTGTTTTTTTTTGTTTTGCTTTCATTTTGGTAGTGAAAATTTCAGACAAAATGGTAATGTGAGCTGCATAGCTGTTAAGAGTAAAAGTGTGTGATTTGGTAAATAAAGGTTTGTTGTTGGCTGACGACTTTGATTTGTTTACAAAAGCTAAGCAGCAGGAATTGTGGTGGACATTGCAATTAGGATGGAGATTTTAAACTGTTACTTTTTTTTCTTTTTTGTTAAAATGGTTTCTGTTAGAAAAACTTAAAGCTCATCAGCACTTTCATCACTATGAGTTTTTGGAAGATTAAGGTATTGAAGTTTTAATGGAATTTGGGTTAGGTTAGGTTGGTTGTCAGAAGCACATTGATAATAAACTCTAATGTTAATTAGAATATATTTTTCATGGAATAAAACAAATTTCGATTGCAGAACAGTACATGAACGTGATTTCCATTACCACGTCTTCTATAGAAATCATTGTATTCAAAACAAACGCGTTTTTTTACATTAATGAAAATTATGAATATGTGACCACAGTTGACTGAATATCTTTCAATGTCCTCATGTAAAGGAGACTAGTTATTTCACCTTTAATAAACCTTAAATCTTACTACTAATCTAATGTACTTATCTCTACTAATTTCCTGTGTAGGTCATTAAAAACAATATCGAAATAATCTTTAGATTAAACTGTTTATCAACAATCAGGGAATAAGAAATCAAAAGCCATAGCAGTGAATGATTTTAATGAAGTATACATATTGATAAAATGCCCGAATTTCTCGGGAAGCCGGAATACCTAAAGTCGTTCATTCAAGGAAATCTTATAAAAAATCATTTTGTTAGTGTTTGATAGAATTTTTTGTCAAAATATTAAAACTGTATATTTCAAAAAGTAAAGCTGTTAACAATCTCCCAGTATTTTTTCATAGTCAGCGCCATAGAAATATCCAATAACAGGAAAAAAAAATAAAGGAAACAAAAACTGTGTTAACCACTGTACTTAATGGCGTGTCCAAAGTAGCAAAAATAACTCTTTTTGACACGTTGCAAAATACCGTTTTTTTTTTTTTCATTAGCTTCGCCATTTTAAGTCCGATCTTAGCATGTGGTATATCGTTCTTAATTGCTTAACAACAGCTTCGTTGCTGATTTTTTGATTGGACATCAAGTTCTAGATGTTACTTCTGATATTCTTCCCCCTAAATGTCGAATACTTATCATTCTAAGAAGTGACTGCCATAACTAATTTTTTTTACGCAGTCCGACCCTTCTTTGCTGATTTTTTTTATCTGACATCATGTTCTAGATGCTACTTGAGGTATCTCGGATCCTTCCCTCCAAATGTCCAAATTTAAATTTTTGGGAGTGACTGGTTTCTTATTTGTTTCTATATTTATTGTTATAGTTTTCTGGTAGTTTTTTCTCGCAACAATTATTTTATTAAAAAAATGTTCTTTTTAAATAAAAATTCAAATCTATTTTGATTTGAAATTAAAACTACTCAAAATTTTATATAAGTTACCAAAGTATATACTTTGTAAGTTACCTTGATTTTCGAAAATGTTTTGTTTTAAATACAATAATGACATAATTTTACAGATCAGATATATCTAATACGAAGGATTAAAATAAATTCTGCTTTGAAAGTGAGTTGTTATATCAAGTCGATTGTTTTCCAATACAAAAACCTTCTTCCTACAACAGCATTAAATTAACATACTACTAATTGAATAATCTTTGTTTCTGGTTTGAAGGACCATTTTCTGGATCGAAGAGATGATTAGCTATCAAGAGATTTTATAAAAGCGAAACGCATTTGTTCTGCCTAAAGTTTTGCTTAGATGTCGGTTTAGCAAATTTAATCTCTATTGCTCTCTCCAAGTCATAATTTGTAGGCAGTTACGTATGTTAAAATCAATATTAATTTTCTAATATAATAATTTTAATATTTTTCTATAAAATTAATTTTTTAAAATTACTATTAATTACAAATTTTTTCCAATACCCTCCAATACGTATTTCGCAATCACTCTCATATACCTTCTATCAGATAAATCTCATTTACGTCCAAAATTAGTCAAATTAAATTGTTTTTATAAAATTCAAACAATTTGCCTTTGTTTACTGTACACTATCATCTGTCTGCATTGAAATTATGAACTTTGCCTTTTTGACCACCTACAAAATGAGCTTCATTATTAACCAGTATTATTTTAACACTTTATGCACTTTTTTTCTTCTCTCGAACAACATCAACAACACATTCATTTATTTATATCAATAAATATTGTTTTAACTTTAGGTCATAACAAAAATAAACATATTACACATTCATACATATACATACATATTTACACAAAACTACAATGTAATGAAGTAGACAACAACAACAAAAGTATTTTACAAATATTACGCGAAAGTTAAAGTAGTGTAAAAATGTTTGTATCTATGAAATGAAAACCAAAAAAATATATAAAATATTGACTTTAACAGCAAACATACAATTTAAATATATGACAGGCGTAAAAAAAGGACATAATAAAATATATACAAACTCACATAAATATGTATATAAAAGCTCAAATAAATATTTATTAATGTATATGAATGTTGAGAGGCATACATACATAAACATTAGGGTTAAATGTGCGAGTGAAAAAAATAAAGTTTGCCAATGGCAACGTATATTTTTTAATGAAAATGAGAATGAAAATGCAACAATACTAAAACAACAACAATAATAAGTGCAAAAAAAATATTCAAATTGCATGTTAAATAATAAATATTTAACAAAAATAAATTAAATACTTACGCGTATAGACAGAGACTGAGTGACATTTTGTTGGATAAGAAGTGAGATCGAAAAAATCTTAACACACATTTTGCCTCATAACTTTTTTCGGAATCAATATTCAAAATTTTTTTTGATCTAGTTATCATGAAAAAATACTTTATTATTTTTAATAACAACCATGTTAATTTGTCCTTATTTTCATCAAAATAAGTGACAAAAAAGATTTACGTCTTACAAGTTATTAAAAATTTTCAAAAAATCCAAATATGTCTTACAAATAATTGGCCACAGAATTAAATGTCGTCCGTAAAACCCGTTTCTAATATTATTAAACAGTATCAGAAGAATTTGATTATTGAAGTGAAACCTAGTTCGGTAAGAAAAAAGGACCACATGATATTGGGAAGGCCAGAAAATTGAAGGCATATTGAAAGGAACTCCAAACACAGTTTTCTCAGTGCATCGACTATTTGCTGCGAAAATTTAAAGTTAATGGGAAAGTTAATAACATATAAAGTTCAAAAAATTCTAAACTGGAATTCTGCAAAAAAATATACAAGCCAAAAATAGGATTCGGAATTTAAAACCAAATTTCATACAAAAATACTCAAGCTGTATAATTGACGAAGAAACGTAGGTGCTGGCAGAATCTTCGCAGCTTGTGTCTCAAAAATTTGTATTGCTAATGCTCGAAGCAATGTTGGAAATAACTTTAAGACCCAAAATCAGCAAAAATTTCTTACAAAATTCATGGTATGACAAGCTTTTTGCAGTTGCGGCAAAACAATTTGTATTGCTAATGCTCGAAGCAATGTTGGAAATAACTTTAAGACCCAAAAGCAGCAAAAATTTCTTACAAAATTCATGGTATGACAAGCTTTTTGCAGTTGCGGCAAAACAGGAAAGTGATTTGATACATTCGGATCTATAAATATTAAAATATGCATAAAGGAATATTTGCAAAAAAGACTTCTTCTTTTCTTAAGAAAGCACAACGTGTCCACATATTTTTGGACCCACTTGGTATCATGTCACTACGGTAAGAAAGCTCTGGAGTGGTACCAAATCAATAACATAGTTTTATTACCAAGAGAGGTCAATTTTCAAAATTTTCCATAGCTTAGACCAGTGGAGAGATATTCAGCTCTTGTGAAAAATGAATTCAAGAGCACAAAAAAGGTGTCCCAAAATACCGAAGATTTTAACAGAAGATGTGCACACTGTTCCAAAAAAGTGACTGAAGCAACTATCAAATCTCCAAAGAAAGGGTTTTCAAAAATGGTCCACAATTTTATAATTAGTGGTAAGAACCATAAAAATTATATATTTCTGTGATCTGTGCTAAATTATCAAATGATTAAAAAAATAATGAAAACTCTAAGATCAACCGTTTCAAAATTATAGAATATTATGTATGTTAAGAATTTTTCGATCTCACTCCATAAACAGTGGGTGACAAAAAAAGGTGATTTACTTGGTATTTTTTAAAGGTCCTACGAGCCGGATTAAAAGGGAAATGCTAACTTGAACTGGAAATATTTCAAGATGTTTTATTTAAACGCATAAAGATATTATTCTAGAATGAAAAAAATAGTTAATTAATTATGATTATTATTTTTCCCCATTTAAATTTTTTCTTCGTTACCAATTGTACTTTTAAACACATGTTCTCCAATATGATAAATGAACATAAATATGCATTTTACTCATGTTCATACTTGGACACGGGCAAGGATATTTTATAACAAAAAAAAAAAAAAAGAAGCTAAAAAATAAAATGCGAATAAATACAAATCAGAAAAAATAAAAAACACAAAAACTTTTAATGAAAATAATATTTTCTGTTGCACAAACAAAACAAAAATGAAAAAAAAAGTGAATTAAGGCAAAACATGAAGTATGTCAACAACATGAAAAGTGTTGCATAAAAAAAGAAAAACAAAATAAAATGAGAAAAATATTAAACAGAAGAAATTAAATGAGGCGACAATTATTGTTTAAACATATAATAAAACATTAAGCAGGATGTGAATGACATTTTGTTAATGTAAAATGATATACATATTTAAAAGTGAGAAAAAAAAAACTACTATTTTACTTTAAAAAAAGAACAATTAAAAATGTCAAAGGATATTAAAGTGACATAAAAAGTAAGTGTTTCTGTTTTGGGTTGCCATTTCTGTCTCTGTAAGTAAAAAACGGAGCAAAATGCTTGATTTTCTTTTCTTAAATTATTTGCAAAAATTGAAACAAATAATTTTGATTTTGTAAAATTATTAAGTCAAAGAAAGGACTTGTTTAAAAGACAGCAGTTTAAGATGAAAGGTTTTTGCTTTAAAGTATTTACTTTTGGTTAATGTTCTTTTAATAAGAGAAGAATTATTTGAAAGTATTTTTTTTGTTTATTTTTTTATTTATTTATTTTTATTTTAAATGTAAAGCTTTAGCAAGTTGTCTAGATTTTGTAGTCATTAAATAGGAAGCTCAGACTAATTCCTTTAAAAATAGCTCAATTATTGATCATTCCTCTCCTATAGAATTCAAAGCTCAATGGATTAGTATTTTTTTTTTATGGAATACAAAGCTCAGTTGCTTAGGTTTCTTTTACTATAGATAATTTTTCTGAACCCTTCTTCATAAAAGTATTGACCTAATAGATGAAAGACTAGCGGAAATTTATAATACTTGCGTAAAATATACGAGGGCGGATCAATATTTTCTTGACTTTTCGAACTTCCCTCGTAGTTATATGAAATACAACACTGTTCCCATCAAGTACCACCTGTTAATAGACTACTGTCAAATTTTGAGCAAGTGTCGTCATTTACTTTGCGTTTAACTGCTGTTCAAAACATACAACCTTGAGTGTTTTTCTAAAAATGGAAAAGGTGAATTTCGAGTGCTCATTAAACATTATTTTTTTGCGAAAAAAAAACCGTCAATCAAACCTAGGAAAAGCTCGATAAATACTATGGGGACATCGATTTCAATGGTAAAAAAGTGGTTTACGGACTTTCGTTGTGGTCACACAAGTACAGATGACACTGAACGTTTTGGACGGCCAATTGAGGTCAGTACACCCGAAAATGTCAAAAAAATCCACGATATAGTGTTGGTCGAACGAAGAGTAAAAGTGCGTGAGATTGCTGATGCCATAGGCATTTCATATGGCAGTGTGGTTTCGATTTTAAATGATCAGCTGGGTTTAAGAAAGTTGTCTGCAAGATGGGTGCCGCGTTTGCTCTCAATTGACCATAAACGTAAACGTGTGACAACTTTAAAGGATTGTTTGGAGTTGTTTAACCGCAATCCGAATGAGTTTTTGCGGCGTTTTGTAACTGTGGATGAAACATGGATCCATTACTGTACTAAGAAATGGGTTTCTCCGGGTGAACCTGCTCTGATGGCAACAGTTTTTTGGGATGCACGCGGGATAATCCACATCGATTACCTTCAAAAGGGAAAAACAATACATGGCGAATATTATGCCAACTTATTAGACCGATTTAATGAGGATTTAAAAAGAAAACGACCCCATATTGCCAAGAAAAAAGTTCTTTTTCATCAAGAGAATGCACGGGTTCACACGAGTGCAGTCTCAATGGCAAAACTCTATGAATTGGGCTACGAATTGGTACCTCATCCGCCATAGCCCCTAGTGACTACAAACCTAAAGAAATGGCTCGGTGGAAAGAGATTCAGCTCCAACGATGAAATTATTGACCAAACAAATGCCTATTTTAAGGACCTCGAAAAATCATATTTTTTGGAAGGGATACAAAAACTGGAGAAACGTTGGACTAAGTGTATTGAGTTAAAAGGAGATTATCAGGCCTGTCACAGCAAACCATTCCGAACGAAAGTGGAATTAATTTCGTACTTTATTTCTTCAAAAAACATAAAACGAAGACATTTTTCGGGATGAAACCACTTTAAATATTCAAAGTGGAACTGATTTTGTGGTTTCATTCCGAAAAATTTTTTCGTTTCATGTTTTTTGAAGAAACAAAGTACGAAATTAATTCCACTTTCGTTCGGAATGGTTTGCTGTGACAGGCCTGTATGTTGAAAAAAAAAAAAATTTTTGTTTTGCAAAAAACACTGTGTTTCATTCAAAAAGTCACGGACTTATTGATCCGCCCTCGTACTTACAAATACTCCAATAGCCTGGAGTGAAACAAAGGTTGTGATCATATTTATACAAGGAAATGGATGTTATATATATCCAAGAAGCACACAGACCTATAAGCTTAACATTATTCTTATTGAAAATCCTGGAGATAATCGTAAATAATGAAATACCACACGATGTCAAGAAATTTAGACAACACAAGATTTTAAAAGCAGATCAGTTGAGACAGCACTTCAGGAAGTTGTATATTATATGGAAGGATCGTTTATTGGATATTTGCTATATTTATTGTAATGAATGTTTTGACCTTGAGTTTTACTGATTCTTTAACACAGTTCGCAATGAACTGTGGTCTAATTGCTTGGATAGGGCGGTGAATAAATTGCTAGGTAAATGACATAAAAATATATGCCGAGACAGTTTTTTGTCTTGGGGTCCCACAAAAAGGTATTCTATCCCAACTATTATGGGTGATCATTATACACAGACTACTAACAACTCTATCGGAAGAAGGTCTTTATCCCGTCTGCTATGCAGATGACGTCACGATTTTGATTAAAGAAAGAAATCCCAAGTATTTATGCGAAAGGGCAAATAAATCCTTCGTGGCCTTAATGTAAATCTGGACTAAACCTTATTTTGTGTATTTACTAGAAAAATAAAATTACTGATATACGAGTACTCCACCTTTGAGAATAAAACGATAAATATATCAAAAAGAATATAATCCTGTAAAAATCACATTAAGAGCAGAATAGATAAACTTCATAGAATATGGACCTATTTCTAAAGAGCAGTAGGAACAAAATGAGCCATAAGTCCAATGAAGGCACACTGGCTATATACGAGCGTTCTACGGCTGGTTCTTACGTACGGCTTATTAGTATGCTGGATGTCCTTGGAAAAAAGATTAATAAATAAATCGTATAACAAAAATTCAGAAACAGTGCAGCAAAAGCAGTTGCTTTGCAATGACAAACGTATCGATGAAAGCTAATAAAAATATACTATCAATCGAGATACAGATTAAATATGCGGCAGTTTTAGCTTGAAGTAGATTAATGGCAATTTGAATGTCTTGCAAATCAACATATGACCAGACACTAAAAAAAAGAAGGAAATATTCCTTACAATAGGAAATATCACCATGGAAGTGTGTTACAGAATGCTAGTTAGATATATTAAGCCATTACCATAATCCTGGAAAGAAATGAATGGGATAAAGAAAATAAGGTACGTAAGAATTCGGGAAACGACCTATTTAAAGATGGTTCTAAAATTGCTGACCGATCAGCTAAATCTTTTATGAAATGAACCCGAATTTTAGTAAATTTCTTCAATTTTTTTTTTTTTTTTTTTTTTTTTTTACAAATGGAGATTAAAGAAGTATTAAATAGTTAAAGGATAATAAAGCTCCTACTCGTATTTATATGGATAGTCAATCTGTTTGCAAACCTCTAAGAAATGACAAAGTTACATCTCGAAGAGTCTTACAGTTAGGGAGTTAAATAAACTCGTACTTCTCGATCACAATACTGTATTCCAGGCGGAGATCAAAGCGATTAGAGAATATATTAACTTGTTGAAGTAAGTAGATAATAAAGATCCTACTCGTCTATGTATATCGGTTATCAAAATCCTAAGAAATGACAAAGTTACATATAGAAGTGTCTTACAGTTAAATAGTGTAATAAACTCATACTTCGAATATTAGAATATTGAGAAAATATAAGTCCCAAGACATCATGTTATTGTCGGGAATAAGAAAGTTGACAAACTATCCAAGATGACCTCAATGCAAAACCTTTCCAAGAGCTTAAAACTGAATTGAAAGAATGGGCAAGATATGTACACATCAAAGTCTGGCAAAGTGTAAACTCCGGGAATACGACTGACATCTTATGAGTTAACCAAAACATTGAGAAGATAAAGGAAATCCTTTAAATAAATAGGGAAACTCTTAGAAAGCTAATCAGTGTAATAACTGAACACATGTGGCTAAAAGCTCATCTAACTCGCTTTGGAGGAATAAATGACACAATCTGTATAGCCCGTTAAGAAGAGGATGAGACACTGGACACTTTAGAGTCTGGCAAATTTCAAACTCAAGGAGTACGAATGATATCTTATGAGGAAACCTCACGGAGCTAAAAGCTCAAATAGCTCGCATTCTGTAGAGCAACATTACTTAAATCAAAGTCGGATCGTTTGATCCTATAAGAAATAAAAACTTTGCAAAGGGAAAAATATCGAATGAGGAAGATCTTAGAAAACGAATTTCTTAAACAAACCAAACAGATAAGACTTATCAGTAGAAGAAACTTTCCCATGATTGAAGTTCTAAAATATCCAAAATTAAAATCAAGAAAAAGCCACGAGTAGAGTTCTAATGTATCGTTTGAAATGTAGAAAGATTCACGATTAAAGTATTTAACATTATTAAATTTGAGAAAAAGCCATGATTGAAAACTAGAAAAGTTTACTATTGAAGTCTAAATAAAGATTCATGATTTATGTTTAGAAATATCCACGATTGAAGTATAAAAAAACCATGACTAAAGTATGGAAAGATACGTGATTGTGGTATGAAAAGTGTAGAAAGAGACACGATTGAGGAATGAAAAGATATCCGATTAAACGGCAGGCAGGTAGAATGAACTGTGATTGAAGTATAAAATGATGAGCACGGATAAAGAAAGGAAAGAAACAGGATTGAATTATAACGAAATCGAGTACTATATTCGGATCTTATATACCCTTCACTCAAGTTGGGATTTTATACAAAAATTAATATATTTTAAAGTTAATGAAACAACAACATCAAATGAAAATAATATTAATTTAAATAAAATTAAATAAAAAAATAAAATTAAAAAAAAAAAAAAATAATAATAATAATAAAATTAAATAAAAAAAAAAAATTTAATTTTTTTTTTTTAATTTTATTTTTAATATTTTATTAAAATTAAATTGAATAAAAAAGGGTAAAAGATATGGACCGATTAATTAACTTAAAAATTTGGAAAAAAAAAAATTGTGATAGATCTGTGAAAGAAGAAAGACCGTAGCTTTTGGACAATTGAGGCTTCAAAAAGTCCAAAAACGCGTTTTGGCCGATATGTCGAATACTAACAGGCCGACTTTGTTCATTTCTTCAGTAAAGAAAATTTAAAGAAGATTCTGATTTTTCCGCGTAAAAACGAAGTCGCAACCTCGTATAGGAGCTTAAAGATCGTAAAGTCGACAACAAAAACGACTTTTGGAGGTATCTTCGGGTTTTCTGTGATATCTCGGCTATTTATTAAACGATTTTGCTCATTTTTATTAGCGTTCTTCTAAGGAATATTTCCTACAATTTGGTGTATAAAACATATATATCCGATAACTAGAGCTTTCTAAAAACTGATTTCAACAGACAGACGGACATCGTTATATCGATTTCCCTATCAATAAGAATCCAGAAGTATAAAAAAGTATGAAAGATTACATGATTAAGGTGTAAAAATCGAGACGACTTAACGACAGGAAGACTCACTAGTAAAGTGTGGAAAGCGATACAACTGAATATTGAAAGAACCATGACTGAATTATAGAAAGAGACAAGATTGAGGTGCAGAAACATTAACGATTGAAGTGTAGAAATATCCAAGATTGAAGTGTAAAAATAGACCACAAATAAAATATGGAAAGATAAACGGCTAAGGTACGAAAAGTGAAAAAACACATGAAAGTTTTCTATTGACGTATTTAAAAGGGATACAGAAGTAAGACACACGATTGGAGCAAACAGAGCATAGAAAGAACCTTGATTGAAGTGTAGAAACAATCGCAATTCGAAGGACCAATATGTTGACTGGTAAAACAGTTTCTTGTATAGAAATGCAGCACAACAAAACTCGGCCTTGATCTCTTCTGCACTTCATACACTGGATCACGTCTGAAGTATAAAAAGATCCACGACACAAGTGTAAAAAAAAATCTGAAAAGTGAACTGATTGAAATAAGGAGATATAATTGAAGAGAAAGTCTTACAACTTAAATATATGAGAAGTTATATCAGGAAACTAACCAAACAGATAGTGATTATAATTAGGGAATTTTTTCCCCTGAGAACGCACAATATACCTACGTAGGCAAACATGTCGCCACGGTATTGAGACAATTTATTGCCCCTTTAAAATTTCAAATTAACCTTTTTTATCTACTTAAAATATTTTTGCTATTTTAAAATAACCAAGCAACGCCTTATACTCCTTTTATCACTCCAAATAAAATTCTAAAAGCTTTTAAAAAATTTCACTTCCTCTTTTTTTTTATCAACTGAAATGGAATTTTCTTTACTGAAATGTGAATGAAAAAAAAAAAAAAAAAATCCTGCTGCCTGTGGCGTTTTTCTATTACTTCATCACAATATTTTGCTCATTTCAATCTTTACTCGCTCTAGAACAATGCGTGAAAATGACATTGTTTTTTTTCCTATACCTACGCTTCATGGTATGCATTTGAAAGAATTGGTAATATTCAATACAATTCCTTGCCATATCAATAGAATTTCAATTTAAAACATTACATACCTCACTCAGCGTTTTTTTTTTTTTTTTTTTGTAACAAATTTCAGTTGAATTCAAAGAAAAGGAGGAAAATTGACTTTCACTTAATGTACTAGTAGTAAGCAATAATAAAAAAAACATTTAAGGAAACAAGAAAAAAAAATCATAAAGAATAGCTGAAAAGTAGGAGGTGGTGGTTATCATTAGGGTGGTAACCTCATAAAAGTCTTGATCATTTACAGTCACTGCCAACAGAGAGTTAAAGTGAAATGAAAGAAAAGTAAAATATGGTTGACATTTGACAATTATTATTTGCTTTTACTCCCTCTTTTTCCTTTTTTTTTGGTTTTGTTTTCTTAGGAAAACCCGAAACTCAAATTAAAACTCCCATTTATTTTTAAAAAATTATTCATAGTATTGTGATGGAAAAAAAGAAAGTAGACTAAAGCAAACAAAATGAAATTGAAAAAAGATTCGGCTGTGCCGAATCTTTGATACCCTTCACCATATTACCATATTACCATCTTACTATCTTATCGACATCATATTACCATATCACCGACAAATAATAAAATTTTCGCATACGTTAGCTTTCATATTTTCACATATATAAATCTAAATTTTTTTCAAACTACGAAAATTTGAATAAGAAAAACAAAAAAAAAAAAAAAAAACAATCATAGCAGGCTTTGCTTTTAAAAAATAAACAACAACAATTCCATATTTATTTATTTTTTTATGTGTGTATATACAAACTGACTGCATATACAAAGAACAACAACAACACTGTTATTCATTATATTACTTCTGTTGCTAACTAAACTACTTGTCTTATAGGCAAAAACGTCACTAATAGTCATTACAATGCTTAATATACATGTTTGTGTATGTATTTATGTATATTCTTAACAGATATGTTTTAGTTTTAAAAAATAAACAACAACAATTCCATATCTATTTATTTTTGTACAGACTGCATATACAAAGAACAACAACAACACTGTTATTCATTATATGACTGCTGTTTCTAACTAAACTACTTGTCTATACAAAAAACAAAAAACGTCACTAATAGTCATTACAATGCTTAATATACATGTTTGTGTGTGTATTTATATTCTTAACAGATTTGTTTTTGGGCCATAACTCTGTTGATTATGAACGAATTTGGTTTATTAAAAAAAACGAAATTTTATAAAAACATTTATGACTGATCTATATAAAAATAAAAATCTGTAGCTTGAACAAGGGCTTCAAAAATAAAAAATTCGTTTTCCCCGATATCTCAGTTATTACTGAACCGATTTATTTCATTTTTTCAGAACAAAAATTTAGAAAAAAATCTCCGATACTTCTTTGTAAAAACGAAGTCCCTAGTATATACAGAGGCTTCAGAAACTGGAAAACCGGTTCTAAAAACCGGTTTTTTTAACATATCTCCGCATTGTATGAACCGATCTTGCTGAATTCCAATAGCAAAATTCTCGAAAGCATTTCCTATCGTTTGATATATATATTATATATGTCAGTTATCGGTGGGCTTCATAAACGCCATTTCAACCGACACACGGACGGACGGACGGACGGACATGGTCCTATCGTCATCATTTCTTACAAGGATCCCGAAAATGTAAACTTTTTTGCTCTCCGACGAAAATTGTGAGAATTACAAACGGAATGACAAACTTATATATACCCTTTACACCTTTGGTGAAGGGTATAAAAAGGATGTATTGAAAAGTTTTTAAAAAAACGAAAAATTTAATATAATAGAAAACTTTTGCCGTTAATGTCATTTCATCAATTACTTGACAACTTTACAAAACAGACCTTTAAAAAATGAGCCAAAAATAGCCAAACAATTACATATACATATAAATTTTCAACTTCAATAAACTTTTGATAAAAATGAAAAAAAAAAAAAAACTAAATTAAAATTCCTATTTTTAGCTAAAAAGAATAATAAACGAAAAATACAATGATCCCTCCCCTATAACAGAAATATTATTGAACAAAAATTAATTTTTATAGTTAAGTCACAAACAAAATTTTAAAGAATTTTTTCTTTTCCCATGATTAAATTAAAGTTCTCTTAACAAACAAAAAAAAAAAAAAAAAAAAAAAATTGTCTGTCTGCATTATTTTTATTTTTTCTTGGCTGCTTTTTAACATTTTCTTATCATTTTATTTCTGGTGTCATTTGCCAGTAATGAGTTTCAATACCACAAAACTGGCAAAAAAAAGAATGAAAACCATTTACCATCAATTTTGCTTATTTTTTTTTCCCCATTCACGACTTGTCTACAATACCGCGTTTTCTTGTTAAAACGTTATTTTCTAATATCCGCCAAATGAGTAAAGAATAAAAAAAAAAAAAAATTGCTAGCAAATTGACAGGTATGATTGAAGATGCTTAAATGTTTTCTTGTAAATATAACTGAAAAAAAAAAAAAAAAATATTTGAAAATCTTTAGAATATTAAAATATAATTTTTGTTTAAAGGAAGTTGTTTTTAGAGAATTTTGTTTGTGTGTCTTCTTTTTATTATAGTCTAAGTACATTTATGATAAACGCCATTTACTGATTTTCGATTTCCTTTAATAACGAAACCAATTATCGTTTTGTTTATGAGACTGATTGTTGGCATAATGAAAATTGAAAAAATAAAATTTTTAGTTTATGTCTAAGAGAAAAAAGTGATAGTAAAAGTGAGGCAGTATATAGTGAGGAAATGGATGCGAAGATATAAGGAGTATAAATACATTTTTGGAATAAGAATAAGACTTAGAATTAAAATTCTTAAAAAATAAAATCAGACGAAAAACTTAAAGAATTTATTAGCAGAAGGAACAAAAGCCATCCTAGCAGTCTATTTGGTAGAAATTAACTCCCTTTTAGACAGTACAGTTCATTGGCGTATAGCTAGGTGTAGCTAGTTATACACCAATGTATAGCTAGCGACACCAATGAACATAATGGCAATTGTTACTTTACTGATCCTATGGTAAGCGGAAAGAAAACAAATAGAAGATAACAAAAAGATTTTGCTGACTCATTATAAACAGTAAAGTGCTTGTGTGTGCACAAAAGTGGCATTTCGTAGCGGTGGAGGTTATAGTGTGTTTGTAAAAATGAGCCACCTCGTAGTCGTGGAGGTGCCGATTAACAGGTAAATGATCCTTTGGTAGTCGTGGAGGTGATTGTGTGTGCAAAACTATGCCACCACGTAGTCGCCAGGGTGGCAATAGACTTTTTCCTAGTACATGTCTATGTTAAAGTAACGTCACGTAGCTAAAAAAGTGACTAGTAGTTCCCTAATGTAGTCAATTCAGTAACTGGGTTACGATTGAATCAGAAAAAGTCAGATATGACTAAAAATCTCGATAGAAATAGATTATGTCTTGCAACTGAAGCCAAGAAAGGTCGATAATTGAAGTCTAAAAAGATAATATTTTAAAGATAAATTTTTGAAGTTGATCCATGAAATAAAACCAATAAAAAACTACAACTAAATTTCTAAAATCTAGAATGGAATTTAGAAGGATTTGCAATTGAAAGATTCTCCATCGAAAATGTCATTTAAAGAAAATGAACTCAAGTGACAAAAGTCGAAAAAGACAATTTAAGTCCAGAAAGAGCTATATGATCACAATTGAACAATGTTCGAAAGCTGAAATTAATAAAAGACAGACCATTGAAGTATAAAATGACATTGTTGAGGTTTAATGAGAACCAAGATCGAAGTGCATTTGGAGCCTCTAATAAAATATAAAACACCCATGATTGAAAGCCCGAAATGTAAAAAATTTAAGACAAGAAAATGCAATAAAAAAATGTCTAAAACCTCTATTGAAATCTGGAAATATCCGCTATTAAAGTATGAAAATAAATTCTATCCGAATTCGCGTTAAAAGTAAAGAAAGTATTACGACAGAAGTCGAAAAAGTCAAGCAATTGAAGTTCGGAAGAAGCTAAAATAACACAATTAAAACCTAAAGGATAAAAAAATAAAAAAAGAGAAGATTTGATTCCTAAAACTAATAAAAACTGATATTGAAGTGTAAAAGGACAATGTTTTGAAGTCAAGGATGAACCATGATTGAAGTACATTTAGATTACGGAACAACAATAATAGAAGTTCTAAAATATCTAAAATTTAAGTCAAGAAAAAGCCGCAACTGAAGCTTCGATTGAAATCTATCAAGATACGCGAACGAAGTAAAGAAATACACTCGATTGAAATTAACAAAACCACGATTAATATCTTGAAATATTCATCGTGGAATTTTGGAAGGAAACATGATCTCTGTTTAAAAAGATTTATGTTTGAAGTAAAAAAATTACCGTGATAAGTTATGAAAATCGACACGATTAAAGAACAGAAATAATCATTATTCAAGTGTGGTAAGAGATACCATTGAAGTACAGAAAGGTCCATGAATGAAGTATAAAAAGAGAAAAGATTTAAAGTATGAAAATACCTACGACAGAAGCTTAATAAGCACCAATACTGAAGTGTGAAAAGAACCACGAATGACGTGAAGAAATATCGAAGATTGAGGTCTGAGAATTTACCATGATTGAACAATGTTAAGATATACGATTGTAGTATAAAAAGCAATACGAAAAAAAGACAGAATGAGTCAATATTAAAATGTAGAAAGAGACACGATTTAAGTATAGAAAATCGCAATTAAAGTTGAAGTATTGAGACATAAAAGTCGACTCAATTAAAGATTAAGAAATATAAAAAGATCCACGATTGAAGTATAGAAAGAGAAAATATTGAGGTATAAAAATATCAAAGATTGAAATATAAAAAAAACGAACCACGATAAAAGTGTAGAAATTCACACGAGTTTGATATGAAATGAAACCAAGATAGAAGTATAGAAAGACACATAATTGAAATCTGGAAAGAACAAAAAAGACATAACGGAGACACAAATAAAATATAAAAAGACCCACAATAAAAAAAAAAAAATATCTTCAAGCATGAAAAGAAACAAGCTGAATTACGGAAAGAATAACAATTCGAAAGTCCAGTTATTTCCCGCCCATAATCAGCTTGCGAAACTAGTAAACCAACGTATATTTTATGTGTTGAAAGCCACTATTACAACACTCAGTCTCAAACTCTTCCTAACTTTACACTACAGCAAATATAAATTGAGTGTTATTACACCTATTGGGTACTTGGATTACGCTATTTTCACATTTGCTTCAGTGCTAGGTTACAAAAGGCTCATTGGGTATGAAGATATCTTTTGGCATTTTCAATATAACCTTTGATCCTTAGACAGTAATGTGATTGGCAAACGATTGAAAATATTTTTATGTTATGAACATTAAATGTTTTATTCCATCAAGAAAAATACCAATTAGAATCAGATAAAAGTTTTGATTAATATACCTTCGGATTAAAAGATGAAGCATTCAGAAACTTGTGGAGTAACCAGAACTATGATGCTAATTTGTAGAGAAAAATTCAAGTTGTTCATGTAGCAAAGTGCTAAGAAGAGAAAGAGTTCTTTACGAACATAACCCTGTTCATTCGTACTCACATTTAAAAGTTTATTGAGAGTTACTATTCGTTTTTCTATATTTGAGAAATCTATTGCCATAACACAGAACTGTGTGTAAATCACAAGATCATCGATGTTGATCCATAGTGAGTTCTCGCCAAACTAGAGAGAGGAGAGGACATAATTTAAATATTCTATTAAATACCATGCTAGTGGACCTTTCTTCTAGTGCTGCTTCACTTCTTCCTCGGCAGAGCCGAGTTATTATCCCTTTGACTCATAAAAAATATTTTAACATTTTTAGTGGCAGAAGAAGTGAATAGTATCTTCCTCTTCCCTATTGCACCATCTGCAATTTTCATAATAATACCCCGTTCAATGTAAATAATTTATGATAGAAAGTAAAACATCTCCTTTTCACTACAGAATACTTTCAAGCCAACTGTTCTCATACAAATTTACCCTATCAAGAATTTCTTGAAAGCGCTTAGCCCTAAAATGCAAACATCACAAAGCAAACCGTAAAACCTTTTATTTGAAAACTAGGACCGTGGTAATATTTAAATAATCGGTAATCACAAATCCTCAGATTTTAAGTAAATAATGGAGAGTTATATATTCTTTAGTGCCGCATCGATTTTTCACTTAAAACTTTGGCGGTACGTAAGATGAAATAAGAACTTTTATACCAATATTTGTCGTAAATAATAGTACCAAAGAATCTTAATCGAAAGTATGAGTTCTTACTGTTCGACTGTAATGTGTGAAACATATACCAAAAAATACAGCCGACTCAGTTGCAACGCTCCTTTTTATTACTTTTTATTGGATAAATTATTGGTTATTAGATCTCAAAAATCGTTGAAACGTGGTTTTGTCATCGGCTGAGATAACTTAGTTGCCTCTATAATCTAATTACGGATCCACAAACCTTTTGATTTACCCTTTCTGGGGGTTAAAATAATTTTTATCTTTATTAAGTATCTATTTTAAATACAAAATATTCAGTACTAAAGAATAACTACAATGACGTTAAATCGGATCAGCTTTAAACAATTTAGATACAGATGCTTTATGGTATTAAAACTTGCTGTGGTGTGTAGTAAAAAATTCTAAAGGTTGCTGAATAATAAATCCCTATTAGAAATTATTAAACACCTTTTTTTTAGCAAGAAATTAAGTCGTTTATTATCTCCACAATCCAAATAACTATTATAAAGCTTCCTGTTTCCCTCAAAATAATCTCTTAACTTTAAAAATCTCCCTTAAACTTGGAAAATTATAAATTTGCTTTTCTACCGGACAACCACATTTTCCAAGTGACCAGTTTTCTTTGGAAAACTCTTATTATTTATCTCCAACCATTCATTTTTCTCCCTTTTTTACAGCTTAATTTCTTATCTTATTTTCCCATTATAATCAATCTGCCGGTAATCAATCATTAACACATGACAAACATACATAATTGAATATGTTTTCATTTATGTTTATGTTTTCGTATATTTTGTTTATTTTCAACACTCTTTAAATTATTAATATTAACGACATAATATTTTTTATTTTGACTGAAATCTGTTTATTTAGCACTTTTCTCATTTTGTCAACAAAACCTCCCAAAAGAAACAAAAAATTTGGCTAAAATTTCTATAAATGTCTTAAGTAAAACAAACACAGAAGTCATGCGGGTTGTTTAGGAATGAGTGTGAAAAAAAACTCATATGAACTGTAAATGTCACATAATAAATTAGTTATGTTTTAAAAGTTTTTCTTTTTTGCTTTCGCTTATATTACATCCATATGATAGACTTCTTTAGCTACTTAATGTTTAAAAAAAAATTTTTGTTCCTGGTTTTTTTTTCTTCCTTCGTTTTTCTTATTTGTTAATAGAGGTGCTGATGTCTTGGAGACACTCATAAATCACAGTCACTCATGTGTTACGTTTTTGTTCCTGTTTGAGTTTGAGAAGTGTTCATTTCATTTCTTTTTATGTTTTGAGAGTAAAATATTCTTTTGTCTTTACTGCTGCTTGATGATAAAGTAGCAGCAGTGTTAGAACTTCCTATATAAACACTTAAATATTATGACACCTTGTTTTTTTAAGAATAAAAGAAATATAACTCTGCTCAAGAAAGCTGCTTAAAATTATGGAAATTTAAGTAAAGTTTTTGAATTAGTCTGTTATCAACAAAGAACAGGTAAAAGAATGCTTGGAATATAAAAGGAATTTCAACTTAAACAATTGGTATAAGATGATTTAGATGACATGAAGTATGTGTTAGGTATGCCTCTTAAAGGTAAAGCATCATAGAGTACGATTTCTTTAAGAGTTAACTGCACTTTTTAACTTAAAAGTATTTCCTAGATTTTGTCTATAACTTCACAACTTCATAAAATATTTGCTAGTATGCTAACGTTGACATACTAAAGGTTCGAAGGACCAAGAAATCAGTGACAATATAATTAGCAGAACCCTCTTTATTTCAGCTCTCTTATCTTGTGACTAAATTAAATTATTGTTGTTCTTTATTTCTCTTAAATAACATAACATTTCAATTAACTTTCTTTGCCTTTAACTCCGGTTCGTAGGACCATTACGTTCTTTATTTCAGCTCTCATCTTAGGACCAAATGAAATTATTGTTGACCTTTATTTTTTTTAAATAATAAAACATTTCAATTAACTTTTTTTGCCTTTAACTCCGGTTCGTAGGACCATTATGTCATCTAAATCTACCTTTATTTTCTTTAACATCTTTATATGAATACAAACCAACTTTTTAATTATCCCAAATATTAAAACCTTTATTTTTTTCCCAAAATCAGACAAACAAAAAAATTCCACAAAACAATTCACTTAAACCACTTAAATGTGTCTCTCAACCCTCAATTTCCTCTCTTTTAATTTTTCATCCTATGTTAGGCAAGTGTCAACTTTATATATATTCATATCTTACTTTAATTTGTTCACCATTTTTTGGTTTTTATTTTAATAAACATCAGTGTCGCCATCATCTTGTTTTACGTCCTTTCATTTGCATATTTTGGTAATAAAGAGGTCTTTTTAAAAAAAATACCAAAAAATTAAATCCATCCTTTATTTGTTTTACAAAAAAATACAAAAAATCCTTTTAGGCAGCTCCAGCTCCAATTCCTGTTCTTTTAGCAATAACAATCTAAAAATTGCTAAACAATTTTAATGGATTTTGTTTGAAGGAAAAAAAAAAAAAAAAAAAAAAAATAGAAAAATGGAAGTATGATTTCAATTTACACGCCTAATTTCATGTTAAGGCCAAGCTAATAGACATATAATCCTATTTAAGCTTTACACACTATATTTTGGTAGTTGATAGTATAGAAAATGGATTTTTTTTTGAGGGAAAAATAATAGAATACAGATAAACTTAAATAAAAGAAAAAAAAAAAAAAGGAATCTAAAAGGAAAAAGAAGACTAAAATTTTATATGATAAAAAGAGGATTCTAATCAAACAGTGGAACAAACTATTTTTATAAAAAGAAATTAAATCAAATAGAAAATGATTTCGAATTCCAATTTATATTCAAAAGACTTTTAAGACAGAATTCTCAGGATTTATTCGGAAGCTAATAAGGAGTGAGATCAAAAAAATCTTAACACACTCTTTGCCTCTTAACTTTTTTCGGAAGCAATATTTAGTTTTTTTTTAATGATCTAGTTATCTTTAAAAATAGTTCAGTTATTGTTTTTAATGACAACCATATTTAACGTGCATAAATCCCATACGAATGATAGTATCAAGTTAATATTCAACACAAATAAGTTTTATATAAGTAGAAACAACATTTTCAAAATTTATGAGAGTCGGTCCATAATTTACCATAGCTCCCATATAAACCCACTTCCGGGAATCACCCTAAAGGGCAAAAAATCATATAGATGTTAATATAAATGCATTATTCTGTATTTATATAATTTATTTTACATTTAGTAAAAGTGTTGGTTTACAATTGGACACAGGTCTAATGGTGTAGGGTATCATATGGTCGGTCTTGACCGACTATAGTTTCTCTCTCGTTTTTTTTTATATTGTTAATATTTTTGAAAAAGTTTTCCACTTGACGTCAATTAAGAGGAAAATCCTCAGAAGACTTTAAATAAATTTGTGATTCAAATTGATTTTTTACTATTTTCAAGAAGAATGGAAAATAGTTTTTAAAGTATGTTTAGTCTAGTCAAATATTTGACTAAAATGACGTAACCTTTATATAATTATCATTAATCATAGCTAGAACTTTACCAAATCTTGTTCGACGCTGTTTTCTCTTACAAAACAATTGCAAGATCAAACAAAGGCAAACTATTTTTTTTTTTTTTGTAGGTCTAGTGGTCACGCAAATTTTTTTCAAATATTTGACAATGTGAACTTAGCTTTAGTTTAAAACTATGTATGTAAAAGTGACACATGGTTTGAAGGATCTAACCAGAAACGTAGAAACAAAATATAAATGCTAAACTCTTTTAAAATTTTCAGCGTTTAATTTAATTGAATTTCGGTGAATTATTTAGTAAGTTAATTATGCATTTCGTTTAAAGAAATTTTTTTCTTTTTCTTTTAAATATATATAAATATATAGTTTTGATTTTGTATTATTCTCAAAATGAATGATAATTAATTTTGACTTTGAATTTGGTATATTAAAAAATGATATAAGATTCGAAGGACCAAATAAAAATCATAGGACCAAAATCATTTAGAAAATGCTATATTAATTAAAAATTGTAGGATTAATTTATAGATAAATTTATAATTTTAGTAGGGGAATAACATTTTATAAAAGATTCGAACAGATTATTACATGTAGAGAACCAAGACTTAACAATATCAGTTTCTTTTACATTCTCCCAAACCACTGTGTTTTGTGTGAATTTTATTTTTATTCCCACTATTAAGATTTTCTATTCCTTAATAAAAAAAAATCCCTTTAATATAAAATCAAATGTGGTTCAAAAATTAAAGCAAAAAGAGAAAATATGTAGGTCAAAATTAAATGTAAAAGAATTTCTTTCTATGCGGAAATTTAACGATAAGCAACAATAACTGTTTCATGCCTTCTGATGACGACGATTACGCAAATGATGATGATGACGATGTTGGCCTGGAGGGTCCAGGCTATAGTGGTTAAAATTTTAATGTTTTAAGGAAATACATAAACTCATCACTAACTTTAGCATTAAGCTTACAATGGAAAACGCGAAAAAGAAAAAAACAGCAGCAAAAAAAAAAAAAAAAAAAAAAAAAATTATCTCAATTCATTAATCTTAATTTAAAATAAACGCAGAACTAAGAGAAGCTGAAAAAAACATACTCATATACCATTTATAACTTTTATTATCCCCAAAAGAAATTGAAATGGAATTCTGTATTTTTAGTTTAATTTTTTTTTGTTATATGGCTGAAATGAAAATAGTATTAATGCTGCAATGGTGGTGATATTACCAAAGTCCTGTTTAAGGTTTTTAGCTTTAAATTACAAAATGATTTTTATTTTATTTTTCTTTTTGCTGAATTTTAGTTTATGGCTCTTACAGCTCGCTCTTTAACTAAGTATAAGAGGACTTGGTTTTTAAATTTTCTTACCAAATAAGAGCCTTAGCAAAATAGTTAGAAAATCGTTGAAAAAAAACAATCCTTATTATCCTTAA
Source organism: Protophormia terraenovae (assembly GCA_951394005.1). Classification (NCBI taxonomy): domain Eukaryota; kingdom Metazoa; phylum Arthropoda; class Insecta; order Diptera; family Calliphoridae; genus Protophormia; species Protophormia terraenovae. The sequence goes on from OX596074.1 coordinate 22,127,295, forward strand.
CATCCACTTGTGTGATCCTTTATTTCTTTGGTTTAAAAATTTTTGCTGTCTTCCTGGGTATAAGTATGTGTACAAGGTTTGTTTTAAGTGTGTGTATACCAAATTGTTGTGTTTCTGTCTGAGTGTGTATGTGTGTCTGTAAAAGATTTTATTAATGACATTTTTTCCTAGTTGTTGTCCTTTTTTATTGTTTTGTTTATTTTTAGTGTGTTTTTTATGCTGCTCCTGCTCTGTCGTTACAGGAAACAATAGTATTTTATCCTTTAGTTTATTGCATCCTGCTATTGTTGCTTGGTTTCTTTTTGGTTTTTTTTTAATACCAACAAAAATATAATTCAAGATTTCTGTCAAACACTACTAGAAAAAAGTAGACACACGTTTAAATTTTTATTAATGAAAAATAAAAATCTTAAAAATCAATTCTGATAAAAAATATTGATGCTTTTAATTGCTTTTTACTTTATACCATATTGAAGCTATCAAAGTTTATTGCAAAGTGTTCACTTACTTCTGTTACCAACTGTAACTTAAGTTAGTTTTTTTCTGTCCTCCACTTATAAATCTAAGTGTAAAATAGCGTAAGCAATTTAATGTCTACTTTTTGGCATTTTCTCATTTTAAACAATTGAATTTTATAGTTTCATCATTTGCTCGAACATTTTTTGTTGTTAAACAAAAAATTTAATTTTTTTTCTACATGCCACACTCTTTGACACAATTTGAAATATGAATGAATATTGTAAACGAAAAAAAAAAAAAACAGATTTATTTATGGAAGAAGAATGGCTGTAAAAAAAATTGAACACATTTTCGACTAATGAAGTATTTTTAACAGTTCCTGGCAAAAAGCTTTTTAAAATTAAACCTTTAACTCTAGAAAAAAAATAGAAAAAACACTTTCCTCTAAAGTCCTTAAAACTTGAAGCTGTTGTTATAACAAGTATTTTATGTTTAACCTCATTAATTGACCTTTTTTCCTCTTTCTCTCTCAAACTTCAATTTTTCTACTAGCAATTTCCCCAAGAGATTAAACACATACTTACTTGTTGAAACTTAATTGTTTTGATCTATTTAAAAATTGTGGTAAATTACATTAGAGTAAAAATCAACAAGGCAGGATATAACAATAGAGTTATTTCCTCTTTTTTTTTTTTTTCTATATTATATTGTGTTTTGTTTAAGAGTTTTGAGAGTGTGTAAAATAAAATGAAAAAATTTGCAAAAAGGAGTAATAAAAATGTAATCCAATTATTAGGAAAAAATTATTTCTTTTTAAATAAGCTTAACATATTAAATTTGTCTGTATTTAATTTTGTTAAAGGATAAATAAATATGTTTAATAAAAAAAAATAGGGATATAAAAAAGAGATTAAAAAAAAGAAATTAACTCAATTTTGAATTGAACAAAAATTAAAAAAATGTAACGATTGTAAGAAAATATTTTGGTAATGCTTTTATTAAAAACTTTTTTAGAGCTTTCCTTAACATGAATACTTTTTCTGAAAAGTTTTGTGATAAATTTGCGCTAAAGCTGGTTTCAGCCTTAAACGTTTTTAAATGCTAAACAAAATTTGGTTGAAAAATTTTTCTAAGCTTTAATGAAACTAAAAGATTTTTTTTTTAATTTTGGTATAAAATAAGTTTTTTTAAAGTTTTCGTTGAAAAAAGTTTTAGTATAAAAATTAAAAAAAATTGGTAAAAATCTTTTTGAAATATAAAAAAGTTACAAAAAGCTTTTCCATGCTTTAATAATATTACCTTTAAAGTTTTAGTATAAAAATTAAAGATTTGGTAAAAAAGTTTTTAAAACTCGATAAAAAACTTTAATAAGACTAAAAGAAATGTTTTTTTTTTTTTTTTAGAAAAAGCTTTTTAAAGCTTTAATAAAAGTTTTTCCTTTGAAGTTCTGGTATAAAAATGAATGGTTTGGTAAATAGCTTTTTGAAACTTTTGTCAAGAAAATACTTTTCCAAGCTTTAATAAAACTAAAACAATTTTTTTTTGTTAGAAAAGCTTTTCCAAGCATTAATAAAAATCTTTCCTTCATAGTTTAATATAAAGATTTAAGGTTTAGTACAAAATTGTTAAAAAAACTTTTGCCAAGCTTTTACTAAACTACTAGAAATGTTTTTTTAAGCCTTTGTATAAAAAGTAAAGTTTTTGTAAAAGCTTTTTAAAAGTTTTGGTTAATAAGTCTTTCCTCTTTTGTTAAAAATAACTTGTTCAAGTTTTAATTTTTAAGTTTTTATATAAAAATAAAGATTTGATAAAGAGCTTTTCTAAAGTTTTGCTAGAAAAAGCTTTTTTAATCTTTTATGAAAGTATTTTCTAATGACTTTAATAATAAAGTGTTTACAAAGCTTTAAAGTAGTTTCCTTAAAGCTACAAAAATGTTATTTTGGTATAAAGTTATTTTAAAGCTTTGGTAGAAAAACTTTTATAAAAGTTTTTGTAGTGCTTTTGTTCAATAGTTTACAAAAAAAAATGTTTAAAGTTTTTGAAAGAGCTTTTCTAAAGTTTGTATAAAAAGTAGCTATTGTTGGATAAAAGAAAAATCTATCTAAAAACTTTTATCATAAAAACAGTCTCAAGAAACAACAAAAAAAAAGTGTCAACAGTCTGTTAATGATATTATGAGAAATCTTTTTTAATGCTGTTTTAAAAAGATAAAAAAACATTTTTTTTTTCAGATATAACAGCTTTTAAAATTTTATTAAAAGTTGGTATAAAAGTGTAGATAAATAACGTACATAAATCCTTGAAAAAAGTTTTCATAAGAGTTTTTTCACGAGGAATTTTCTGAAAGCTTCAGAAAAGTATGATTGATTATAAAAATGATGTGACAAAAGTTTTGTGAAATTTTTTATGACATAATAAAAATAAAAAATAAAAATAATAAATAATGTGTGGAAGCTATTATGATAAACGTGAAAGCTTTTCTGACAAAACTTCTGTGAATGCTTTTATGAAAAATAAACAGTGTGCAAAGCTTTTTGTTAAAGCCGTGTAAAAGTTTGTATCATTATTGCAAAAGCTTTCATGAAAAAAGCTGTGTAAAAGCCTTTATAGAAAAATTTGTGTTAAATCTTTGAAAAAGGGTGAAGGGTTTTGTGAAAAAATCTGTTGGCAAAAGACTAAAAGTTTTATGAAAAATTTTTGCAAGAAAGCCTTTTAAAAAAAATCTATAGAAAGCTTTAATGGAAAAAAAAATATGTATGAAGTCTTTTTGAACGTTATTAAAACATTTTTTTGTTTTTGTAAAGGGTCAAGGATTTGTGAAAAAAGCTCTGCGAAAAGCTATACCGACGAAAAGCTCTCTAAAAGTTTTATAAAAAATTTAAGAAAATTTTTCTAAAAAAAGCTGTAGAAAGTTTTGTGAAAAGTAATGTGTGATAGCTTTTTGAACTATATTAAAGACTTCTTTTATTTATAAAATCATCTGATACTTTCGTAAAAATTCGTTTTTAAACACTTCATACAATGTTTTTTAAGCTTATATAGAAAAGCTTTTCTATTTTTTTTTTTTTTATTAAATCCTTAAAAACTTTCTTCAACAAAACTTTTTATTTATTTTTATTTTTTATATCTTTTTTAAAGCTTTTATGTAAAAGAGGTTTTAAAGCTTTTTACATTTTTTATAGCTTTTATAGAAAAGCTAAAATATTATTTGTTTCTTTTTTAAACCTTTCCTAAAAAATTAGTTAAAAATTTCATTAAACAAAAGTTTATTTTATTGTTTTATATCTTATTTGACTTTCACAAAGCTTTTTTAAAAATGTTCATTAAACAAATGTTAGTGTTAAATTTATTTAAAATGTTTCTATATTTGTACTACTTATATTTACATTTCTTTATACTTTGACAAAGTATTTATGAATAAACTTGTATTAAATAATATTTTTAAAGTTCTTGTAAAAAAAAAAAAAATCTCCTAAAAACTTTTATCACTTGGAATTGTAAAAACTTAAATAGAATTAGTGGCATTTTTTTTGTAGCTTCTTATTAATAACTTTTTTTTAACTTATTGTTAAAGTTTTTAGATAAAATTCTTCGTTTTTTGTAAGTTTTTCATAAAAAGCTTCTGTGGGAAAAAAATATTTTTAATAGCGGGAAAATACAATTTTTAAAAACTAAATACAATTTTTAAAAACTGCTACATTTTTTTGTTCGTAAAGTTTTCTATTATGGTTTTGGAAAGTTTGTATAAATATAAAGCTTTTTCTTTGAAAGTTTTAAAAATAATATAAAAAAACTAAGTAAATTAATAAAAGCTTTTGTCAAACTTTATAATATCGGAAAGTTCTTTGTCAAATTTATAAACAATTTTATTTAGATATTTCATAAAAGCTTTTAATAATTTCGGATGAGTAAAAATGTTTCTTAAAGCTTGTGAATTTATAAAAATTTTGTATAAAAGCTTTTGTTTTTAAGCTTTGAAGTGTTGAATCCACATTTCTTATTAAATAATTTTCATTAATTCATATTTCTATTTTAAGTTCTGATATGTTTTTCTCATCGAAATTGAGCAAAATCTATAACTTTTTTAGCTATGCTAACAGATATTATTTTCCATACCTAAAAGTAATTAAGCTATTTTATGATAATAAAAAAAAACATTTAAAATATAGTGCCAAAGTTTACTTAAAACACCTGGTTTTAAATTACTTACTTTTACCCCTCAACGGCTTTCTTTTTTCGTACCCCTTCAAAATAAAACGTTTTAAAGACTTTACATAAAAAACATTTAGTATTATATTCCTATTAGTCGTTAGGGACAAATTGCATATTTTTAAGCTCTCATATCTACAATTTCAAAAGCCCCAAACAATATGATTTTAAATTGTAGTCATAAAAATAAAGAAAAAAACTAAGCAAATACATAACAGCAAACAAAAGACATTTAGCAATTGTTGCATTCTATTCAATTGAAAACAGAACAATTCTTTGTCTATATAGCAAAAACTGGAGAAACCATATTACTTCTTGTATCTGCTATTTTAAAGGTATTCTCTTTTTTTAATACATATATTTTAGTTATAATAGTTTTACAAGTTGTTCATTTATTGTTTTTATTGTCGAAACTATTGGCATGAGTATAACAAAAAAATATATTAAATTTTTTACTAGTTGCTTAAGTAAAAAAAACTTTATATTTTGTAAAATACCATAGAAATAAAATAACAGCAATTTCATATTTAAAAGTAAAGTAGAATTTTAGGCATTTAGTTAAAAGAATTAGATTAGTTTTAAAAGAATTTGTTTGAGATAAAATAAAAAGTAAAAAAAGCCTTAGAAAAGATTAAGATATGAATTATCAATAACAACAAAAGCTTTATTTAGTAAAAGCTTTTGAATATCATTGAAAACTATTTATTAATAATTTTTGAGAAGCCTTAAGGTAGAATAAGCTTTTAGTGATGTTTATCATAAATTATTGTAAAATAATTTAAGCATATTTGCTAAGATTTTAAAAAGCTTTAATAGCAGCTGTATTAAAAACGTATTTCTTAATTGTAGCAATTTTATCTATAAACTTTTTGGAGGTTTCGAAAGCTTGTAGCTTTAAGTTCTTACCTACAAATTTTAAATTTTAATTCATATGTTAATTTTTTATTAAAAAAACTCCTATAAAAACTGTCTTCATATCTCTAACCTAATTTATTTTTCCCACAAATATTTTTCTCTTAATAATTTTTATCTAAAAAAAAAAAGAAAAATATTGATTTAAAAATGTTTCTCCCACAAATATTTATTATACTCAAATACAGAAAACAAACACATAAAATTGGGAATAAAGCAAAATTTTCCTAAAAATACCTTAATTTTATTTTTGCTTAATATTTTTATCAAGTATTTTGTAGTAGCAAAATTTTACAGAAAAAAATATTTTGTGCAAAATTCCATTTTTTTCTATTTTTAAACTATGAATCTACAATTTGTTATTTATTTATTTTTTTGTTACTTGCACTCCAATTTTTATTTACCGTTTGTTTTTTTTGTTACTATTCTCCTTGTTAACAATTGTTATTTTGTTTTTAAATAAATAAAAACTGTAAGAGTTTTCTCAGCCATTTTGTCTTTAAGTACCTCTACTGATATTATAGTGAAGTATGATTTTTGTTAGAAATAAATACATAAAAATATATAATTGTAGTTTGTTCTTTTGTTTTTTGTAGGGAATTGAAAGATACAATGATTTTTTAAGGAGAAACTCTTTGCGATGAATAAAAAATAGATCAAAAATCAGAAATAGAAAAAGCTTTAAATAAGCTTTTTTAATTAAGGTAGGTTTGCTATATGGTCGCGTAGCGTCTTGTCCCAATTATTGAATAAAGTTTAAATTTAGATAATAAACTTCAAATATTACTACCTTTCATAATTTTAAGTAGGTTAGGAGGGGAATCAAACGTAAATAAAACAAATATCGGTTTTAATTTAAGTTCTTTTAATCTTAACTATCTCTCCATTACTTTCCTTTTTAAATAAATTTTTGAAGTGATAAGAAACGGCGAAATACCTCAATCCATGAGGAAGAGTCGCCAAGTAATAGAGGCAGAAACGTTTGCCTATATACACGGTTTTTATTGTAATATACAGCGCTGTGCAGAACAAAAGCAACAAAATTAGGGTAAACCTAAGAATAGTTTTATTTTTTATAATATTTGGTTTACAATAAAAATAATTTTACGAAATTATATACATATTTAAGGATTAACGAAAACACAAACATTTAAAGAACTTTAAATTTGTCTATTAACGAAAACTGGAATAAAACACTACAATCTTCATATAGGAGTGTGCACAACAATAGCAACATATTCATATTTTGCTTCATTTTGTTCTATATTTTAAATTTTCCGTAAAATTTAGTAGTTTTAATGCGATTAAATTGTTAATTGATTTCTCTGGAATAATTTCCATTTGAATTTGGACGCTTTGGACTGCACTAATCTTGAAGCTGTATAAAAAATCTTCCACAGATCTTGCGTCTGAGTATTAGACCACATGGTTAAAAAATCCAATCCTTCAAAAGTTTTAAAATATATTTCGCATTTTTCCATGCAAAAACGTTGAATTAAAGAAGATATCTCTCTATGTATAACGAAATTTCTGTCCATTTTAATAACCTATTAACCTAAAAATATCAAAATTTCATTAGATAATTAAGAGAAGGACATAGTTTTTCGCTAGAATTCAAGTACAGTCATTATTACATTTTTTTCTCCTGCCCAAAATCATTTTTTGGAACTGTGCGGTTTAAGATGTACACCTTGACAGTATACCGGTTTGCGCGACGTTGCGTATTCGGTCATAGTGGATACATATAAATATTGTTTTAAATTAAATTAAATACTTTTTTTTTTTTAATATGATTAATTTTGTTAATTTCAGGAAGAAAGCAATGTATTTATATAAAATTATAAATTGTTTCTTGTATAAAAAGAGAAATAAAAAAATGTACCTTTATTGAATAAGCTTTTAAGTGAGCAGCGCTATATTGCTTAGCCTGTAACTTCTTCAAATGCTTTCAATGGACTTTGAGTATAGTATATATTAAACCTTAGAGACTATATAACCTTTTTATTATTACGTTTATACGCGCGATTATTGCAAATAAAAATAACTTGCAAATAAATAATTCACTGTTTATACGCAAATTGCACAAAGAAATATACATATTTCCTTATTTGTCGTGCCAGATGGGAAAAATGATTCTATTATCATCGAAAATTCTATGAACGTAAAACGAAGTGGCAACGCTGTACGTTTTATTTGCAATTAGTTTCACTAATCACGATTATTTTTTCGTGAGTTTTCTAACTTACAAATATAGTACTAACTCACTGTTTATACAGCAAAATTTTCATATCGCAACAATTTTAATTGCGAGTAAAGCCCAAATACAATAGCGCGTAGTCAGCAGCAGTGTGTGCTACCATAATCAGCTGATCATTTAGAATGCACTGTTTGTTATGATGTTGATTACATTTGGTCAGCGGCAGTTTGCAGTGCTGTTTCATTTAGCCCTGTTTCTAAATTCACTGCGCTGCATTCAGTTTGAGAGCGAGACAAAGAGAGTGAGCAAATAAATGAGAAGATAAAATACACAAGTAGAACAAAGCTAGATGGTGGTTGTAAATTGTGGCTGCCTACGCTAAATTGTAATTATAACGGCAGCAACATGTTGTGCTGACAGTGATCAGCTGATAATTTTTGCTGATACTGTTGCTGACTACGCGCTATTGTAATTTGGGCTTAAATGGTGCGTATAAATGTAATATATGTAGCAAATCCATTTTTATAACGTGTTACCTATTTATATTTAATAAGTTTAATAAGTTTTTAGCGGAAGTCCTTTTACATGCACTGAAAAGTTATAATTTTTTAAATTATGCTTCCAAAATAAATTTGTTTACCTTAATTAAACAGTATTCTCTAATTTGTATTATAAAACAAAGTTACTTTCCAATTTTCTTATTCCAAATAAACTAAACATTTATTGCATCGGCTTATATTGTCACAAATCATAATTCTTATTAAAAAAAACTATAAGTAAAAGAAAAAATAACAAAAATATGTATTCAGATATTTTTACAATAAATTTTAAAATTTTGTGTAAATTTTTACAATTGGAAATTTTGTTGCTTTTGATATGCACACTTTCATATAGAGAACATAGAACATTTTTCTCGTTTTTGCGAAAAGAAAGAAAAATGTTTGTTAGTACCCAAATGTTTTAACAATGTTATGAAATTAGTCTTGTTCTAAATTTAATACAGTGGTTTCCCGGTGTAACGAATGATATCGTTAAATCGAAAAATTCGTTAAATCGCGAATATATTTTATTGACGAAATATACCTTAAAATATTTATTTTAAAGTCTACATTTTTGCTTTTTAACACTAAAACACAATTTAGTTATAACATCAAAACTGAAAAATAAAAAAATAATAAATAAAAAAATTAAAATTTTTAAAAAATTCGAATAACAACTTTTTTTTTACAACAAATTAGAAGGAGAATTTTCAAGAATTTTGCTATTGGAATTCAGCAAGATCGGTTCATACAATGCGGAGATATGTTAAGAAAACCGGTTTTTAGAACCGGTTTTCCAGTTTCTGAAGCCTCTGTATATACTAGGGACTTCGTTTTTACAAAGAAGTCTCGGACATTTTTTTCTGAATTTTTGTTCTGAAAAAATGAAATAAATCGGTTCAATAATAACTGAGATATCGGACAAAACGCATTTTTTTTTTTTTTAAAGCCCTGGTTTAAGCTATAGATTTTTATTTTTATACAGATCGGTCACAAATATTTTTATAAAATTTCGGTTTTTTGAACCAGCAGCATCGGTTTATAAATGGCGGAGATATGCTTTAAAAACCGGTTTTTGAAACCGGTTTTTCAGTTTCTGAAGCCTCTGCATATACCAGGGACTTCGAATTTTCAAAGGATGCTCGGAAATTATTTTCTGAATTTTTGTTCTGAAAAAATGAAATAAATCGGTTCAGTAATAACTGATATATCGGGGAAAACGAATTTTTTATTTTTGAAGCCCTTGTTCAAGCTACAGATTTTTATTTTTATATAGATCAGTCATAAATGTTTTTATAAAATTTCGTTTTTTTAATAAACCAAATTCGTTTATAATCAACAGAGTTATGGCCCAAAAACAAATCTGTTAAGAATATAAATACACACACAAACATGTATATTAAGCATTGTAATGACTATTAGTGACGTTTTTTGTTTTTTGTATAGACAATAGTTTAGTTAGAAACAGAAGTAATATAATGAATAACAGTGTTGTTGTTGTTCTTTGTATATGCAGCCAGTTTGTATATACACACATAAAAATTTAGATTTAGAAAATATGAAAGCATACGTTAAGGCGAAAATTTTATTATTTGTCGGTAATATGGTAATATGATGTCGATAAGATAGTAAGATGGTAATATGGTAATATGGTAATATGGTGAAGGGTATCAAAGATTCGGCACAGCCGAATCTTTTTTCAATTTCATTTTTTACTGTCTTGTGTTTTATTTACTTTCTTATTTTTATAGATTTCAAATCACATTTTTTGGAAAAATTCGTTATATCGAGTACTAAAATACATAGATTTTTCGTAATATAAGGTAATCAATGTTAAAAATTTAGGCGTACTTTAAATCGCGAATTCATTAAACTGAGTATTCGTTAAATCGGTAAACCACTGTACTTTAAAAAATAATCACTTATTTCACTTATTTTTTATCTATATTTTATTAATTTATTAATTGACACAATAAGAAAAATTATTGAAAGCCCATAAATTGATTTATTTTTAGTAAAAAATATTAAACAATTTAAATTTTGATCACTTGAATAATAAATACAATAAAAAAGGTAATTGGAATAGTTTTTATTTTTGATAAATCGCTTAATAGACCATATTTTTCTGTGAAGGAATTGTAGTAAATAAGTAATTAACAAAAGTAAAATTAAAATTGATATTAACTCATTTTTTTATTTTAATTTCTTTACAGGTATGTCAAATAGTTCTTACACGGAAATATTACTAATGATTTAAGGTAAACTAAAAATAATAATAATAATAATAATATTTAAGGTAACACATGAGCTTATTATTGAAATTATTTAGAAAAAATATAAACGATCTGTTCCGCGGTGTCGAATGAAAAATTCGTTTCGACAAATTTATATGGAAAACAACATATGGGCAATTCTCCTTTTACGTTTGCCTTTATGAAACCGACCTTCAACCTTAAATATTTTTTTTAACTTCTGATTTTTTTAAACAACTTTTGATGCAATTTTGTTAACAACACTTTTTGCTGTAACAGAAAAAAAATTCAAGACCTGAAACGGTTCCATGTGGTACCGGCAAGCACCCAAAGTCAAAAATTCCAAAAAAAGTGAAACTAACAAGTTTTTTTATTTCTTTTTATTGCTGTAGTCGCGAATTTTAACATAAGTGTTCAATTCTTCTAATGTAGACTATAAACACTTGTAGAAAAGGACCAGCATGGATTTAATTAGCATGCAATTAATTAAAGTAGTGAAACCAAATTTTAAAAAATTTTAAAATGTTTCAGTTTTTTCTCTGGGGATTTTACGCCGTTTTGAATATTTGAAAATTCAAAACATAGCCTAATAGCTCTTGAAATTATGCATCATTTCACATATATCTCGTTAATGTGCCCTCTACAGAAATGATGCAGGAAGTAACGGTTTTCATGGGCTAAGAACGCGATGTTTTTAGTTTAACATTAATCGTCGAGGCACACCCAAGGCGCTAATCAAAATTGGCGATGATATATATATCAATCTGAAGCTGCTTTAATACCATATATCAAAATCAATATGGCGTTCGAAAAAAAATACGATTTTTCATTTAATGCAACATTAGAGATTTGATTAAATGCAATTAAAATATGTATATAAATGACATTGTCTTATGGCCTATTTTAAAAAAAAATTATGAATTTTGCAATAAATGGATGAATATGAACAAGACTACATCACTAAAAACTGAATTTTGCAAATTTTATAAGAAGGTTTAATAATTATTAAATCGCTAATATATCCACGCATACCTAACTTATCGCGATATTTTTAATTTGTATTTTAGATACAGCATTGTAGAATACATAAATGCAATAATTTTTGATTTATAAATTTTGATTTATAGAATTTTGGCAATTTTTTTAAAAATTTTTATCTTAAACCGCCATAACATTGATGCCGTTCGGTAAAAGTCATTTCACGCAGATCTGTGTTCCAATAGAGCCAAGGAATGTTGATACTAAATATCGTTGATGTGCCATTTAAAAATTTTCGATATTTTTTTGAACATCAAAAGTAAACGAGTTTGAAGAATTTCCCATATACAAACAAAACATTTATATTATTTCTTCCATAAATTTTGTCGAACGAAAAATTCGTTTAGAACAAGACGTTTTAGTTGTTATGAAAATACTGTATCCAATATGTATTTTAATTCTCTGTTTTAATTGGCTGCATTAAAGTACACCATTTGGTAGCTATAATAATTTGATAGTTTTCTGATAATATGTATACGCGGAATAATTTCATTCAAAATTAATAACAAATGACAACTTACTGGGCCAATTCTATAACGTAAAATTGAGAAAAAAATAATTGAAAGTTAAAGTTTTGCAAAAGTTGAAATTTTTCCAGGCCATAACCGGAAAAACTTTAAACTTAGATTTTAAGTATAATTTTGAGAGAAATTTCAACAAAATTCAAACTAATATAGGTATTCCAATGAAATCTTTGCACAATATATTCAAACTTGTTCTTAAATCGGTGAATTAAATACACTCCCATCTTTTTTGGACCAAAATATCCAAAGTCCTATTTCAAAGAAAACTTGTTTCAAAAATTAACTTTTTTTAATTAAAATTATCACACAGTACATATATTTTTGTTCTTAAAATTTTTCGATTTTACAAAAAAAAAAAAAAAAAAAAAAACAAGCGCGAATGTTATATTCCGCCCGGCCGAATCTATATACCCACCATCAACTTTTTCAAATTTTAAGTTATATGGGAGGGGGCGGTAAAGTGGGCAGTAAAGTGGGTGGACCACGCCCATTTTTTGTTTCCAAGTTTATATTGGTCCTTGAACTATTTGAACACAATTTCGTTGATTTTCACCTTATATAGGAGGTAGGCGGTAAAGTGGGCGTACCACGCCCATTTTTGGTTCCCGAACTATACGTACAAAATTTCATTGTCGTACATGCTTTTGTTGAAGAAATATCAGCAGAAAAGTATAAAACGGACACCCTGTGTTTCTAGTTTTAAGCCCATAACTTTTTTTATTAACCGATTTTGCACATTTTCAATCCCAAACAAACCTTATATAAGACAAACATTTGTGCCAAATTTCGTCCCCATACGTTTTCCCGTTCAAGCCCTATCCTGCTTTCAACAGACGGACAGACGGACGGACATAGCTAGATCGACTCTGAATCTAACCAGGACCCAGAAAATATATACTTTGTGGGGTCGTAGATGATTCCTTCGACATGTTACACACGGAATGACAAAATCAATATGCCCCCCATCTTTTTGATGGTGGGTATAAAAATAAATACGAAATTGTCAAAGTTTGGACAGGGATTGAAGGGAAACCGTTGCCCAAAGCGCATCTGATTTTACTTTACAAGCATTTACGTTAAGATTTTTTTTTGAAACAAATTTATAAACAGAAAAGAATATTTCCACATTTTTGGAAAATAAAAAATAACCCCAAAAATATGAAAATGTGTATATTTAGCTTCAACTTCAGACTAATATAAGTAATTTTTAATTGGATAAATATATTTATTTTATTCTCTCAGCAATATTATTTAGAATCTCGTAAGAAATCTAGTGGATATTTTCAAACAATTTAGAACCCCATTTGAGCTCTCTAAGATTAAAAAACTTAAAAAATAAACGAGGACAAAAATTTGGGTAAAATTTGCTTCAACCTCAATATCCTTTTAACTAAAAGAGATAACCCATACATGTAAGCATATTTAAGTAAAGATAATAAGTGAATTTTGGGCGACTAAAAAAAAGAACAAAAAAGAGTTTTGAGCTCCTCCAAATCAAATTGAAATCTCCTCAACTATGACCATGTGTAGTTCTATTTAGATATCTCCTACGGCTCACAAGTTACAGAATTACTAAAAAAAAACAGGATATATAGCGCTATTTAATGATCGATTTAAAAACCCGTAATACGGCTAAAAATATTTATGAGAGATTTCTGCAAGAACGAAGTCCATAGCTAAAATAGTAACTGCAAAAATACTGGACCGACTTATTTTAGTTTTTCAACACAAAAATTCTAAAAAAAATTTCCGAATTTTCAGTGAAAGAACGAAGTTTCTAGCTTACATATTTAGATATCTCCTACGGCTCACAAGTTACAAAATTACTAAAAAAAAAACGAGATATAAAGCGCTATTTAATGATCGATTTAAAAAACCGTAATACGGCTAAAAATATTTATGAGAGATTTATGCAAGAACGAAGTCCATAGCTTAAATAGTAAATGCAAAAATACTGCACCGACTTATTTTACTTTTTCAACACAAAAATTCTAAAAAAAATTTTCGAATTTTCAGTGAAAGAACGAAGTCTCTAGCTTACATAGGTCCTTAAGAAGTTGAAAAAATACCATATATGTCTTAGTTTACTGTTGTTGTTTTCAGTACTCATAAACACAACAACCGCAAGAGAAGCGGGCATTATATAAATAAAACAAGATTTTACAATAATTCGGTTCTTTATGAACCGATTTAATTGAACTAAGTCCGTAGCTTGTATAGGATTGGACATCGATGAAAAATTCGTTTAGGAAGATATCTCAACTACTAATGGACCGATTAAGTTCAGTTCTTCAGTACAAAAATTCAGAAAAAATGTCCAATTTTGATTTGCAAAAACGAAGTTATTAACTTCTATTGGGTTTTCAGAAAATCGTTTTTCAAACCGGTTTTTTCAGTATCTCCCCCTTTTTCGAACCGGTTTTTTCTATATATATCATATTATATATATTATATATCCATATACCTATGTTATCGGAAAGCTTTACAAATGCCATTTAAACCATTTTTAAGTCGAAAAAACCTTAAAAAAATAACCGGGTTTTAGACATATCTCCACCATTTATCAACCGATCTTGCTGAATTTCAATAACAAAATTATCGAAAGGATTTCCTATCGTTTGATATATATAATATATATGGCTGTTATCGGTGGGCTTCATAAACGCTATTTCAACCGACACACGGACGGACATTACCCTATCGACATCATTTCTCATAATAAAATGTTTGCTCTTGTATACCCTTTAAACCTGAGGTGAAGGGTATAAAAACGTTTTAGGACCATTGTGCTACATCAACTTTAACAAAAAATAATTAAATATGTTTCCTTTTATGAAATAAGATTACTTTTATTACTTTTTATGAAATAAGATGTTTAAAACTAAATTTTCACCTGGAGAGTGCAAAAAACTTACGTTCGATTCGAAGGACCATATATATATGTTGCAATTGTTATTTAACTTATCTGTTCTTGTCCGGCTAGCAATGTGCAAAATTTTGAGGAGATCAATACCAAAGATTTTTTAAAACTTCTGAATATGATCGACTAACGTAACCCATACAATACTGCCTACAAATTAATTAAAGCAGATTTGATATGCCATATATAGTTATATTTAAAATCACAATTTTAAATAAAGAATCTTTTGTTTGTATTAAAATGTTAAAAAAAAAAAACTGTTAATAAAAAATCAATGGTCTCAGTAATATGAGAAGCAAATCGTCTAGACGGATTTTTTTTAATTACTCCGATTAATAAAAACAAAAATAAGTACAAGTACATATTATAATAAAATAAATAAATAATTAAACAATAACAAGAGCCTTCAATTTAATTTCTCATAACATGATGTTATTATTTAAATTTAAATTTTCTTAAAGTTAAAAATAAATGTTTTTTTTTTTATTTAGCACAAATCAATAAAACTAATTAAAATATTTTATTACATTTTCCTTCACACCATAACAGTAGCTAATTCATTTTAAAATTAACCTGGTGTTTTAGACAGCAGCTTAACCCCAGAGTTAACATCAATTATAATATTATTTGATTACATTTTTATTGATTTTGTTTTTATATTTTTAGTTTTTATTACATAACACAAAACCCACAAAAAATAATAATAAAAATAATATGTAATAATAATAAAATTGCAACTGAGTATTAAATGTGATTAAATGAATGTTGTATATTGGATACTTTTAGGACTTGACCACAAAATGTAATAATAATTCATTGTAATTAGCGGTAATTAATGTTGTTATTAATGGTCATATCAATGTTTTGTTATTTTTTTTCTGTGTCCTTAAAACAATTTTTTTTGTTGTTACTGATTATTAGTTATAATAATAATTATTTTGTAACATATTTATAAAAGTAAAATAACTGTTGGAATTATTTTAGTTAGAATATTTGTTAATTTAAATATTAATGTTTAAAGGAGGTCTGAGCTTTAAGCAATTAGATTTAGAAACATAACTTATCAAACCATTTCTTGGAAGTCAAATTAGAATACACCATATAAAAAACCATCTTAGCTTAAACTAGCTTCCACTTTTTTCTATATTTAACATGAAATATTTAAAGATCTTGAAAATAATTTTAGTGAATATAAAATCGAATATTATTTCCTAAAACTTCTCTTTAAGACCCTCGTTTATATTTATTGATTTTCTGTTAAAATTTCTGTGTTGTTTTTTTTTTTTTTTTTTTTGTTTTCATAGATCTGATTAGTTTTGAATAAATTAGAATGTTGGTATGTATGTCTGTCGTTTTGATATTAATCTTATTTATAAAACAATTAAATGTAAATGATATTTACACACATACATACACAATTTTAATTACACATTTTCTAGGTTTAATTAAACAAATGGGATTTTTGTTGCAAAAATTATTTTGACATATTTTACATATATACAATATAAAAATCTAAAATGCAAGAAATTAATAACTAAATTAAATGTAAATTGATTTTATTGTAAAACAATAGCAATATAATTTGGTAAAATATGTTTCAATTATGATAAAAATTAAATAAATAAAAAAGAATTGAAATGGCAGTAAAATGCCCCAAGCTGTGAATTTATGGAATTTGTAATTAATTGAAAAGTTATAAATAAATTTTGGGTATAAAAATATTTAGGGTTATTACAATAAAAGCCTTTAAATTGTTTTAGAAAAAATATAAAATTTAGGATATATTTTATTTTCAAAGGAAAATTTATGATGAAATTTCTTTTTAAGAAAATTGATAAATTTTCTTTTAAAGAAAATTTTTAATAAATTTTCTTTTAATAGAAAATTTATGGTAAATTTTCTTTTTATAGAAAATTAACGATAACTTTTCGGTTTATAGAAAATTTACGATGAATTTTCGGTTTATAGAAAATTTACGATAAATTTGCAATTTATAGAAAATTTATGATAAATTTTCGATATATAGAGTTTACGATAAATTTTCGATTTATAGAACTTTGCGATAAATTTTCGATATATAGAAAATTTACGATAAATTTTCGATTTATAGAACTTTGCGATAAATTTTCGATATATAGAAAATATACGATAAATTTTCTTTTTATAGAAAATTTACAATAAATTTGCAATTTATAGAAAATTTATGATCAATTTTCGATACATAGAGTTTACGATAAATTTTCGATTTATAGAAAATTTACGATAAATTTTCGATTTATAGAAAATTTACGATAAATTTTCGATTTATAGAACTTTGCGATAAATTTTCGATATATAGAAAATTTACGATAAATTTTCTTTTTATAGAAAATTTACGATAAATATGCAATTTATGATAAATTTTCGATATATAGATTTTACGATAAATTTTCGATTTATAGAAAATTTACGACAAATTTTCTGTTTATAGAAAATTTACGATGAATTTTCAGTTTATAGAAAATTTACGATAAATTTTCGATTTATAGAAAATTTACGATAATTTTTCGATTTACAGAAAATTTACGATAAATTTTCTTTATAGAAAATTTACGATAAATTTTATTTTTATAGAAAATTTACGATTAATTTGCAATTTATAGAAAATTTATGATAAATTTTCGATATATAGAGATTACGATAAATTTTCGATTTATAGAAAATTTACGATAAATTTTCGATTTATAGAACTTTGCGATAAATTTTTGATATATAGAAAATTTACGATATATTTTCGATTTATAGAAAATTTACGATAAATTTTCTTTTTATAGCCAATCAATGATAAATTTTCGATTTATAGAAAATTTTCGATTTATAGAAAACTTACGATAAATTTTCTTTTAATATAAAATTTACGATGAAAAAAAAATTTACGATAAATTTTCGATTTATAGAAAATTTATGATATTTCGATTTATAAATTTGATGACAAATTTTCTTTTTATAGAGAATTTTTAATAAATTTTCTTTTTATGGAAAATTTAAGATAATTTTTTTCTTTTTATAGAAAATTTTCCATAAATTTTCTTTTTTTATGGATAATTTTCCATACATTTTCTTTTTTTAAAGAAATTTTCCATATTTTTTTTTTTTTTTTTTTTTTGAAGAAAATTTTCCATGTTTTCTTTTTTTTTTTATAGAAAATTTTCTATAATTTTTTTTTTTTTTAGAGAAAATTTTCTATAAATTTTCTTTTTTATAGAAAATTTACGATAAATTTTCTTTTTTTATAGAAAATTTACGATAAATTTTCTTTTTAGAAACAAATTTTTATATTTTTTTTGTTGTATATAAAATTTCTTTTTTTTTTATGGAAAATTTTTCATAAATTTTCCTTTTTTTATGGAAAATTTTTCATAATTTTTTTTTTTTTTTTTAGAAAATTTTCATAAATTTTCTTTTTTTGGAGAAAATTTTCCAAGAATCTTCTTTTGTTACAGAAAATTTTCCATAATTTTTTTTTTTTTTCATAGAACATTTTTTTATAAATTTTCTTGTTTGTAGAATATTTTTTATAAATTTTCTTTTTATATTTAATTTTTATTTTTAAATTTTCTTTTTATAAAAAAATTTCCATAAATTTTCTTTTTAGAGAAAATTTTAAAGAATTTTTGATTTATAGAAAAATTTTATGAAGTCTCTTTTTATAGAAAATTTTCTAAAAATTTTCTTTTATAGAAAATTTTCTAAAAATTTTCTTTTATAAAAAATTTTATATAAATTTTCTTTTATAGAAAATTTTTCATACTTTTTTTATAGAAAATTTTTGATACTTTTTTTTATAGAAAATTTTTTAATAAATTTTCTTTTTTTAGAAAATCTTTCATAATTTTTCTTCTCTTGTGGAAAATTTACGCTGAATTTTCTTTTATACCCTACACCACCATAGGATGGGAGGGTATTATGGGTTTGTGCGAAAAATATTGGTCTAGAACCCACCTTAATTTATACCAATCGGCTTAGAATCACTTTCTGAATCGATTTAACGATGTCAGTCCGTCCGTCTGTCCGTCCATGTTAATCTTGTAATCAAAATATAGGTCTCAATTTTGAACAAAAATTAATGAAATTTTGCACACAGGTTTCCTACAGTCCATCAACGAAGCCCATTGAAACTGGTTGTGATCGCTCCATTATTTCACCTAGGCCCCATACAAATGTCCCCCCGGAAAATGGTTTAATGATCGTAAATCCCTTAAATACAGAAATTACAGAAATATTTTAATGAAATTTGGCACATATAAATTCCACATAAGTCTTAATTTATGTGCCGAATTTCAGGAAGACCATAGCTCCCATATAAAGCCCTTTTCCGAAAATCACTTTAACGGTCATAAATCCCATTAAAAGGTTAGTATCATGTTAATATTCCTTACAAATAAGTTTTATATAAATATGAATGATAGTGCTCAATTTTACAAAGACTGGCCCATAATTTACCATAGCTCCCACATAAGCCCCTCTTTCGAGAATCACCCAATAGTGAATAAATTCATATAAATGTTAGTATCGACGTAATATTCTGTATTCCTATGTTAAGTTTTACACTTAATATGAATATCGGTTCACAATTATCCCCAGGCCTAATTAAAGACCTCTCACCGAATTTTGATGTACACAATGGTGAAGGGTATCATATGGTCAGGCTTGACAGACTGTATATTTTTTCTAGTTTTTTTTTTCGAATTTTTTCTTGATAACATTTACTTTTACAATAGGAATTTGCATTAGTATTTCAAATGTTTATATGTATAATAATTGTCTTTTTTCTTTGTTCTAAATACATAAAATAATCGGCTTAATTTTTATCTGTCTCTTATATTTTTCCCAAAATATAAGAAATAATGAATGAAATATAGAAATATATCAACTTAAATTTTTCTTTAAACTTCGATAAATTTTAACAAGTGCCTGTGATATTTAGACAAAGTATAAGTGTGTATGAAAACAAATGTCACTTCTCTGAATCCTTACCCCTTTTTTCATTACATTCTTACTCACATAAATCCTTTAACAATCTATAATGTCTCCTTACTTATATTTTTCCCTTAAATTTCCTTTTACAAAATCTATCTATAACAATAAAATAGTGTAGAAGAATGTTATGTTTTTTTTCAAAAATAAATTTGTTTGTATTTCTTTGTATTCCAGTGTGTATGTGTAAGTGTGAGTGTCCCCAGTAAATAACCCCTAAAGACACATGCAAAAAAGGATTAAATACATTTCTTAGACTTTTCTTTCCTGATTGTATTTATTTATATGTACAATACTATTTTTTAATAAATTAAAGCCTTGTGTATATGTATATAAAAAATAAAGAGGTTTAGTGAAGTATATCCTTTGCTGGTGAGGAAACCCCACAGGGGTTTTGGGGTTTAATCTAAATATAACAGGTATTAGTAAGGGATACCTAAAAAGTGAGATCTTTATTTTGACATTTAAAAGGGGAAATAGTTGATGGGGGATATATATCTTTAGAAAATTATAAAAAAAAAATTATTGAATTCTTTAAATAAAATTTATATTTTTTTTTCCAATTTTTATTAAGGTCATTTGTTTTACCTTTTTATAACATTTTCCTCTATAGCCTTCGCTGCATAATGTAATTTTATATTTAATTGTTTGTCATACAAATACTTATATTCAACAACATCCTGCATCCTTTTGTTTTTTGTTTTAGTATTTTTTTTAATGTCCCTGGTATTAATGACAGATCACTTTTTGTTTATATTCGTAATTTGCTACCTGTTTATTTTGTTAAATGTATATAAATATATTTTATTAATTGAAATAATATTTATTCAATTTAATTTGTTAATAATTGCATTATACTTTATTGTTTTTTTTTTTTTTTTTTTGTTTATACATATTTTGTTACTTTATTTTTTTATGATAATTTAATTTATCGCATAAAATAATTATGCGTTATAATAAAAAAAAAAAAAATTATGGATATTATTTAAATACACACTAAAAGTAAATATAATCAGTTTATTAAATGAAATGTAATGAAAAAGGGATTTAAAGTAAAGATAAATTAGGTGGAAGTATTTAATAATACTTATATAAAAAAATTATAATTGTTAGTTTCCCAGAATCACAAAGACTGAATGTAGAGGCTTATTAAAATTATATTTTTATTTTAATTGGTTAAGTGTTGCATTGGTTAATATATGGAAAATTATAAATTGTAAAAAGTGAAACCATAAAAAAAGCTTTAACTCTGAACCAAAAACCCCTATTCCGTACACCCAGAGAAATATCAATCACATACGCGTTGAAAACGATACCATTCTGTGTCAATAGTGTATCTACACCGTATGTGTTTAAATTGGAAATCGATACCTAATTGGCACCAAGTTGAAACCATTTCGGTATCAAATTGTTAAATTATATATGCTTTCTATTAAATTTGTTAATGAAAGGTATTAAAAAGCTATTACCGTAAATTACCAATGCGAGCACAACCGTTGTTGATTTTGAATCGAATTTTTTTCCCTTAGTGTGTATACCTGAGAAAGATTTAGCTCTTTATACAGATGATGGATACAAACTAATGCAATATGGTGCCAAAGAACGAAACTGCTATAATTATCAGTGTTTCTGATACTGGAATTTTCCTTTACAAATTAAAAAAGAACCTGCAATATTGAAGCAAAATAACCGGCCCGCTTCTACTCGTTTCTGCAGACCAATTAAAATAATTTTTGAAAAAGAGTCAACGGATTTAGTTAGGGCTGAGATAGAAAATTTAAATATAGAAATTGCACAAATTCTGCAGACAAAATTAAGTTTTTTTTTTGAAGTAACACACCAATTTCATTTGACCATGATCGATGACAAAGTTTTTAATACCATAGCAGAGTCATCATCACTGGTTTGTGGAATTTGTGGGACGGCACCAATAATGATGAACAATCTAAATTTAGTTCAACCTATAGAGTTTGCCGATAAAAAATTTACAAATTCGTGAAGAAAATAAAGAAATTGCTCAACAAACTAAGAGAAAAATTCAACTTGAACTTAAAGAGCAAATGTGTATATTGGCGGACATTTCATCGAGAGGTTCGGGGAATACAAATACTGGAAATACCGCCAGAATGTTTTTCCAGCAGGAACTTTGGCCTCTATAGTAGCTGGCGGACAAGTGGAACTTATAAAAAGGTTCGGTTTAATATTACGCATAATGGCATGTGGGTAAGCAGTTAACGTAGAGGCTTTCACATATATGTATGCCTGGAAAAGAGCTAAAATATTTGTTGCCGAATACGCATGGTTTTATATGCCTCCATCTGTACATAAAATATTAATACATGGATCAGATATTATTGAACAAGTTTCGCTATCAATAGGAATGATGTCAAAAGAGGAACTTGAGGCAAGAAATAAAGAGTTTCGCAGTTATAGGCTGAATTACACGCGAAAAGACTCGAGATTGCATACAATGGAAGACCTACTGCATGCTTTATTTGTTTCGTTGGAAAACTCTGACCCTAAATATGACCTAAGAATAAAATAGAAATAAATATGGAATTTGCAAACGGCTGGTCCGATTACAATGAAAGTAGAGGTGTAGGCGAGTTTAAGTTTTGAGTTTGGACGTTATAGGCATAACGGGGGCGGGTCCAGAGGGTCCTAAAGTTGGACACCCCGTGTGTTCAAAAAGTTTAAAACGATCCAGATTCGTTATATCTCAGCCGATTTAAAAGATTTGTATATGAGAGGATTCTGCTAGGCGAGATCTACAAATTATGTCTTTTAGTTTAAAAGATATTTGGCTTCAAAGATTAAAATTTTTATTTTTGGACCTATTTTGGTAAAGTTTTTTCGCTATAGCGGGACGAATTTCACTCGATTTATTTGATATATTTTTTATTTTATTAGCAACAAATAACGAAATAATTTGTAATAATTATAGATGGGCAGACTGTTCCAAAAAAGTGATTGAAACAACTATCAGATCTCTAATGAAAGGTTATCAAAAAAGGTCTACGAGTTCATAAGTAGTGCACAGAAGTTTAAAAGTTATACTTTTCTATGATCTGTAGTATATTATCAATTAAATAAAAAACAAACAAAACTCTAAGATCAACCGTTTCCAAATTATTGAATTTTATATATGTTAAAATTTTTTCGATCGCACTCCTTAGCATAGTTTTAGTCTTCCTTTTTTCATTCTTCCAGAGCCATTGGTTAAATGTCAGCAGATGTAAAAGGTATATTTTGCTCATCTTTTTTGCATCGAATTTTAAATTTGTTACGAATTGCAGGAGACTTGGGCTGCATTTTAACGACTACGGTAAAAGTTGCTGCAACGAGTAGAGGAGGAAACAGTGGAACATCTTCTATATCACTGTCCCAATCTTTCAATAATCAGGCATAAGATCTATGGAGGATCGTTTCTAAATGTATTGTTTAATCTTTTTGATATTGACATCAGAATAATTTACTCTTTTATACAAGCCTCAAATTGGTTTAATTCGAACCTTGATCTGGACATGTAGTTCGCTCCCACATTTTCCCTAAGAGAAACATAACGGGACAGAATAAAGCAACCCAAATGTTGTGGTTGCTACTTCCTGCTACCCATTGAACATAACCTAACGAGTAACAGAATCTCGAGACCTTGAATACATTTTTTTTTATTAACTTTTCGCTAGCGTTTAGTCGAGACAATAAATTTTATTATTTTTGATGCACAGTTAAGCCGTCTATTTGAAATTGTCGTCAAAATCAATATTATTAAATTATGCCCTAAAAAACCTATTAAAATCTTCACTTTGAAGAATCCTAAGGCTGGGGTTTGCATGTTTTGGAGCTTTTCGTGTTTTATTATTTGTTAAATTTATTCTCTTGATGTATTTTCTGTGCAACGTTCCATGATATAAAGGTAACAATGCCAAAATGCCAGGATACACTTTCCATGTTTAGACTGCTACTGAAATAATGATTATTGACATATAAGTAGTTGATAGATATGCAGTATTTTGAAATATATTAAATCCGCAAAAGCCTTCAACGCTTTGGTAAAACCATCTGTATATTTTGAAACTAGAAAGGGATAAAAAGGTAATTGTAAATTCCGAACGAATATTAGTTTCGTTTAGTAGAAAAGTCTCGGGGTTTGCTGACTTTTCATATTTTCAAAAGAATTTCAGTAAATATCTTCGTATAGAAAGGGATAAAAAAGGTAATTTTACTTAAGAACAAGGTAAAATTGTAAATTCCGCTCGAATATTAGTTTTCGTTTAGTAAAAAAGTATCGGGGTTTGATTACATTTCATATTTTCAAAAGAATTTCAGTAAATATCTTCGTATTTCCTTTAATATATTTCTCAAAATATTTCATTGTTTCGAGTAAGTTATGTTTTCGTAAGTAGTTTAAATAATCGAAAACGATACTTAAGCATAACAGACAAATTTCTAAACTCAACACAGATGACCTAAAAGATTACAATTGTATTTAAATAGGAAAAAAGGTTACTAAACAATTTTTAAAAAAATTTATTTTACTCATATTTATATAATCTAAAAAAAATACATAATCAAGGTAAAAAGAAAATAAAAAAAAGAAATAATTCTATAGAAATCCACACATTTGCAAATACGAACGCACACCCAATGTCTGTAAAACATCTTACCGGATGTACAGTCATTGGTAATGCCTAACTGTATACTATGGTTGACATACTTTTGTCTAGATTAAATGTAAAATATATTTTGCTAAAGGAAGAAAATAACAGGACTAAATAAAAAAATTTCTAAAGATAAACCAATACGCACTAAGGAGAGTCGTCTAAGCAACATAAATGCTAACGAGGGTTAGGGGGGGAATTTCCCTTAAAAAATATATATATATCTAGGGTTTTGAAGCCTGATTTTCATTTGAGTTTAAAACCTCAGAAAAGTTTAGGATATTCTAATCTAAACCACAAAAGCCTTTAGTTATAAAGCATAACTTTTAATAAACTCTTGACTTTTTAAACAGTTTTTTTCTTAAAACATTTTTACACCTACCTCGTACCCTCCTAGTTTATATTAAAGTAAAAGTAAATCATAGATAAACAACTTCACTTTTACGTGTTTAAACAAATGTACGTATAGAAGACTACATACTTTATATAATATAGTGTGTCTGCAGGACTGTATGGGTGATAACGGTACCACAATACATATATAAACATACACAAATACATTTATTTTATGAGAGAACTAACTACAATTCTAGTGTGTAAATGTCACTCATTCGTACAAACAAACAAACCATACGACCAAACAACCAGAGTAGAAACTTAAAAAAAAAAAAAATGGAGACAGGAAATAATTAAATTTAAAATGGAAATTTAATTGAAAAGGATTAATTTGAGTTGAACTCGTACGAGTGTGTTTAAATAACAAAAAAAAACTTATGAGTATATGTGTGTGTATGTGTCTGTCACATATATAATTTTGCTTTTGTTATTTCTGCCCATACACACACACACACACTACCACATTTTATATGATACGCATACTCTTACAAATAAATCATATACATACATACATATGTAATATACCGAGATAGACTTACGGATACAAGTTAAATTTTATTAGACATTTAAGTGACATACATTTATTTATTTGTATTATTTTTTTATATATATGTGTAGGTGTATAATTTTCATGCATGTACATATATTTAGTTTACAAATAAATAATATCTAGAGTAAAAATTACAAAATAAATGTCATGTCATTTTATAAAATAATATGGAAAAAATGAAAAATTATAAATAAAACATAACAATAATGAAATTTGGTTTTAAATTTTTATAAACAATTTAATTGCTTATAATTAAATTGAGAGAAATATAAGAGTCGTGGGAATTTTAAATAGTTTCATTATGTTTGTATGGAATTTTAAATTTTTTTTTTATTATATTATGTTTAAAATATGAAGGACCAAGAATTTTTTTTGTTGTAGTAACAATATAAAAAAAGAAAAGAAAATATAAAAAATATTATTTTATATTAACGATATCATTTAAACAATGTTCACATTAGACTAATATTTGACGATTTTTGGCAAAAAATTTTATTTATCTAATGTGAACATCAAATATTTTTACAAACGAAACAATAAAACAGTATGATTTTGGTCAAACTAAAAAATATTTTCCTAAAGTGCAAAATATGGCCAGTGTAAACATGGTAGTTATGTATTTAATAAAATAATTTTGTGTAAATAATTTGCATCTAATCTGAACAGGCTCCAAATATATTTTAGCTTCTTTTATTTTACGATATTTGATAGTTATTTAATCAAATAAAAACTATCAAATAAATACACTTAATGTAAAGAAAAAATCAATTCTGTATTTAGGGAAAAACGATAAAATATTTCGTGTTAAATATTTGCGTAATGTGAACTTGGCTTTAGTTCGTCGCACAGTGGTTCCAAAATGTTTTTTTTTTTTTTTTGGAAGTAATTCAGTAACTATTCAGTAACTATCACATGGTCAGAGCTGAGATGTTTTCGAGTTGATCTGAAGAATTACAAGTTCTTAGCGGGTCAGGGGAAAAGTGGGTGGCCTTCCAAAGTTGGCCATCTCGGGTATGTATTTTTTTTGAAAAATCGCCAAAAATAAATTTATGATATGACAGAAAAGAAATTTTATATATAAATAGTACTTGTAAATCTCTACAAAAAATACGCTTACATCTGTAGGTTATCTCTTTTAGTTTAAGAGATATTCGGGTTTCATTTTTTACCTCATTTTTAGCCTCGTTTTATTTTAGTTTATTTGCCGCAAAAATGTATGAAAAATAGCATAATTTGGCTAGAGGAGGCCAAGTTTATATTAAGTTTTATGCAAAAGTATAAACTTTAGAATATGGAGATTGATAAATTATGAAAAAAAGTTAGTGGAATGTAATTTGATTGTTGAGTTTGTCAAAGGACAAATTTAGCATTTTTGTGTTCTTTCTTAAACATAAAATTAATATCTAAACTTTAATAAAATTTAAATGAATAGTGATATTTTAGTGAAATTTTAGTATAATATGTATAAACTTGTCCTAAAATCATAGAATTAAATAACTTCCCACATTTTTGTATGGAAATACCCAAAATCCCAATCCGTATAAAACGTGTTAAAAAAATTTACTTTTTTCATTGAAATGGTCACCTTATCGTTATA
The DNA here is from genome assembly GCA_951394005.1 of Protophormia terraenovae. Taxonomy (NCBI): domain Eukaryota; kingdom Metazoa; phylum Arthropoda; class Insecta; order Diptera; family Calliphoridae; genus Protophormia; species Protophormia terraenovae. The sequence goes on from OX596074.1 coordinate 22,154,565, forward strand.
AGGGGCCTCCGTTAGAAAATATTTTTTAGGTGTTTACCTTACATGTAGAGATATTTATTTAAAATAATTTCAATTCGATCATAGCTTTGCAATTTGAGAACATAACCAAAAAAAAAAAAAAAAAAAAAGGGCTTGTGGATAGACCTTTGCCTCAAACTCCTCCGAATTTACTTTACATGCATTTACATTAAGATTTCTTTTGAAAACATTGAAAAAATTATAAAGCCCAGAACAAAAAACTAATTTTATCAGTGAATAAATATTGCCACCTTTTTGAAAAAAAAAAAAAAAAAAAAAAAGTGAAATTTTGAAAGTTTCAACTTCAGATTAATATAACTTTTTAACGGATTAATATATTTATATGATTCTTGCAGCAATATTATTTAGAATTTTGTAAGGAATTTTGCGAATATTTTACATAAATTTTTGGGGACAATATTAAGCCCGCCAAGTTAAAAAAAAAAAAAAAACTAAAATAAAACGAGGATAAACATTTTTTACGACCCGAACATCTCATAAACTAAAAGAAATAACCTACACATGTAAGCGTATTTTTTGTAGAGATTTACAAGGACTATTTATATGTAAAATTTCTTTTCTGTACCCGAAATGGCCAACTTTGGAAGGCCCCCCACTTCCCCCATAACCCGCTAAGAACGCGTACTTCTTCAAATCAACTCGAACACCTCAGCTCTGACCATGTGAAATTTTATTGAGATACTGTTCAATAGTTACTGAATTATTTCCAAAAAAAAAAAAAAAAAAAAAAAAGCGTTTTGGAACCACTGTGCATCATTAACATAATCATATAATCCTACGGTTCTGTAAACTGAAGAAATGTTAGATAATATTATTGACTTTTTTAGTTCCTCATACAACCCTAAAAAAATCCAGAATACTCTTATTCCATCTCTATAAATTTTGCTTATTACAACATCACAAAAACTGTGGAGAAAAATCGTTCACTTTATCAATGAAAATTTCAAATGTTCACAACAAAAGTTAAATGCAGAGAGAAAGCACTCAAATTGTTCAAACATTCTCCACAAGTAGTTACAGGATAGTAATAAGAAATTGATCAGCAAGAACGTGATCAGTACTTATGGAAAGTTATTCTTTCAAATATGAGAAGTTAAAAGGATTTTATTAAATCTGTTCACCACTAATGTGGTGTCAAGTTGATGGCATTATAAATTCTTTGTTGTTGATTTGACTCTGCTGTGTACAATTTGAACATACATTATTGACACTGGATTGGTTTTATTTTGTACACGGATGTGTTCGATATTTGTCTGGGTGTTACTAACAAATTGCAGAAGAACTGAACATTTTTAAAAATATTAAAAAATATACATTATTAAATAAGAACAATAAAAAATTCTTCCCTAAAAATTTAGGCAATTTGGCACTCTTCGGAAAAAAGTAGGTGATATCCAAAAGAAGTTTTAACATAAAAAATCTAAAAATCGTGATTCTTCTATACTCTATACTATACTAGAATTAATTCTAACTCGAAGTGAATAATAGGATATATAAATAACAGCCAAAAGCAATGGAAAGCGCTGACACATTAGAACTCATACAAAAAAAAAAAAAAAAAAAGGATGCAAAAGCATTCACAAACTCCAGTCGAAAACGCTCCGACAAAATCTCATTTAAGATGCTGCACAATCGCCAAAAAACGAGAGGTTAAATGCATTGACTGTCGCGACAAAGAAAGTGGATCAACAACATAGCAAAGGAAACACAAGCTGCCGCCGAAACCAATAGAAATTGTGAAAGAAACTTACCAACATGAGAATATCTTTGGAGAAACCGCTCATGAATGCTACCGGAGTATAAGTGACATGCAGAAAACAATTACTCCATCTCTGGGAACAATTTAATGCCGGTATGCTTTTTCCTTCTAACGAAAATCAGGTCTGAAATTTTGATTCATGCTCACAGAATTTTGATATATCCCAAAAAAACTTAGCAATGACGTAGTTCTTTTATGCCAATGATTAACTTTTCCCTACATTACGAGAAATTTGTGGTGTAATTATTAATTAAATAATGAGTGTTTAAATAAAGGAGCAATTTAAGTCATTTTACTGGGAACATCTGACTGCGCCCAACAATTTCAGAAACGTGTGATGCAAAAAATACTCTTGAGCACAGTAGATCTCCAGGCCTCGATAATATTTCTTATGAATTATATTTGGCTGATGACCTTGCAGAACGCGTGAGTGTTAATCTAAAAAAAAAAAATCTTACAGTCTGATAGCACAATATCGATGTCGGTAATAATGCCACTGTTCTTTAATTTATTTCTCAATTTAGTGTTATGAAAGGCTATAGGCATGAGAAAAGGATCTGCAGGATGAAAGTTGTGAAAACATCTTGTTATGGTGCTATGCTCCTGGTAGTAGTAAATTTTTAAATTGTTAAAGTTTAAGGGACGAAATTATATTATTATTTTTGCTTTTATTTTGGTTAAATGGTGAGGAGGAGTTCATTTACGAAACTATTTATATTAAACATTTTTTAATTAATTTTGCTTCAACTGCCAAATTGATAATATTAATTAACTGAGAATAATTGATTTTGCCTAAAAATTTAATTGATTTTTTTAATCAAATTAATTAGAATTATGATTTAATGTTTGCCTTATTGAGCATATTTTATTCAGCATGCTTTATAATCGTTCTAATTACAATTCTAAATTCAATAGGAAACAATATCAGTTTAACCCACTTTTTGGTAGAAACTTGATTAAATTTAAATGTACATTTTCTATAAACCATTCGTAATACATCTTTCAAGTCTTTGTTTAGCAAATATTTGCAAAAATAATTTTCTTAGTTTAATTACTTGTAAAATTCACCTACTTCAATAATAAATTTATGCTTGAGTGCAACCAACAATAAGAGGCAAACTAAATAATAAGAAAGGAAAAAAAAGAACACTCATTTATATATAAAACAAAACCCACATTTAGGCAAACAATTGATTTCATATTCATAATTTTAGGAATAAAACACATGTATGAATATAAAAAGAAGATAACCCAGCAAAGGAAAAAGTAATAATAATAAATTATAAATTATAAATTATAAATTATAAATTATAAATTATAAATTATAAATTATAAATTATAAATTATAAATTATAAATTATAAATTATAAATTATAAATTATAAATTATAAATTATAAATTATAAATTATAAATTATAAATTATAAATTATAAATTATAAATTATAAATTATAAATTATAAATTATAAATTATAAATTATAAATTATAAATTATAAATTATAAATTATAAATTATAAATTATAAATTATAAATTATAAATTATAAATTATAAATTATAAATTATAAATTATAAATTATAAATTATAAATTATAAATTATAAATTATAAATTATAAATTATAAATTATAAATTATAAATTATAAATTATAAATTATAAATTATAAATTATAAATTATAAATTATAAATTATAAATTATAAATTATAAATTATAAATTATAAATTATAAATTATAAATTATAAATTATAAATTATAAATTATAAATTATAAATTATAAATTATAAATTATAAATTATAAATTATAAATTATAAATTATAAATTATAAATTATAAATTATAAATTATAAATTATAAATTATAAATTATAAATTATAAATTATAAATTATAAATTATAAATTATAAATTATAAATTATAAATTATAAATTATAAATTATAAATTATAAATTATAAATTATAAATTATAAATTATAAATTATAAATTATAAATTATAAATTATAAATTATAAATTATAAATTATAAATTATAAATTATAAATTATAAATTATAAATTATAAATTATAAATTATAAATTATAAATTATAAATTATAAATTATAAATTATAAATTATAAATTATAAATTATAAATTATAAATTATAAATTATAAATTATAAATTATAAATTATAAATTATAAATTATAAATTATAAATTATAAATTATAAATTATAAATTATAAATTATAAATTATAAATTATAAATTATAAATTATAAATTATAAATTATAAATTATAAATTATAAATTATAAATTATAAATTATAAATTATAAATTATAAATTATAAATTATAAATTATAAATTATAAATTATAAATTATAAATTATAAATTATAAATTATAAATTATAAATTATAAATTATAAATTATAAATTATAAATTATAAATTATAAATTATAAATTATAAATTATAAATTATAAATTATAAATTATAAATTATAAATTATAAATTATAAATTATAAATTATAAATTATAAATTATAAATTATAAATTATAAATTATAAATTATAAATTATAAATTATAAATTATAAATTATAAATTATAAATTATAAATTATAAATTATAAATTATAAATTATAAATTATAAATTATAAATTATAAATTATAAATTATAAATTATAAATTATAAATTATAAATTATAAATTATAAATTATAAATTATAAATTATAAATTATAAATTATAAATTATAAATTATAGATTATAAATTATAAATTATAAATTATAAATTATAAATTATAGATTATAAATTATAAATTATAAATTATAAATTATAAATTATAAATTATAAATTATAAATTATAAATTATAAATTATAAATTATAAATTATAAATTATAAATTATAAATTATAAATTATAAATTATAAATTATAAATTATAAATTATAAATTATAAATTATAAATTATAAATTATAAATTATAAATTATAAATTATAAATTATAAATTATAAATTATAAATTATAAATTATAAATTATAAATTATAAATTATAAATTATAAATTATAAATTATAAATTATAAATTATAAATTATAAATTATAAATTATAAATTATAAATTATAAATTATAAATTATAAATTATAAATTATAAATTATAAATTATAAATTATAAATTATAAATTATAAATTATAAATTATAAATTATAAATTATAAATTATAAATTATAAATTATAAATTATAAATTATAAATTATAAATTATAAATTATAAATTATAAATTATAAATTATAAATTATAAATTATAAATTATAAATTATAAATTATAAATTATAAATTATAAATTATAAATTATAAATTATAAATTATAAATTATAAATTATAAATTATAAATTATAAATTATAAATTATAAATTATAAATTATAAATTATAAATTATAAATTATAAATTATAAATTATAAATTATAAATTATAAATTATAAATTATAAATTATAAATTATAAATTATAAATTATAAATTATAAATTATAAATTATAAATTATAAATTATAAATTATAAATTATAAATTATAAATTATAAATTATAAATTATAAATTATAAATTATAAATTATAAATTATAAATTATAAATTATAAATTATAAATTATAAATTATAAATTATAAATTATAAATTATAAATTATAAATTATAAATTATAAATTATAAATTATAAATTATAAATTATAAATTATAAATTATAAATTATAAATTATAAATTATAAATTATAAATTATAAATTATAAATTATAAGTTTGCTGGGTTGTTCAACTACTTAGTCAAATACATAATATATTTCCCCCAAATATGTAAACATTTAATCAAACATACACCTGGAAAATTCATCTTGATTTGTTGTTTGTTTTTCGACAAACAAAATTTCGGTTTGAGTTTCTTATCTCTATACACAATTTTTCCGGCCCATAGCCAATACAAAGATAAATTTATGTGGGAATAAATATATGGATGTATATGAGGGCATGATGATACACAGTAGGATAATTACTTATTCTTCTATTTAGCAAATATTCATACTCTTGCTAATGAATGTATAGTTATTATACTCAAACAAATTCCTATATAAAATACTATGAACTCATATAAACTTGTGCAATTATATAAATTATATATGTTTAAATAATCATATGCATAAACTTCTTGAGTTTGTTGTGAACAAATGCATACTTTGGAAAACTTTTGAATAATCATACACAGAGTAAGAGTTGTGCATTTTATAGTAAGAATAGTTTTGGAATTTTCGTAAGACTAAAAGTTTTAAGAATGTGTTGAAGATGTAGAAAATATGAGAGGTTATAAACGACTAAAAGATATAGTGCAATAGCTGTAACAGATGATATAAGTACTTCCTGATAATGGGGAGATTACTTCTTGGTAGCCGATTTTACTGGTTTAGTAAAAGGAACCACAGCCTTTATTACTCTTCGTTTCTCCCGATTAGTTTGTTAACCATTGTTTTTTGTTGGTTTGAGGTCAAAGAAGCTTTCACTTAATTCATCATCTCTACATCGTTGACAGTGTTAACATAACAACCATTATACTCTATTGACCAATATACTCCTACTCCACTCTCCTAATCACTCAACACCAACTCTTCTCTGATTGTTCATTCTTAATAAAATGCCTTCATTATGTTATTTGTTCTTCATTTTCATACATTCACCAAATATTTTAAGCCTTAAGGTTCTTGTTACTATCACTAAAACTATTTCATTACTAAATCAAATAATCACAACAGCAAAAAATACTAATAGAAATACACATGTATGAATAAATATATTTATTATATAGATTTTGTATGTGTGTATTTTTTTATTATTTACATCAAACATTCATATCCATTAAATATAAATAAGAGAAGTATATTGTTTAAGAAACAAATACTTACATGCATACAAATAAATATAAATATTCGTTATACGACATACAACACATGCCACAATAACAACAACAAAAATATTTATATGTGGTTCATAATGTACAGACATAAAAATCAATAATAAATTTGTATTTTTTTTAGTTGTAAGAGGGCAGGATGAAAAAGATTTTTGTATGGTTTTCGTGCAGAGTTGAAATTGTATTAAAAGCCAAATAATTTATTTATCTAAATCAGATGGATTACAGAAAGAAAATATATGGTTGCAGTAACCATAATCAAAGAGAAACATATTGGACTATATTTTTACTGTAAAAATGTTCATTTTAATACATAATAATAAATATTGAATTAATATTCATAAATCTTTTTATCTATTTCATTTTACGATCAGATTTTTTAATATTGCGTTTCAAATTTTTACTGTGTTATGATTCGGTTTTATCACATTATAATATGATTTTATCATATTATAATTCCATTTTATTATATAAAGAATCGGTTATAGATACGTATTATATAAAAAATTATCAAAATTTCTTATAATATGTTTCACATTTATCTTATTATGACCAAACATTGTTATATTATTAACTATAGTTTTTAATAACTAATTTATTTATCTTATTTTTTTTGAATCACACCAAATTTAAATCAAACTTTTCCTATTTATATTCATTCGTATACTATAAACTGAATGAAAATTATAAAGAAGTTGAAAAACAAACATTAAAAACCTAATATATTTAAAAACAACCACATTTGTAGAAAGCATGTGTATTATATTTATATGAAACATTTTATTGTTATGGGAATAATAATATTAATATGGTTTAAAAGCAAAATACAGCTTAAGAACGAGAAAAGACATTGATAGCAGTTAATGGTTGTGGAAATAATGATACATTTTCATATTTATAATATTTTTTTTTTCTGGTAAAAATATTCAATAGCATAATATTTTTGTAGTCAACCATATTAATATTTTTATTGAATATAACAAAATAAATGATAAAACTTAAATAAAACATTGTATCGTGAACACAAAGAGATAATATTATTAATGTAGTGACAATGCCTTAACCATATTTTTTCTCTGCGTTAAAAAATCGAATAAATATAGTTTTCACCATTATTATTATTATTTGCTACCCTTTTTGATGCGATAACTAAAGGGGCCATTAGTCGTTTAAATATATCTAACAATAAGTGTGACAAGTAAAAATTGCTTTGAAATACATATTCAGATGTATCCGAATGTTTTATAACATTTAACATTGTTAAACACTTATTTTATAACTTGTATTCAAACTGTACGATTTGTTGTCAAACCAAACAAGAAATCAAGATTTTTTTTCAAACAGTCGTACGACTGTCATAGTCTTAATATTTACTATATATGGAGACAGCTTCTACTCCTGAACCTATCCGCCCTAATTTAAATTTGACATGAACATTTTTTTTTTACAAAATTTGTAAAACTTTAGTTATGCAGAATTAAATATTTGCTTCCTCTCCCTCTGGATATATCTAACCCATTTTCATTTCATAAATTAAATATTATAAGGTACAAGTTCTCATGACTATAATAGTTCCCTAGATATTCCATAATGAACATTTGCTTTGTATGGGGAGTAGCATTTTCCCTGGTCCTACCCACCCTATTTTCATTCGATATTGTTGATGTTATTGAGAAGTTTTCCCGTTTTTGTACAATGTTATTTAGCCTCCTTCAGGTATTTACTTTGGCACTAAATAATTCACTAAACTGATTCAGCGGTGTCCGTCTGTTTGTCAGTCCAACCGTTATAAATATAAACGTTCAGATCAAACTATTGTAGCATTTATACGCACCTCTTATTCACAATTAAAAATTTTGCGATATGAAAATTTTGCCGTATAAATGATGAGTTAATATATTATTTGCGAATTAGTAACTTACGAAAATTAATCGTGATTAGTGAAACTATTTTCGATGATAATAGTTGTATTTTTCCCATCTGGCACGTCAAATAATTCTTTTATACAATTCTGCGGGTAATTTGTGGCAATTGCCCTACCGGCCCCTCAGTATCATTTGAGTACCAATTGACACCTAACTCAATACCAAAGTTCCAGTAGAGAACCAGTCGACACTACCACACTAACAAAATATCAGTTGGGAGTAGAGTTTTTCACGGGAAATCCCGGGACGAGAATTCCCGGGAATCCCGCCAAATTTTCACTCCCGTAATCCCGGGAAATCAAGCGGGAATTCCCGAGATTTCTTGTGTATGCTAAATGTTTATATTTTACAACCCATATATGGATATTTTAGTATATGTGTTTTTACATTTGTTTTTATTTATTTAATTTGATTTGTTACAAATTTAAATATTTTTAAGGAAATTTCTAATTTTGTTTGATATTTTTCATATAACAGTCTGAAAACAAAATATCGTTTTCTTTTTTGTTGAATAATTAAAAAAAAAATTAATTTTGCAATTTTTTTCATTGTGGTCAAAAATAATATTTTTAAAATGTACTAGTGGGAAGTAAATTCGATATTTAAAAAGTATATTTATTAAACGATTTGAAGATGAAATTTGCACGCATGTGAAAGTTGTAAGAGGAATCTTTTTAAAATGTCGGGAAACCTCAAACAACAACTTACATTTTTAATGCCCCAACGAAAACGTGAGACTAAAAGTATTCAAACTGTAAAATTCCCTGAGGTTTTCTTAACAACAAGCTTACTTCCGTATAAATATTGACAAATTTTACCCATAGGGCATATGAAAACCAAGATATTGATTCGACTTTCGTATGAGTTGTTATATAATAAAAAGTATTCATTCAATATTTCAAAAAGAATTAGTTTATAATTTTATGATTAATTAGTTTATTTTAATATTTTTTATCTTTTATTTAACTGATTATTAAAATTTTTAATTATTTATTTTCGGCGGGAATTCCCGGGATCCCGGGAAATTTAAAAATCAATCCCGATTTCCCGGGAGCGGAAAAACTCCGGGAAAAGAAAAACTCTAGTTGGGAGTCAATTTCTAGCATAGATATTAAGTGCGCAATTAGCAACTCGCCCGAAATAATAATCTATGGCTGAGTGATTAGCGTTGAAGACTATAAAACGTAAGATATGTCAGATGAACATGTGTTCGATTTGGGGTGCCGCCATCGACATTAAAGAACAAGCGCGAATGTTATATTCGGCCCGGCCGAATCCATATACCCACCATCAACTTTTTCAAATTTTACCTTATATGGGAGGGGGCGGTAAAGTGGGCGGACCACGCCCATTTTTTGTTTCCGAGTTTACAATGTTCCTTGAGCTATTTGAACACAATTTCACCTTATATGGGAGGTGGGCGGACCACGCCCATTTTTGGTTTCCAAGTTTATATCGACCCGCGAACTATACGTAAAAAATTTCGTTATTGTACATGCTTTTATTGAAGAAATATCAGCAAAAAAGTATGAAACGGACACCCTGTGTTTCTAGTTTTTAGCTCATAACTTTTTTGTTTATTAACCGATTTTTCCCATTTTCAATACCTTATATAAGACAAATATTTGTGCCAAACTTCGTCCCCCTATGTTGCCCCGTTCGGGCCCTATCCTGCTTTCAACAGACAGACAGACGGACGGACATAGCTAGATCGACTCAGAATCTAACCAGGACCCAGAAAATATATACTTTGTGGGGTCTTAGATGATTCCATCGACATGTTACACACGGAATGACAAAATCAATATACCCCCCATTTTTTTGATGGTGGGTATAAAAATTATAAAATAAAAAAATAAATATAATTTAATAAAAAAAAAAAAAAAATATATAAAAATTAAAAGTATAAATTTTTCTTCAAATTTTTATTATATTGACTCTGAACATGGCCTCTCTAACCAGTCCTGTGTCCTGTCCTATGACCTGTCCCAAGGGGTTAATTAGCCACCTCCAATGACAACCCCATGTAAAAGTGACCCCATGGGGTTGTCATATAAAGTTCCGGAACTGGAACCGGTTACTAGCCCTGAGAACCTATCACGTGACTAGTTTTGAACCGATTCTTTTTCCTCTAGGGCAGTTATTATTTTTTTCCAATAATTGCGCGTATTAGCGTAATATATAGTTCAGAGAAACAAACCGAGTCAATAAAATAAATTATAAAAAACATTAACAGATGGAGCCATTTGTTCTTCGCCTATTATAGTTTAAAATAAGCAGATTTTGATTTTAAAATAACTTCTTTCCCTAACCTCGTGTTATTTTAGTGCTATTTGCTATTTTGTAATATCTTAATTTGAATATCTTTCACTATGTCCTTGCTCTTTCTTTATAATCAAATCATTTTTAATAATTTATTTCATATAATAATTTCATGTTTGTCTATTAGTATTTAGGTTATTTTTTTTTTCTTTTTGATTTGCGTAATGTGATCAACACTCCTACATTTTAACAATGAAATTATGTTATTAATTTTCATTTACAGATGAAATGTAATGAATGACATTTTATGTAAATTAACAATTTGTTAAAATTTTATTTTTGCTAAATGAATTGTATATAAAAGCCTATCTAAAGGATGTAAAGTTGTCTTTTAATAGTAATTTAAATGTCAGAAACAGGAAATTTTAAGGATATGTTTTAAATTTTAAATTAAAAGGAATTTGATAAGATAGAAAAGGGAATTGTTGATTTTATAGGAAAGTATAAAGAGAAAATTAACTACTAATAATAATAGCCTTATTTGGGAAGAGAATTCTATTCATATTTTAATCCTTCTTGTACATATTGTAAAAAATAGATTTTCGTCCATCAGTTTCTTTCCCTTATCATTGAGTCTAATACTTTCAAATAGTATTTTTTTAATAAAATTATTATTTAAAATTCCTTTTCGTCAAATTATTTCTCCCAATCCTTAAAAAAAATATCAATATATTTTCTTTAATAAATCTTATTTTCTTTTTGTATAAATATTTCACTTTAAAAAACCCACAAATCTTTATCAAAATATTTACTTAAATATTTTGTGCTCTTAGCCTTAGAATAAACAATTTACTAAACAAAAAGCACAATAATTTAAATTTTTCAAGAAAAATAACTATACTATACAACAACAATTAAACATATTATAAATTTATGATTTTTAATAAATATTTATGTTTTTCAACTCATATTTTTTAATCTAAATCTATAAAAACAAACAAACAAAATAAAAAAAAAAATCATATAAAAATAATAAAATAGAAAATGAAGATAAAAAAGATGAAATTCAGTTTAAAAACAACAAGATTTTTATTTTAGCATGAAAGGAATAAAAAAGAATTTTCCAACAGCTTTGCTTGAAACAAGATTTTGATTTAAAGAACATGAAATAAGCTAGAGTTTTTATGTCGTATGTATGTGTTTGTTTATGAAAAAAATGAAATTAGATATGAATAATTTTTGTCATAGAAATAAATATAAAATATAGTGAGAGAAAAACTAATGAAGTTTTTGATGGTACTATTTTTCTTATTTTGCTTTCAACATGATTTATGCTTTTAAGACATAAATTTTAATATTTTTTATTAAAAAAGACTGCTATATAAAGCAAAAACTATTGAATAAAATGAAAATTTATTCATCGTTTTTTATACCTACCTATATTTTGGAACACAAAAAAAGGAGCATATTTTTTAGTTTTAAGCCCTAATTTCGATTTTGATTTTTACACCTTTTTATACCCTACACCACCATAGGTGGTGGTGGGGGGACCCCCCACCTTAAAGTATACCTTTCGATTTAACGATGTCCGTCTGTGGCTATCTGTCCATGTAAACCTTGTGAACAAAGTACATTTCCCAATTTTGAAAATAACTTGAAGAAATTTGGTTATGATCGATGCATTATTTCACCTATCTCCATACAAATATCCTCCCGAAAGAGGGTCATAAATGCCTTACATATAACAATATTTTAATGAAATTCGGTGCAAAGAAGTTTTTAATAAGTGTTAATCTTTGTGTCAAATGAATATGAATCATGAAGATCGGTCTATAATTGAATAATAGCTCCCATATAAACCCCTCTTTCATACAGATGTTAGTATCAACGAACTATTCTGTATTTGTATATTTTATTTTACATTTATTAAAAGTGTTGGTCTACAATTGGCCACAGGGGGTAATATAAGTCCCTTTCACGAATTTTTATGCTTATACACAATGGTGTAGGGTATCATATGGTCGGTCTTCGGACCGACTATATATTTCTTTCTCGTTTAGAGATATTTTTGGTTGCCATGGCTATAACTTATATTTTCTTAAAAGTGTTTTTTCTCTTAGAAAAATTCGCTTCTTTTTTTTATAACCTTCACCACAGGTGCAATGGGTATATATTACTTTGTCATTCCGTATTTCTACAATATTTAAATAAGACCTTAAAAATTGTATATATTTAGGATCCTTATTGATAGGGAAGTCGATATAACGATGTCCGTCTGACCTTCTGTCTGTTGAAATCAATTTTTAGAAAGTAACAGTTACCGGATAAATATGTTTTATACATCAAATTGTAGGGAATATTTCTTACAAGAACTCTAATAAAAATGAGCAAAATCGGTTTATAAATAGCCGCAGTATTGTCAAAAAACCGAAGATACCTGCTAAATTAGTTTTTGTTGTCGGTTTTTTTTAAACTGCTATACAAGCCAAGGACTTTGTTCTTGCACGGAAAATTCAGATTTTTTTTTCTCAAAATGTTCCTGCTTAATAAATGAACAAAATCGGTCTATTAATATCTTGTTCACATTGGTCATAAATATTTTTCTAAAATTTTATTTTTTTTTTAGTCAAAGAAATCGGTACATATTAGCAAATCCTTTTCTATTGATTTTTGTCATGGTTAGATTCTGAGTCGATCTAGCTATGTCCGTCCGTCTGTCTGTCTGTTGAAAGCAGGATAGGGCTCGAACGGCGCAACGTAGGGGGATGAAATTTGGCACAAATATTTATCTTATATAAGGTTTGTTTGGTATTGAAAATGGGCAAAATTGGTTAATAAACAAAAAGTTATGGGCTAAAAACTAGAAACACAGGGTGTCCGTACGTATAGTTCGGGGGTCTATATAAACTCGAAAGCCAAAAATGGGCATGGTCTGCCCACTTTACCGCCCACCTCCCATATAAGGTGAAATTGTGTTTAAATAGTTCAAAGACCAATGTTAACTTGGAAACAAAAAAATGGGCGTGATCCGCCCACTTTACCGCCCCGTTCCATATAACGTAAAATTTTAAAAAGTTGATGGTGGGTATATAGATTCGGCAGGGCCGAATATAACATTCGCGCTTGTTTAAATTTTTTTTATGGCTGCTTTGCATATTGTTGTTGTTTTTATGGGCACTAAAAAATAACAACTACAATAAGTTTTGTAAAAAAATCTTCATTTTTTTTTAACAGAAAATTCAATCTAACCATTAGTATCTGAGATATCGGCCAAACCGCATTTTTAGATTTTTTGAAGCTCCTATATAATTATTATATTGAACTGTCACAAATATTTTTTTCGGTTTTTTAATCAGCCAAATCGGTCCATAAACAACTGAGTTATTGGCCCGTATTAACCCAGATTTCGGCCATAACGAGTTTTTGGACTTTTTGAAGCCCCGATATAAGCTACGGTCTTCGTTCTTGCACAGATCTGTCACAAATAATTTTTCGAATTTTGAAAATTTGCACCTTTTTTTTAAAGTTTGTTATAATCTACTTCGAACTTTAGCACCATTTTATTTATGTTATAATTTAATAACTATACATTTTTTAATAATATTGCTAATAGCTTAAACACAGTGCACTTCGCTACCCCATTGTATTGATATAAAATAAAAGTAACGAATAAAATTCAAGAACAGACAGACTAACAAATACAGATTCACTTTTATATAGATAGCATTTAATCCGATCATGCAGTACTACCTAGAGAAAACATAATGAAATATCAAATATGAAAAAACCAGTAAAATTAAACTATGATTCCTAACTCCTGTGAACAGTTATAGTATTGGTGTTCTGTCGGCTTCAAGAACAATAAACTTTTTAAATATTTTAGTTCGAAGGTTCAAAAACTACTAACCATATGTCTTTAATTTCAAGTTTGAAAGTTAATTATTATTACAAAAAAATCAATGAGTAATTTTATAATAAAGAAAATTATTTCATGATAGAACATTATAGAAAATTCAAAAAGTACCATCAGAAGAACAAAAAAGTGCCAAAAATTCCCCCTCTTGAATTCTTTCCACATATGGTCCTATCTTTAATTTCATATTTCTAGGTTCTACATTGTACAAAATTCAAAAAGTATCATTAGAGGAGTGGAAAAGTACCACAAAGTACCCTGTTGTGGATTCTCATTCACATTTAATTTCATGTTTCTATGTTCAGTATTATAAAAAAATTCAAAAAGTACCTTTAAAAAAACAAAAAAATACCACAAAGGTACCCTCTTAGGACTACATGTACTTAAGTTCATGTTCCTACGTTTAATATAGTAAAAAATTCATTATCGAATTTGAATAAAATTTAATTTCCCGATTTTATACCCTTTTTATTCCCCCTAGATGTAACAATAGTTGTATTCCAATTAATTTATAAATTGTACTGAAATCTAATGTTAAAATATTCATATATATGTGTCAGTAAAAAGAAAAAAATATTTTGTGAAAAAAGTACCAAAAAATGGTATGATTTTTATCCCTTAACGTTCGAATTTCCAAAAAGTACCAAACTTTTATTCGCTAATCTTTGATAAGGTTCTAATTTGATGCACATTATATTTCTATGCTTACTGGGTTAAAAGATAGGTAGGGTACCAAAAAAGTACCAGAATACAGTTTTTGCTCGTTTTCTCCATAAAAGAGCCGAATTTCAAAAAGTACCAGACACCTATACGATTATTTTTTAAATAACAACTATTCAACTTTTTTTGCATCTCTATTAATTTAGGAGATATAAGGTTACCAATTTTACCCGTTTTTACCCTTTTTTACCCCCTAAACAAATCTTAACACACATTTTGCCTCATAACTTTTTTCGGAATCAATATTCAAAATTTTTTTGATCTAGTTATCTTGGAAAAATACTTCAGTTATTATTTTTAATAACAACCATGTTAATTTGTCCTTATTTTCATCAAAATAAGTGACGAAAAAGATTTACGTCCTACAAGTTATTAAAAAATTTCAAAAAATCCAAATAGGTCTTACAAATAATTGGCCACAGAATTAAATGTCGTCCGTAAAACCATTTCTAACTTTATTAAACAGTATCAGGAGAATTTGACTATTGATGTGAAACCTAGTTCGGTAAGAAGAAAGGACCACATGATATTGGGAAGGCCAGAAAATTGAAGGTATATTGAAAGGAACTCCAAACACATCTGGTAAAAAATCAGCTCAGTTTTCTCAGTGCTTCGACTATTTGGTGCGAAAATTTAAAGCTAATGGGAAAGTTCAAAAAATTCCAAACTGGAATTCTGCAAAAAAAAAAAAAAATTACAAGCCAAAAATAGGACTCGGAATTTAAAACCAAATTTCATACAAAAATACTCAAGCTGTATAATTGACGAAGAAACGTAGGTGCTGGCAGAATCTTCGCAGCTTGTGTCTCAAAAATTTTTATTGCTAATGCTCGATGCAATGTTGGAGATAAGTTTAAGACCAAAAAGCAGCAAAAATTTCTTACAAAATTCATGGTATGATAAGCTTTTTGCAGTTGCGGCAAAACAGGAAAGTCATTTGCTACATTCGGATCTATAAATACCAAAATATGCATAAAGGAATATTTGCAAAACTTCTTCTTTTCTTAAGAAAGCACAGCGTGTCCACATATTTTTGGACCCATTTGGTATAATGTCATTACGGTAAGAAAGCTCTGGAGTGGTACCAAATCAATAACATAGTTTTAGTACCAAGAGATATCAATTTTCAAAATTGTTCATAGCTTAGACCAGTGGAGAGATATTGAGCTCTTGTGAAAAGTGAATTCAAGAGCACAAAAAAGGTGTCCCAAAATACCGAAGATTTTAACAGAAGATGTGCACACTGTTCCAAAAAAGTGACTGAAGCAACTATCAAATCTCCAAAGAAAGGGTTTTCAAAAATGGTCCACAATTTTATAATTAGTGGTTACAACCATAAAAATTATATATTTCTGTGATCTGTGCTAAATTCTCAAATGATTAAAAAAATAATGAAAACTCTAAGATCAACCGTTTCCAAGTTACTGAATATTATTTATGTTAAGAATTTTTCGATCTCACTCCTTAGTTACTACTCGACACATACTAATAAATTTCTGAGTAAAAGACGAAAGGCACTGTTATAATTTATGTCAGTCGGATTTCATACATAACAGTTATTGTTGTCGTAATTCTGTCTTAGTAGGCGATGAGGGTAAATAGATGTAAATGTTTAGTATTCTTTTTTCTAATCTCTTCTACGAATTCAGAACTGAGTCAAAAAAATGGCTGTGTGTGAAACTTATCTTACAGTCGGATAGTTTCTTTTATTAAATAATAAAAAATATAATAAATGTCTAACAATTCAATGTGGTTGTATTATTTCAAGTTTATACATAGAAATCTCCATAAAATCCAAAAATAATACATCAGTACATAGTTTCGGCTAGTTTCGGATTCGGCCGAATATTTGGCTTTTTGTTCGAATATTAGTTTCGGTTGGGTTTCGGCCTTGAAAAGTTGGTTTTGGTCGGACCCTACTAGTAAATATAGAAATTAAAAAAAAAAATATTTTTTGATAGTTGGTTTAGGGGCGGACATCAAAGGATTAAATTGTAGTATTTTTTAATATTGATTATTATTATTATTATTTGTAAAATTTATATTTTCTTAAAATTTATACAATTCTGAAAAAACGCTACTTATTTTTAAAATGAATATTATTTATCAAATACATCATTCTATCTAATTTAATTCTAAAAACCTTAAAATTAAATATTATTTTTTTGTTTATCAATTTCAGATTTTTTGTTAAAAAACATATAAGGCAAAAACGCAAGAAGGTAAGTCTAACAATTAAGAAGTACATTTTTAAAGCAGAGCTACGCAAATTGGCGCAAATTTCATACATTTGCGAATGCTCTCTTAGTTAAAAAAATCACTCAGTCTCACTTAAGCTTTCTGACAGTAAGGTTGTGCTGTCGCATGATTTTCAAAAAACACTGAAACAAATTTTTAATGAGATATGGAAGAATCATTATTTAGTAAATTTTTTGTATATTAATTTTCATTTAAGGTTTTCATTATAGAAAATAAAATGTGTTCAGCAATTAAATTCAAAATATTAAATTATAAAGTTGAAAATTTTTTCTGTGTTCAATATACAGAATATACAAATACAAAATGAGACTGAAATGCCTTCTCAGAGCGCCGAGCGTTGTTTTAAAGTCAAATATATGACTTTAACCTTAGGAGCTTATATATTAAATTAAGCTTGATTATTGATTAATGTCACATTAACCCTAGAATACTAACGTTATTTTAACTACTTTTTTTATTTGCTCCTGTACTAGTACGAACGAGTAAAAATTTAGTATTTTTTCATTTATATATGTAAAACGCACTGATGGAAGTTTTTCTTCAAAAATTACATCAATATTAAAAAAAAAAAAAAAAAAAAAACGTAAGAGTTGTACAATTTGTTCCATTTAAGAAAAATTTTATTTGAAAAATGTTTTATGATTTATCTATTTTTGCATTAATGGAATTTTAAAGCAAAAGAAAAAAAAAACTAAAAATTGTGGCAATAAATTATGATTTTTTTAAATTTATTTTATGGAATTTACGCTTCATTCCATTTTCATAAAATTACTTTAGTAATTTTTCGTACACGAAAAAAATCATCTCTTAACTGGATAAGGGTCAGACTTCTTCCAACAGCATTTTTACTAACGATTTTTCCACCAAATCTTAAAAATAAAAAGCATGTTGAGGACAAGTTTGGCAACAAAGATATCTACATATGTTGGCATGTTACTCCATTTAATTAATTTAGCTTGGAAAATGGAGTTGGTCTGGCCTCAATCTTAAGCAGCACCAAATTACTTCTTTTTATATGACTGATGATAATATCGCTCTGCTTGTTGTGCAGAATTTCTATGCCCTTTGTTCAAAAAAGTTGTCAAGATTTGTAGGAATCAGTCGTGATGTTGTTATAGGACAAATCATGAACCCAACATCTGTTTTTAGGGATCAAGTTTTCATTTTTAATCAAGTGTAAAAGTCGAGTTAAGTTAAATTAAAAAAAACTAGATTTTGCTCAAAACCAGCAAAAAGTTTAGAAAAAAAAAAAAACGAATAATAGGCTATTTAACTTCAAAAAATTTAAGTAAAGATGAAATATGAATGCAAATTAAAATAAGAAGCATCAATTATACAATATTCGGTACACTTTTTTTACAGTTTTAATTTTTGTCCGCCTACGAAAGATGTATTCTTTTAAAACAGGTGTCCGCGTCCGCCCAAGAGAGCGTCCGCCTAGCGGAGATTATTTTATTCTAAGAATGCCACCTAAACCATGGGACCTAAAAAAATGTCCTCCTACCGGAGCTGTCCGTCTATGGGAGCTTTTATGGTATTCAATTTTATTATTTTTCATTTCATTAGTACTTCAGTAATTTTAATTATTTTAAATTTTAGACCTTAAAATAATTAACGAAAATAATTCATGCAATTTTTTTACATTTACAGTCTACGAAAATTTTTACAGTGTACTTATATTTATTACTTCTTGTTTTGCTTTTTCTGAATTATAATATGTTACATAAAGTCTTAAAATAATTATTTTTAAAACCATAATTTTTCCAAGTAAACTTAGAGATTTTCAGGAACAGAATGTAATGATGCATTTATAAGCACGCAAATGTTTTAAAATTACATAAAAATATCACAGGAAATTCTAACAAAGAAAAATATTCTAAGAATAATTAAGTTAATAGTAAATACAAATTTATAAAAAACGATTTCTTACATCCTTCTATTTCACTTGATTTTTTAGAAAAATTTATTGAATTGACAACTTGGAAATTATAGCTAAAAATAATTTTAAAATTCTCTTGAAAAATAATTTAATAGCGCAAAATCACAACTTTGCATTTTTATTCTAATGAAATGCAAACACTAGTATCACGTGAAGATATTTTTGTTGTGACAACTGAATTAATTGCTCTTTATTTATACAAATAAATTGTGTTTTAAATAATACACATTTTAATACAATTAAAATTGAATTTATGAAATTTTATTGTTGAATCAATGAGACAGAAATAAATTTCATTAATTGCTATTCTAAAAAAAATGTTATCTATTTAACTGAACTGTTTTTTTTTACATATTTAGTTGTTACTACAAATCAGTTTGCTTTGGGTATAATTTATGAAGTAACTCTTTTCCAACTTCTTCAAATATGTCATACAATTTTACTTAAGATATTAAAAAGGACACAAAGAAACTTACATATTTTTATATTATTTAGGATATCCTATAGATATCTTTAGTAAAGTATTCCGCGTATTTATTTTATATTTATCATATATGTTATAAACAGGGCAAGTTTTTATATGCACAAAAATAATTGAAGTATGCGCTTGAAAAAGCACGAAAAAAATGGTATAATATGCACAGAAATATGCAAAAATAGCATGAATATGTATACAAAAACCAACAAATTTATGCATTCTTATGTATTAATGTGTAGAAAATATGCATTTTTTAACTTTCAATCTGAAATAAATTTCGATGTTTATAAAAATATAACTATTTTAATTTTAAATGTCATATTTGTCGCTTCCGATTTTTTTTCTTTACAATATTTACAATGTACTCAAAATACAAAAAAATTTAGAAATCATTTGATTAAACTCCAAAAAATCACCAAAAAATTGTGTTTTTGTTAAGAAAACTAACTTGTATCCATTATATGCAAATTTATGCAAAGATTTAAAATATAAGCATTTTTTGTGAAATTCATTTGAAATATGCAAATGCTTACTTTCCAAGCGAAAAGCTTGAAAAACTTGCACTGATTATAAATTTTATTTTTTTTACATGAACCTTCTAAAACATTTACTTCTAATATTGCGTTAGATATGCAAAGTCACTAATTATTATTCTAAATCACTTTTATAACATTTTTGTTCGTATGTATAACATTGAAATTATATCATAAATATTTCTGTTATACTATTATTTTATAAAATATTTTAAAACTGTTATACAGCAGTATCCAATAAATTTATCTAACACTTTTGCTTTTATACTGAAAATGTTATACAAAAAGCTTTCGACTAGTTAAAAGAATAAACTAATATACTCTGACTTTTTTTAAATCTTCTTAGAATATTCGCCCTAAAAGCTTTTCGCCTTAAAGCTTTTTCTATGTTTTAGGCATTATTATCTACTATTAGAATTTAAAGTTTTAAAATAGCAATATTTAGTCATAAAACATTCTATAAAATGTGGATTTTAAATTAGATAAATTAATAGCAAGGACCTGAATCCTTTTGCAAAAACAGGCGTTATTATTTCTAAACTTAGTGTAAATATATTTACAAATGTTATCGTAAATTTTAAATGTTAATCTAACTACGATAAATGAAAGTACTTACTGCTAAAATTTCGTTATGTTATTCAGTTCTTTAAAGCTTTTAATCATGTTAAAATTTACGATATGTAAATATCACAATATTATAAAAAATATCGTAACTACGTTATTACTAAGACACTTTTATATATATTTAATGTTAAATTTTACGATATGTTAACAGTAATAAATCTTAATACAATTTCTCTCTCTTATCGTAATTTAGTTTTAAAATTTCTCCTTGTAAGTGCTATTAACAAGGGCTTGCTATTACAGAAAGCTCTTTATTTTATATATTATATCCATAGGGGTTATTTTTTAAAATATCGTAGTTTATTGTTAGGCTTTAATATTTTCAACGTTTATTTATATGTGTATATTTGAGGGATGTTTATTTGCTTATTAAATGTAGTGGTAGTTTAGGCAAGTTTTATTTTATGTAAAGTATCATACTTTCTTTACATAAAATAAAACTCGCCTTAAATGGAAGGGATGAATATTGTCATTCAGCTAAAAATTCATAGAATGCTAAACTAGTTTCAGGGGGTAGGGGAACTCTGTTATTATTGTGAAATTATTTGCAAAGATAAAAAAATTGTAATTTAACTATAATAATATTTTGAAATAATTGAATATTTCTTTACTATGTGAAAGTGCTTCATATTAAGCTGTAGTTCATAAAGTGATATTAATTTTTCCAAACGAAAACATGAATATCTAAAATCCGATCTAATATTAATAAAATTGCTGATGGATCGTAAATAAAAATATAAATTTGTTTATAAAGATATTTTTATTAACCTAATACTGAATTATTCTTTTCATCGTTTCTTTAATTTTTAAAATAAGAGTTAAAGATGACTGTATATATATTTGTTAAACATTTTGCAATATTTATGAGGAGCTCTATAAAAATTATATAAAAACTTGTTAGTATGTCTGACAATACCCAGAAAATAATAAAATGATGTGAAAAAACTACAGCTAATCTTAGAAAAAACTAAAATAAAAGAAGAAAAACGTCTCTAATATTTAAAATGTTTGCGCTAGAATTTGGGTGAAAAATTTCCTTCATTTTATTTTTTCTTGTTATTCATAAAAGTAGAGTAAGGAGTGAGATCGAAAAATTCTTAACATACATAATATTCAATCACAAAAATATATAATTTTTATGGTTCTAACCACTAATTATAAAATTGTGGTCCATTTTTGAAAACCCTTTCTTTGGAGATTTGATAGTTGCTTCAGTCAATTTTTTGGAACAGTGTGCACATCTTCTGTTAAAATCTTCGGTATTTTGGAACACCTTTTTTATGCTCTTGAATTTACCTTTCACAAGAGCTCAATATCTCTCCACTGGTCTAAGCTATGGACAATTTTTGAAAATTGACCTCTCTTGGTACTAAAACTATGTTATTGATTTGGTACCACTCCAGAGCTTTCTTACCGTAGTGACATGATACCAAATGGGTCCAAAAATATGTGGACACGTTGTGCTTTCTTAAGAAAAGAAGAAGTATTTTTTGCAAATATTCCTTTATGCATATTTTGGTATTTATAGATCCGAATGTATCAAATGACTTTCCTGTTTTGCCGCAACTGCAAAAAGCTTGTCATACCATGAATTTTGTAAGAAATTCTTGCTGCTTTTGGGTCTTAAACTTATCTCCAACATTGCATCGAGCATTAGCAATAAAAATTTTTGAGACACAAGCTGCAAAGATCCTGCCAGCACCTACGTTTCTTCGTCAATTATACAGCTTGAGTATTTTTGTATGAAATTTGGTTTTAAATTCCGAGTGCTATTTTTGGCTTGCAATTTTTTTTTTTTTTTTTGCAGAATTCCAGTTTGGAATTTTTTGAACTTTATATGTTATCAACTTTCTCATTAGCTTTAAATTTTCGCACCAAATAGTCGAAGCACTGAGAAAACTGAGCTGATTTTCTACCAGATGTGTTTGGAGTTCCTTTCAATATGCCTTCAATTTTCTGGCCTTCCCAATATCATGTGGTCCTTTTTTCTTACCGAACTAGGTTTCACATTAATATTCAAATTCTCCTGATACTGTTTAATAACATTAGAAACGGTTTTACGGACGACATTTAATTCTGTGGCCAATAATTTGTAAGACCTATTTGGATTTTTTGAAATTTTTTAATAACTTGTAGGACGTAAATCTTTTTCGTCACTTATTTTGATGAAAATAAGGACAAATTAACATGGTTGTTATTAAAAATAATAACTGAAGTATTTTTCCATGATAACTAGATCAAAAAAAAATTTGGAATATTGATTCCGAAAAAAGTTATGAGACAAAATGTGTGTTAAGAATTTTTCGATCTCACTCCTTAAAATATAACAAAGGCACTTTTCCTATGGAATTAAGGCAAAAAAGTTAAAAATTTTTCAACACATTTTATTATTTTTTTTTAATTTGCATTAATTTTTTTTTATTCTAGAAATCTACTCCCAGTAAACATTTTCTAAAAATTTTGAAAATTATTTCTTTTCTTATAAATTACGATTTTTTACAAACATTTTTCATAAGAGTAAAAACTTACTTTTTCTTTAGGTTGCTTTAGTAATTCAATAATTTGTTGACAATCAAAAAAGTGCCCTAGAATTTTGTAAAAATAGGGGAAAGATTTTTAATAATAAATAATAGTTTTTCTCAATAAGATAAAAAAACTAAATAGTATACAATCACCACGATATACATAGGGCAAACTATGTCCAACATGCAATAGTTTAGGCCTAAATTCTGTGGAAAATATAAAGCAGTTTTTAATTTCGAAACATATAGCAGTAAATGTGAATCCTTCCACTAACAACAATTGTTATATGGAAACGAATCACTGAAGGACGTGACAAATGATTCCTGGTTTTTATAATCTATTTTATTGTACATTAACAAAACGATTAAGAAAATTTTGCTGAAAATGAAATTTTTGGTTCAAATATAAAATTGTTCTATAATCGAAATATGATTGAGAAATATTGTTTTTATCTTCGTTTTGACGTTTTTCGTTCCTCTAATTTTTGGCGATTGTTTTATTTCTGTATTTTTTTTCGTCTTGGCGACTTTCTTTTTGGTGACTTTTTTTTTATTTTGTCTTCTTTTAACCTTTTTGTTTTAACGATTTTTATCGTTCTGGTGATTTTTTATTTTTTTTTTCATTTTTACGTTTTTTGCAATGACTTTTTTCACGATAAAAAGATAATTTTTTTATATTAAGCACCTTCTTATAAAAAAATAAAAATTATAAAACAACTTTATTTTGTGCTCTTAAAAATATTTTTTATTTTTTTTTTTTATTTTTGATAATTTTATTATTTTTGATGATTTTAATCATTCGAATGATTTTTTTATTTTTCGGATTTTGCGCAATGTACTTATTAAATTTGTAAAATTTTTTAAAATGTTTTTCCGATTTGACTTTTTCGTTTTAGTGATTTTTTTTTGTTTTTTGAGAAATTTTAGGAATTTTGAGATATTTAATTTAATTTTACAATTTACCTCGTTTTGGCAATTTGTTTTTATCGTTTTGGTGATTGTTTTCATTTCAGAGATTCTTTATGATTTTTTTGTTTAATCAGAAAATAGCTGAGTTTTTTGGATTGGCTAAAACTACAGCTACTGAAAATTGTCAGTAGTGGTAGCCAAAGGAATTATATTTTATTGTAGTCTAACACTTTCTATAACTACTGCTACTTGCAAAAAAAATAAAACCTAAAAAGTACGTAATTAAAACGAAGCAGTAGTTTTAAAAACAAAATAATTGACTTCCACTTCATTTGTAGTCAAATTTTTATAACTACTTCCTTTACAATATTTTTTAATTTTACTGCTACCTTTAATGTGTAGTTAATACTTAAAGAAGAGGTAGCAGTAAACTACCAGAGAAGGTAGTTAATAGGTAGCAGAAAAAGTAGTTTTAGGAGCAGCAATAAACAAACATAAGTGTGCATAATGCGTTGTTTTTGTAATAAGACTTAAATCAAAAGTTTATTTGTGTTTTGATTCTACAAGGTTACCATTTATATAAAAAGTGTGGGTATAATTTAATTTGTAAAATTTCCTTTATAATATAAAGGAAATTTTTTAAATATGTTTACTAAATTTCACAAAGATCGGTTCATAAACAAATGTTAGTATCATGTTAATATTTAACAAATACATATAAAAGTTTTAAAAAGTTTCTTACAATATTTAAAACTTTATAAATCAGACTGGAAATTACATAAATTAAAAACAAAAACATTATTATTATTTTTTTTTTTTGTTTTCCGTCAAAGAAAAATGCTTTACAACTGAAATTTACTACATTTTGTAAGTAAAGAACAAAATCCCGTATTTATTTTATTTCTGATTTGAATATTGTTTATGATATATTGGCAACCCATATGACTACTCTAAAATATTTGTAAAATGGAGGGCAGTATACAAATGTTTTAAAAGCGCAGAGAAGAAATAAATAATATACTTTTTACATTACTTTTAATTTTGATATTTTAAGCTACTTAATTTTTTATTAAACTACTTCCACTGCTACCTCTGCTGCTACTTCTACTTTCTATTTACTACTTTTAAAACTAAACAAAGAATGTAGCAGTTTTCACATATAAATACGTATATGTGAAGGTAGTAGCAGTAATAAAATCGTGAAAACTACAGTATTTCAGAATTTAACAATACTGCTACCAAAAAGTAAAGGTAGCTGTAGTTTAAGCAAATTACACCTACAAGTTTTAAACATTTCTTAAACTCCAATTTAAGTTTTATTTTGCTGCTACGACTACTTGGAGTCTAGTTTTTCAAACACTGCCTTTAAATACTTATAAAAAATAAAAATCACAAATTAACTCTTAATTCTCGAAAAAATAAGAATCGTTTTTGTTTTGGAATTTTAATGATTTTTTTTTTTGGTTTTTTGTTGAATTTTAAAATTTTATTAATTTTTGGGACTTTTTATTATTTAGTCACCAAAAAACATTTAAGTGATTTTATTGGCGATTTTTTCTTAAGATTAAAGCCAAAAAGAATACAATCTTGAAACTATAACCCACTTTCTGCATTTTTCTTACCTTTTTGGCGACGATTTCCGTTTTATCGATTTTTATTCATTTTGGTGATTTTTTATTTTTTTTTTATTTTTTTAGAATTTAGATTTTTTTTGACGACATATTTTGTTTAGATGATTTTTTTAATTTTTTAGATTTTTTATTATTATTTTTTATTAAATCAGAAAATTATTTTTATAATAATTATAAAAAATAAAAACCACAACATAACTTTTATTTCTGCTCGAAAAAATAAGAATCTTTTTTTTATTTTATTTTGTAATTTTAAAGTCTTTTTTTAATTTTGACAATTTTGTCAGTTTTTGAGTCTTTTTTTAGATGAGATTTTAATAATTTCAAGTGAAATACAAAAATACTAAAAAGTATACAGTCTCCATGATGTAGGTAAAACTACAGATTCACTAGTTTAGGTCTACTTCTTAAATTTCTGTGTTTTTTTATAATTTTTCGTTATGTATTTTTTTTTATTTTCGCGTTTTTTTGCGACTTTTTATCGTTTTGGTGATTTTAATCATTTGAGCGATTTTTTCATTTTGGTGATTGTAACATTTTTTTGAGTTTTAGAAATTTTTTTTATTTTATTTTTTTATTATAAAAAAAAAATAAAATAATAAAAAAAAAAAAATAAATAAATAAAATTTAAAAGAAAAAATAATAGTTTTTAAATCACAAAACAACTTTAATATCTGTTCGAAATTATAAGAACCATAAAGTACTGAATCAAAAAGATAGTGAAAAATAACTGATCTTCTGATTTTTATGACAAAATTCATAACAGTTACAGTTCCCGAAAGTACTAAGATAATCGCATCGAGATGGTCATGGGGGTCAGTCTATTGTATAAATTACTAAATAATTTATTTTTAGTTTACTTCGTTTTGACTTAATAAAAAAATGTTTTTAATTATTTTAAGTGTGAGAATAATCAATTTTATTTGATTCTTTAAATTCAAATCAGTTATACTAAGTTTTAATTTAAATTTTAGTAAATTATGTTCTCTTCCTATGCTTTCCTTTTTTTTGATATGCATTTATACTCCTGATCATATAATGTACTTTGGGCTCTTAGCTTTACCATCTATCTAAAATATCCTAAAGGACTTCATATGCAAAAAAACTACATCTTTTAATTTTCATTAGCATTAAATCATGTTGCACGCTAAAAATAAAAAAATTCACTTCAACGATAAGCAAATCTACCTTTAAATGAAATTGAAAAAAGATTCGGCTATGCCGAATCTTTGATACCCTTCACCATATTACCATCTTACTATCTTATCGACATCATATTACCATATTACCGACAAATAATAAAATTTTCGCCTTAACGTATGCTTTCATATTTTTACATATATAAATCTAAATTTTTTTCAAACTACGAAGATTTGAATATATAAAAAAAAAACAATCATAGCAGGCTTTGGTTTTAAAAAATAAACAACAACAACAATTCCATATTTATATATTTTTTTATGTGTGCATATACAAAGAACAACAACACTGTTATTCATTATATTACTTCTGTTGCTAACTAAACTACTTGTCTATACAAAAAACAAAAAACGTCACTAATAGTCATTACAATGCTTAATATACATGTTTGTGTGTGTATTTATATTCTTAACAGATTTTTTTTTCGGCCATAACTCTGTTGATTATAAACGAATTTGGTTTATTAAAAAAAACGAAATTTTATAAAAACATTTATGACTGATCTATATAAAAATAAAAATCTGTAGCTTGAACAAGGGCTTCAAAAATAAAAAATTCGTTTTCCCCGATATCTCAGTTATTACTGAACCGATTTATTTAATTTTTTCAGAACAAAAATTCAGAAAATAATTTCCGAGCCTCCTTTGAAAATTCGAAGTCCCTGGTATATGCAGAGGCTTCAGAAACTGAAAAACCGGTTTCAAAAACCGGTTTTTAAAGGATATCTCCGCCATTTATATACCGATCCTGTTGATTCAAAAAACCGAAATTTTATAAAAATATTTGTGACCGATCTGTATAAAAATAAAAATCTATAACTTAAACCAGGGCTTTAAAAAATAAAAAATGCGTTTTGTCCGATATCTCAGTTATTATTGAACCGATTTATTTCATTTTTTCAGAACAAAAATTCAGAAAAAAATGTCCGAGACTTCTTTGTAAAAACGAAGTCCCTAGTATATACAGAGGCTTCAGAAACTGGAAAACCGGTTCTAAAAACCGGTTTTTTTTAACATATCTCCGCATTGTATGAACCGATGCTGAATTCCAATAGCAAAATTCTCGAACGCATTTCCGATCGTTTGATATATATATTATATATGTTAGTTATCGGTGGGCTTCATAAACGCCATTTCAACCGACACACGGACGGACGGACGGACG
The DNA here is from genome assembly GCA_951394005.1 of Protophormia terraenovae. NCBI lineage: Eukaryota > Metazoa > Arthropoda > Insecta > Diptera > Calliphoridae > Protophormia > Protophormia terraenovae. Next base: position 22,183,367 of record OX596074.1, read on the forward strand.
GACGGACGGTCGGACGGACGGACATGGTCCTATCGTCATCATTTCTTACAAGGATCCCGAAAATGTAAACTTTTTTGCTCTCCGACGAAAATTGTGGGAATTACAAACGGAATGACAAACTTATATATACCCTTTACACCTGTGGTGAAGGGTATAAAAATTAGCAAGCAGTGATGTAAAAAAATTAGTTAGAATCTTGGGAATTAAAATGACATCACATACTTGAACACAACACTTTCGTCGAATGAATTACAGCCATTTTTTTTTTTAACAACTCAAAGCATATGCAACTGAATGTACAGCCCCCAGATACTAAAGATACCAAACTCACGACTCAGGTGGTAAATGTACAAAACAGAACGAAAAAATATGCATTTACATTTTTTTTAACAAACCTAAGTCACACAAACATATACATATACACAAGAAAGTGCAACAAGAGTTGTGTATAAAAAGAATATCCTTTGAGAGAGGAATTCCTGTATATGAAGGAATACAGAAAAAAATTAAGAAAAACAATAGCAGCAGCATCAGTAGTATGTTGCAAATGAAACAAACAACAAATTACAAATGTAAATTCTTTTTAAATGAAACATTGAGAAATTGTTTTAAGTGAAAAAGAAATCTTTGACTAAATTAATATTGCGGGGCACGATATCTAAAATAAACGTAATTCTTTTATTTGTTCTTAAGGGAGGTTTTGAAAAATCGCTAAAGATTTCTTTTATTTTAAAGTTTTTTTTCGTATTTATATTTATTTGTGTAAAGCCTTGAGTATTTTTTTTGTGTTCATATACATATGTACAAATTAAAAGTAATTTTTTGCAGCTGGGGTATTGTATGCTGTTCGTTGAATTGTGAAATTGTATGTGTGAAAGCAGAAAAAGAAGAAAAAAGACTATCAAATGGGAATTAATAAATGGAATTAGTTTGAAAACATAAGAAATATGTTGGCATATAAATTTTAAGTTATAAACAAAAAAGTTTTCTTGTTTTAAAAAATTACAAATAATTTGTGAACAGGTAATTATGGAGGAAGAAGTGGTTAAAATTTTAAAGAAAACATATTAAGAAAAATTACATCAAGTGCGAAGGACCATATTTTTATTGTTTCCAAACATTTGACTTTTTACTTTAAAAGTAAAATAGAGACAAAAGATTTTATTAGGAATGAAAAGCTAGGGAATAATTTAACTAAAAAATAGCCAGGAAGTCTTACTAAAAAATTAGGTGCAAAGGACCAAATATTTTTTACTTTTACTTTAACGGACAGGTAATTATAAAGGCAGTTGAAGGATTCAATAAAGAATATAAAGTTAGGGAATAATTTAACTAAAGGAAGTCTTATTAAAAAAGAAAAATGATATCAAGAGCGAAGGACCAAATATTTATTACTTCCATACTTTTGACTTTCACTGTAATATTAAGTATTCAATCAAAAACAAAAAGCTGGAAAATAATTTAACTAAATAAAAGCAAAAAAAAAAAATATTAAGTCAAGAGCGAAGGACCAAATATTTATTATTTCCATACTTTTCACTTTTACTTAAATAGTAAAATGGATAGGTATTTATAGAGGCCGTTGAAGAATTCAATAAAGAATATGAACTTAGGGAATAATTTAAATAAATAACTGCCAGACAGTCTTATTAAAAAATATATATCAAGTGCGAAGGACCAAATATTTTTTATTTCCATACATTTGATAATTACAGTAATTGAAAAGGGTTCAATAAAAAATAAAAAGCTAGTGAATAACTTAATTAAATAATAGCCTGGAAGTCTTGTTAAAAAAATTATATCAAGTGCAAAGGACTTGGCAGTTGAAGGATTCAATAAAGAATATAAAGTTAGGGAGTAATTAACCTAAAGGAAGTCTTATTAAAAAAATGATATCAAGAGCGAAGGACCAAATATTTATTACTTCCATACTTTTGACTTTTACTTTAATAATAAAGATTAAATCAAAAACAGAAAGCCAGGAAATAATTTAACTAAATAAAAGCCAAGAAAAATTAAGTCAAGAGCGAAGGACCAAATATTTATTATTTCCATACTTTTGACTTTTACTTAAATAGTAAAATGGATAGGTATTTATAGAGACCGTTGAAGGATATAATAAAGAAAATAAAGTTAGCGAATAATTTAACTAAATAATAGCCAGGAAGTCTTATTAAAAGAAGTATATCAACTGCGAAGGACCAAATATTTTTTTCCATACTTTTGACTTTTACTTTAATAATAAAACAGGTAATTATAAAGTTAGAGGTATTTGAAAGATTCTGTAAAGAAAATAAAGTAAGGGAATAATTAAACTAAATATTAAGTCTTATAAAAAAAATTATATCAAGTGCGAAGGACCATATTTCTAAAACAATTGACTTTCTACTTTAATATTAAGATGACAAATTTGGTCTAAATTTAACTAAACTATACCTAGACGAATATAATGCCTCTTTAATTTAATTTAATAATAATTTTATTAAAAATTGGCCAGGAATTCTTATAAAAAAAAATTATATCAAGTGCGAAGGACCATACTTTCCATACAATTTACTTTCTATTTTAATGTTAAGATGGCAAATTTGGTCTAAATTTAGCTAAATTATACCTAGAAGAATAGATTGCCTCTTTAATTATTAAACATTCTCAGTTTAGTAAAGTAATTTATTTTGTCTATTAGATCGTAGAACCATTTATTTATTATTAATAAATTTATTAATTCATAAGATCCATTTAAAATTTTGTTCTACAAATTGGCTTCTCAATTATTATTTTTGGGTTCTCATAATAAAAATTTTATATTTAAACCATAATAGTTTAATAGTCTTCATTTAAATAAAAATTTTCTTTAACATATAAACCGTAAAAATATGTATTTCTCCACATAAATCCATAAAAAATCTCATAAAATATAATCTAATAATATGGAACGCAGAAAAATAAGAAATGTAATAATAATAACAAAATTGTCATATATCACTTAAATTCTAACATTAGACATACTATACACTAAAATTATACATTTACAAATTACAATAATGGTAATAGAGCAGTGAAGTGCTAAGAGGAGTAAAATATGATTATGATGAGTATACGCAGCAGGGATGAAAATTTGAGTTAGAAAATATAGAAAAAATAAAAACCAATGTCCTCATTTGAGAATAAAATTATGTTTTGAACTTTTACCATTCAGTAAAATTATGCAAAATACTGGAAGGCATAATCAGAACTGTTGGTTTCATTATGCTTCTAACGTTTTCTATCAAGAAGATGGAGGCAAAAGGTAACTTTTGGTATACTAAATGAGTATTCTAAAATACTGGATCTCGTTTTTTAAAATGATAAATAAGACTTTTATATTAAACGATCTACCGCTATTACTCTTCCTAAAGAACGATATTATTCTGCTTTTGAATTAGTTATATCTTACCCTATCTGAACACGTTTTATCATTGCCAACCTTAAACGAAAAGGTGTTCTCATTCAAACATACCAACTACTATATGTATGTTAAACCAACTTATTAATAACACTATTCTCACTACTTGTTAATAACTTGCATACGGTGATAAAGTTCTCGAATATTCTAATGTATGTAGACAATGTACAAATTTTTTTAAGCTATAACCATTTACATCACCAATATCTTCAAAAGGACTTTAATTTGATGGAATTTAATTTAAAAAAATGTAAAGTACTACGCTTTGTAAGAAATATACCTATAGCTGCAAATTATTATTTGGGAGATTATCAGGTGGATATGGTGGACGCTTTCCTGGATCTGGGTAAATTAATCGACTCCAAATTAAACTTTAACTCACACATAAGAAGTATTATAAATAAAGCCAGGGATACACTTGGTTTTACAAAACGTTGGTCAAAGGAATTTAATGATCCGTACATTGCAAAAACACTATAGACGTCTTTTGTTCATCCTATTCTCGAATATTTATCTATAATTTGGTATCCTATTTATCAAACATATTCCAACGCTATTGAATCGGCACAAAAACAATTCCTGTTGTTTTGGCATCGAGGATTACATTTTGCCTTCGTACTCAGCTCGTCTTGCTTTCATTAAATTACCAACTTCAAAAAGCCGAAGTACTATGTAGAATCAGTCATTTGTTCTAAACGTTATTAATGGAAATATATGCTCTGTATTTTTAATTAATGAAATCTTATTTTATATACCTCAACGCCAATCCCGTAATTTTTTTACAACTATCTGTGAAATTTTATAGAAGTTATTATGCTGATTCTTTGGGAAGAATGTGTAACACATTTAATCAGTTATACAGATTTTTTCATTAAATCCAAATGATGTAAAATGTATTTATTTATTTTTATTACTGATAAAATAAAACCTGGTTATGGCATTCAGACTACAATAATACTATGTTCACATTGTTAATTTTGTTAACACTATTTTCATGATAACAATGTTTTTGTTAAGGTTTTATCACTCAATGTTCACATTCAATAACAATTTAAATATAGTTGACTACAAATATTTAATGTTTTTGATTATTTTTACCAGAAACAAAATTTTATTAAATGAAAACATATTATCATTTCTATAACTATATATATTGTAAACAACTTTTCTTGTTTTTAAACCATATTTTGTTTTCAAACCTTATTAATATTATTCTCATAACAATGAAATGTTACAAATAAACATGCTTCTAACAAATATGGTTGTAATATTCATAACTTGTTTATTTTTGAATATATTTATTAGGGTTTATTTTCATTACAATTCTCATTTAGTTTATACATGGATTAATGAAATGGAATCATAATATGATAATTTTGTATAGTAATGTGATAAAATAGAGTAACTATAAGATGGAATAGGATAATAATATAATAAGATGGTTAATATGAAAAAAATGCAATCATTATATGAAAAAAAAAAAAAAAAAATAATGTAATAAAATGAAATAATAATATGATAGAATGGGATAATAATATGATAAATTGGATTAATAATAATAATATAATAAAATTAAATCTTAATCTGTTAGAATGGGAGAATGATGTAATACAATGGTACAATAATATGAAAAACTCGAATCAAAAGATGAAAAAATTAACCATAAATCGGACACCATATGAAAAAATAGAATAATTACAATATTGTAACATGTTTTTTGCGATTTCTGTCTTAAAAGGATGAAAGAGTTATTTTCTAAAATGTTCCTCATTGGCTCATCAAAAGAATAGTGGGATGCTGAAATAAAATAGAAAATGGTGTGAGAAGTATTTAGGAAATTCTCTTTTTCATTTTTTTTTTAAAGGCTCATGTATGTCACTTTGCAAATCTTGGGGTCTTAAACCACGCTTGACTTACTGGATATATAAGGCAATTGTTAGATCGATACTAACATACGGATCGCTTGTTTGGTGGCCAATTATGAACACCAAATCACATGCTTCTTTTATTGAACCTGTAAATAGGTTTGTAGCGTTGAGCATAACAGGAGCAAGAAGATTTACTGCCACTGAAGCATTCTGCAGAATTCTGGAAATTGAACCACTTCATTTATACACAAAAGTATAACCAGATAAGGCTGAGCCAAAATGGACAACTGGAAATTAGAGATAATGGACATTCATCCCTAATTAGAAAATTAAATTATGAAAATTTAATTACATGACAGCTGAAACTCGATGTGATAAGAAGATTACAGCGATTATACCGCCGAGAGAAGGTATTGAGGTGTACACTGATGATTCTAGGAAAGAGAATGAATGGGAAGTAGAGTTTTCTGTGAAAAGTTAGGTATTAAACACAGCTCAAGACTGCACAACTCTTGTAATATTTTCCAAGCTGAAATCTTTGCAGTGTCTGAAGCATCAAGACTAATATCTATGATGCCAATTTTTAGGAGCGATATCGCAATACACATAGACAGGCTACCATAAGGGCACGTTGTAATAAAAATATTAGATCAAATCTGGTCAGCTGTTATCGCAGAGAACTACGAGTTCTCAACGAACAACACTAATTTAAAATGTGCTGGGTACCGGGTCATAACATTATTCGAGGTAACGAAATAACTGATAAACTAGTTCGAACTGGGGCAGATATGGAATCGAGTAACGCATATGAAGACATATATCCTGGACTAGACTATATATATTGGAAAATAAGAGATAAATTCAAACTGGAAGCTGATGCACTCTGGGATAACTCATCGCGATATAAGCCGACAAAGGTGTTATGAGAACCAACTGACAACAATACATTGAGGAACGTTTTAGATATGGAAAAGAATGAACTGAGAATGTTTGTAGGTATTATTACGGATCATAAAGACATAAAATATTTTCTAAATAAAATTGGTACATGTGATAACTTCTGATGGTGCAGCGAAGAGGAAGAGGATACATTTAATTTCTTCTACGAGTGTGCTGCACTATCATGGTAAAGATTTAAATGTTTAAATTCTTATTTTTTTCAGAATCTGAAAGAATTAAGAGGAATAAGTCCATTAAAGATCTTGAAATTTATTAAAGCAATAAAGATACATATAACAAGTAATAATCGAGTTCCAGCAACATGACAATCGAGACCCCGAACGGATTCACAACAAATCAAAGGATTGACTGTAAAGAGGAAGACCAACTGTGTGAAGCTTAAGGAACTTATTATTTTTGTATATAAATTTTTCTCAATTTCTTTATTTTATTTTGTTTTTCTTCTTTCTCTCTTTATTGAGGAGTCACTTTGGGTCATCGGCATTGGTCTTGTAAATACACATAGTTCTGTGATATCCTCTTTAAACTTAACCCAACCTAACATGTCATTTTGTAAGAAATATATTATTGTTTAATTGTTCTGTTAAGTTAAGAGTTTTACTTTTATTTGTGTAATTCGGGCAGATCTCGTTGATGTCCTCACAAAAATTGTATTCAAAGAAGTACAAACCAGTGAAGCCAATGGAATAAAATCCTCACTAAACTGAAGTTTTTGTGAATGCATTTGACACAGATTAGCTTCGCTCCATATCTGCCAGCAGAGAAAATATATTTTGCAATTTGGTTTTCTCCACAATATTATTTTCACCGCAAAAACATATAGTGTAATCGCAAACATAATTATTGTTGAATATATTTTATTTTAAAAATAATTTGGTTGTAGCAATAATATTTTTGTTCTCTAGTTTACAATTGTATGTTTGAGTGGAAAATTTGTATTGTTGTTAATATTTTATGAAAAAAAAAAAAAAAAAAAAATGATCGATTATGGTTGCTACCAACCTCGAGTAAAATTAAGGTCTTCGATCAAGTGATAGAAGTGGTGGATAAAATTTTCGACTTTTTTCAAATGCTCCAAAGTCTTTGTAATCTTAGATCAAATAGATGTTGTGCATAAGCCCAAGTTCTGAACCAAATTTCGTCTAGTTAAGAACTGCGAATTCTTGGGTATAGTAAAAAATCGACTGTCACGAATTATCTTTCACACTTTCTCTACTAAATTGTCACTCCTATGTTACACAAATGTTTGCTTATACTAAAAGTAACCGGTTGCCTTGAATTTGGTCACCAAATGTTGTATGGTTAGTTGCCTTTGAAGAGACAATGCGTCAGGAGAAAAATGGACCCAATGTGATGGTTACGATTGCACTAACACTTAATTTGAAGAAAACAGTATATTTAACAGAAGCCAACAAAATTCGATTGAGATTGTTAATATCGTCACGTGATTTACTGCAAACTATCGGCTGCCATGGTATCAACAACAGGACGTTTTTAAATTTGCTTCCACGCTAGCAGAGGTCAGAATAATATTGTTGGATTATGGAGCAAGTTGCTCGCTATTGGAGTTTCAATATCCTCTGGAATATTTTTCTTGGTTATTTGATAAATATTTAATTTTCAATGATCATCAAAGAATATTATATATTTCTGGATCTTTACTAAATAAAGATCCACAAATATATTTAATATGTCCTTTGCGTTATATCGCCGAATATCAATATGATGATTTTGTCCTTAATTTGTATTTTAAAGTGATCGTAAGCGTAAGAGTTTTATGTTTCGACTTTTAGTCAGATATGTCATTACGGAACAAATTTTGGTGGCTCAATGTTATGTCTTTCAGTTCTGTATTTCAAATCAACCACAAGGTATGTTCTTTTAAAATCGATTTATTTTGAAACAACACAACTATTGTTCTTTCAACTTACTTGTAATAAGATTGTAATACGAAGAGTTTAATATTTGGCCTTCAATTAAATTAAAGTCTTGATCCCTCCTTTCGGTCATTTAAATTTCTCATGAAATTCATAAGAAATTACTAAAAATTTCTTTGCAATATCATGTTATTCAAAATTTATGTCTTAAGTCAACATATTATAAAATTGTTCTTAACCAAAAATATTCTACTGAAACATTCAGAATAAACGATTCGAATTTTTAGTATTTGGATAGAATAATTCGATTAAATCAAGCCTCAAAAAACTGCTAATAATTTTCATAAACTTTATATTTTATAGTTTTTTTATGAAAAATTATAAAGCACTCAACTATACATGCCTGCTCTTAAACTTATAAAAACACCCATATACATATTTATATTAATATCACAGTAAGTATGCTCTAGTCGTTAATGCAATATGTTTAACTGTAAAATCTCTAAAGTATTAGCAACAGTTAAAAAAAGTATACAACATACTTTTCTAAGAACTGTCGACTATGAATATATCACTAAATGTCTATACTATAAGACTCATAGAAAATTTATGTTAAATCGCAGAAAATAATTTGTTTATATATGTTTATATCTATATAATGATGAAACTTGATTTTGAATTTAGTCATATAATATAACATATAAATAAAATGAAATACATATTTTTATTTCTCCCTAGAAGAAAAATAATAATCTTCCTTCTCATGTTGTCTATTATTTTTTTTTTATATACATTATTTATTTTTGGTTTATACATCACATCATCATATCTTGATATCACATCTCACAACATATTGTATTTGGTTGTGTTGGTTATTTTGGTTATTTGACTGGCTGATGGCTGACTGGTTTGCTGGCTGCTATGGTTTGTTACGTTTCTCTTATAGGTTCGGTTTCGGTAATATATTTAATATAATCCTTTACGTTTTAATACCACAAAAATTTATGTATATTTATGGGTTATATACATATTTAAGAGTTATTATTGTTTTTATTGTTGATACGTTAAATTATGGTATGATATTGTAAAATATACACAAACAAAACCCCAAAAATTATTTGTCCTGTTTGTGGACTTTGACTTTGTCGTTTATTATACTTTATGATTTTTGGTAATGTTTAAATAAATACAAATTTGATTTGTATTTTAAGTTTATGTAAAACGACCATTTAATTTCACTATTTAAATGAACAGAAGATATTGTAAAATATTAAGATTCTTAAATATAAAACCATAAAAGGAATTAAGTATTACGAATGAATTTGTTTAAGAGGTTCGAAGGACCATTCTTTATGTATCAATAAAGCTAAAGGCAATAAATGCGAATTATTATTTTAAAACTGAATTAAAAATGAGCGTATTTAAATTCTTGTTCGAAGGACCAAAGTCTATAGTCTAGACTACAATCTAGTCCATAGTCTAGACTATAATCTAGTCTACAGTCTAGACTATAATCTAGTCTATAGTCTAGATTATAATCTAGTCTATAGTCTAGATTATAATCTAGTCTATAGTCTAGACTATAATCTAGTCTATAGTCTAGACTAAAATCTAGTCTATAGTCTAGACTAAAATCTAATCTATAGTCTAGACTATAATCTAGTCTATAGTATAGCCTATAATCTAGTCTGTAGAATAGACTATAATCTTGACTGTAGTCTAGACTTTAACTAGACTACAATCTATTCTATAGTCTGAACTATAATATAGCCTTTAGTATAGACTATAATCTAATCTATAATCCGGACTATAATTTATAGTCCTATACTATAATCTAGTCTATAGTCTAGACTATAATCTATTATATAGATTTTAGCTTAGTTGTAGTTTATTTCTAGTTCATTTGTAATTAAATTCGAGTTCAACTCTCATTCAGTTCTAGTTCAATATTAGTAAAGTTTTTTTTTTCAGTTTTAGTTCAGTTATAGTTCTAATTCGATCCTATTGCAGTTCCAGTTTTATTTAAAATCAATTCCAGTTTTATTTAATATCAGTTTTAGTTTTATTTTAAATCAGTTCTTGCTCATTTAAAATTCAGTTCCAGTTTATTTGTAGTTCAGTTCTAGTTCAGTTGTAGTTCAGTTGTAGTTCAGTTGTAGTTCAGTTGTAGTTCAGTTGTAGTTCAGTTGTAGTTCAGTTGTAGTTCAGTTGTAGTTCAGTTGTAGTTCAGTTCTGGTTCAGTTCTAATTCAATTCTAGTTCAGTTCTAGTTCAATTCTAGATCAGCTCCAGTTCAGTTCTAGTTCAGTTCTAGTTCAGTTTTAGTTCAATTCTAGTTCAGTTTTAGTTCAGTTCTAGTTCAGTTTTAGTTCAGTTCTAGTTCAGTTCTAGTTCAGTTCTAGTTCAGTTCTAGTTCAGTTCTAGTTCAGTTCTAGTTCAGTTCTAGTTCAGTTCTAGTTCAGTTCTAGTTCAGTTCTAGTTCAGTTCTAGTTCAGTTCTAGTTCAGTTCTAGTTCAGTTCTAGTTCAGTTCTAGTTCAGTTCTAGTTCAGTTCTAGTTCAGTTCTAGTTCAGTTCTAGTTCAGTTCAGTTCTAGTTCAGTTCTAGTTCAGTTCTAGTTCAGTTCTAGTTCAGTTCTAGTTCAGTTCTAGTTCAGTTCTAGTTCAGTTCTAGTTCAGTTCTAGTTCAGTTCTAGTTCAGTTCTAGTTCAGTTCTAGTTCAGTTCTAGTTCAGTTCTAGTTCAGTTCTAGTTCAATTCTAGTTCAGTTCTAGTTCAGTTCTAGTTCAGTTCTAGTTCAGTTCTAGTTCAGTTCTAGTTCAGTTCTAGTTCAGTTCTAGTTCAGTTCTAGTTCAGTTCTAGTTCAGTTCTAGTTCAGCACTAGTTCAGTTCTAGTTCAGTTTTAGTTCAGTTCTAGTTCAGTTTTAGTTCAGTTCTAGTTCAGTTCTAGTTCAGTTTTAGTTCAGTTCTAGTTCAGTTCTAGTTCAGTTCTAGTTCAGTTCTAGTTCAGTTCTAGTTCAGTTCTAGTTCAGTTCTAGTTCAGTTCTAGTTCAGTTCTAGTTCAGTTCTAGTTCAGTTCTAGTTCAGTTCTAGTTCAGTTCTAGTTCAGTTCTAGTTCAGTTCTAGTTCAGTTCTAGTTCAGTTCTAGTTCAGTTCTAGTTCAGTTCTAGTTCAGTTCTAGTTCAGATCTAGTTCAGTTCTAGTTCAGTTCTAAATCAGTTCTTGTTCTTTTAAAATTCAATTCCAATTCAGTTTTGGTTCTGTTCTAGTTCAGTTTTTTTTTTTTTTTGTTTATTTTTTTTTTGTCTTTACTGACAGGCTGTAGCGTATTGCCAAAAAGCAAGACAAATATCCTGGTTTAATGTTTGTCATTTTGTTCTTATATTTCATTGAACACTTTTACATACACATATGACAATTTTATTTTGTTTCTTTTTCATCTTTTTTTTCTGTTCTTAAAACACTTTGACATTTACAATGACATTAAATGAATGAGTAAAATGCATTTAACAATTTTATGTATTTTATTTATCTTATTTTGTATATATATTTTTATGGTTTATTGAAGTTTGAGTATAAGTAACTTGCTACAAAACCCAACGTTATTATTTAGCAAAAGGATCATAAAGATTTCCTTTTAGTTCAATATATGTGAGATCCAAATTTTATTTTATTTTTTTTTTGTTTCAAGCCATATTCCCATACGAGGTATTTTGTTTATTGTCTGCCTGATATTATGATGGCGCATATTTGTACTTTATTTTCTTTAAATATTTTTATGATTATATTATACGTTAATAAAGTTATATTTTTCTTTGGTTTCCTCCTGATTGCCTGTTTCACAGTGACTTTTTTTTCGAATGATAGATGTGTTGAGCTTTTTTATTTTTTAGCTTTTATGCAGACATATTTATGATTTACTTATGTGTATATTACAGGCTTATTGATGGAACTGTTTGTTTGTGCCCCTTGTGCGTTTTTTTTTATTATTGTTATTGTGCTCTTTATTTGTTTGTAATGCAGGAGGCATGCTGAGCATTTATATGTTGCACGTATGGTGAGTAAATCAAAAGATTAGCGTATGTGAAGAGTTTATAAAAAATCATAAGATTTGCTTATGATTGACTTATGCCATTAAGTAATAAAAATATAAATTCTAATATGTTTAATATAAAAAAAGGGGGAGAGCAAAAATGCAAATGCTAAGAAAACGAATTTATGTTTAAATAATTTTCCTAAGGAGGGGATTTACAAAGACCATATAAATATTTATGTTAGGAGAGTTATTAGGAAAGCTTTTTAATTTTTTTTAAATTTATGGTAAAAAAAGATTTTTTTATTAGTTTTTATGTAAATTTTTTAGAAATAAATCTATCAAGAAATGGGATACAAATTCTTAATAAAAATTATTGTTATTAGAAAACCATAAAAAGCTTAAACTTTAATAAAAAAACTTTAAAAAATCCAATTTCTTATAACTGTCACCTTTTAATCATAAGAAACTGCTGTTTCTTTTTTATATTCCTTTATTTTACTAAAGAATTTAAACATTTTGTTGCTGCATTCCCTTTTAAGAGAAATTATTTAAATTTTTTTGTTTACCAGCTTAAAGTAATTGATTTAAATTGAAATATGAAACTTTTCCTTTACCCTTTCTTAGTTAGAAAATCTCATATCACTGTTTCAAAGTCAAAGGATTTTTTTTTTCGTTTGCTAAACTTATCGTCTAACAAATATTCAAATCATTTCCATTGGCAACAAAATGAATTTGTTAAATAACTCATCACTCCCTAAGAATTTTCTTTATTCATGCTCGAACATCATATTTCAACAAATTTGACTCCCTTTTTCATTTCTTTAATTTTAGTCAATTTGTTTGCAGCTTTTTTTTTTGTTTAAAACGATAAAAATTTAGCATTGTCACAAATTTGTTGGTCACAGCTGTTGCTTATGGCAAAATATGTTGAGTATTTACTACAAAAATATTTTATAATACACACTTTTTTAAACTCTCTCTCTCTCTCTAATTCTGTGTATTTGCTATTTAAGAGCTCATACGCTTTTGCCAAGATTTTAAAATATATGAACTTAATAAAGACTTAACTCTAATGCTCACATTACAAAGGGAAACCATTTAGTTAGTCTGTATATTATGTCCCTTTTTTCTACTCCCCCCCTCAAAATAACATTTAAACAATAATTTTGCATGTTGTTTTTGCTACATGTGTTAGATGAGTCTTATAAATATAGTACATAAATTTATTTTCCAAGGGCCACAGTATTTTATATATTTTTCTTGCTTTGTTGTGTGCAGCAAATATTTAAAAAATCTTTTTTTAATAAAGATGAAATGATATTCTTATTTTGTAATATTTTGGTTTAAAAGGATTGTTCATGGAAAAAGTGCTTAATCATAAATATAACTTTAAGTAAATTTTTCTTCAAACATTAACTAAAAGCACAAATATTTGTTTGCTTGCTCCCCTTTTATATTTGGGGAATAAGTATAAAGAAATTATGTTGCCACCAAATGTTGTGGCAATAAACCTTCAAAATTATTGCTAAATTCTTTGACATCAAAAGGATGATAGTGCAGAGAAGGGAGGCTAATATGAAATTATGAATTTGTAATGATTTTTAGAATAAGTTTTCTTCTTGTATTAAGAAAAAGCATTTAAATTGCATTGAAATTTTTTATTATGAAAATTATTTTCTTTAAAGTATTTTGCCCACAGTTAATTTTAAAATGACCTTGATAAAGTTTAAGCAAAATTTTCGTTGTTAAATAAATTGATTTTTATTATGTTTTGACGAAGACTTTTCAAATAAAGATTTTTTATCCCCCCCTTAAAAAAATGGGGTATATTGATTTTGTTATTCCGTGTGTAACATGTCGTAAGAATTATTTGAGACCCCATAAAATATTTATTTTCTGGGTCCTGGTTAGATTCTGTGTTGATCTAGCTATGTCCGTCCGTCTGTCCGTATAGATAATTTGAGGGTCGATACAGATAATTTGAAGCTCGATATAAACTTTGAAACCAAAAACGGGCGTGGTGCACCCACTTTACCGCATATCTCCCATATGAGGTGAAACGTAAACGAAATTTTGTACAAATAGTTCAAGGACCAAATGTAATCTTGGAAACAAAAATTGCGCGTGGCCCACCTCCCATGTAACGTAAAATTTTAAAAAGTTGATGGTGGGTATATAGACTGTTGGTACGATGATCAGCATTTTGTTTGTTGATTTATTTAGTTTCAAAATTTAGGTCTTATGGGAAGATGTTAGTCAATCTACTGACAATGAAATTGTAACATATTTATCTCCATCCCATTATTTTTTTTTTCATTTTTTTTAGGAAGGTTTTGCAATCCCAAGGTGATAATATTCAAGAATGAGCTCATCTTGTATAGCTTATCCACTTTCTCATTCCCAGCATTATCATGATGTCCTGGAAACTATATTAGCTCATGGTTCCCACAACCGATGTAATAGTTTATTTCATTCTTATATTGAAGGACACTTCGAGATGTTAGCTTGTTATTTCATATGATTCGGAATGCCAAATATTGACTATAGAAATCATATATCATCCAGTTATAAATTTTTGGGCCTTTACTCTTCTGCAATAGGCCTACATGTTAATTATTGTTCGTCTACCGAACTAAACTATCTTATCTTATCTTATCTGACTGTGTTTGAGGTTTATTTGGACTATAGCAGCACCGGTTGTTAGTAATTTATTAACATAGACTTGTGACTTAAAAACCTCTTAAAGTATTTTCTGAACTTGATCGTGCTTAGTTTTCACTGTGGAATCAATTGTTGGAATAACATTCCATTCAAATCTTTACTATCGAATTTTGGTCATTAATAGTCTTGTGTGTCTTGACATCGTCCAAAATTCTATCATCTTAGTTGCCGACGTAGTCGTTCATAAGAAAACAAATAACTAAAAAGTTTTTTAAGAAAATGCTGTGTCGATCATGTGGCATACCAAATAAAAATGGAAAATAATCTTTGGAGTTACTCTAAATGAAATTAAATTAAATTGAATTGAATTTGTGCGATTTTTTTTTTTTAATTTTTTGAAACCTGATTTTGGTTACATACGAGCTTCATGAGGGATTTTGGTCAATGTGGTCAAATGGTTACATCGCATTGAATATCACAATATGGAAAATTCCCTGTAATTGGAATTCATGAATTGAATTTTTAAGTTTTTGAACAAATTCTAGAAAACAAACTTCGTTCAGATGTGAACTCTGTGTGGAATTTTGGTCTATGTGTTCAAATGGGTCCATAGAATTGAACATCACTATATATAAAATTAAATTGGGAGTCAGTGTTATTAATAATTTCTTTAATTGCAATTCCTGAATTGAATTTGTGTGATTTTTAACAAATTTTGGTCACATAAGAGCTTTATAAGGGATGTTGGTCAATGTGGCCAAATGGGTCCATTGCACTATGGTTTCGCTGACCACTTTTCTTGGCCAAAATTACAAAAATGGAAAAAACTGATTTTCTTGTTTGAAATATGATTTGGATGAAAATCAAAACAATTTAATGTATTTATTTTGTATTTCAAAAATTTTATTCATTTTTACACTTTTTGCGCGTCAGAAGTGAAGTAATTCCAAAGGAAGTTTTCAAATATTTCACTTATAACTCAACCTAAAGGCGTTTATTTTGCTTTTACAGCATTAATTTTGATACACAACTATATTTTAGCAATATCTGCTAGTTTATTTTTTATCCTGACATTTTTGCTCTTTGGTTAGACCTTTGTAAATGATAAGAATTTCCAATGCTAACTTATTCGGAAAAAAATGGATTTTCTCGCAAAAAGAAAAAAATCCGCAAAACGAGACAATATAGAAAATATAGTCCATACATATTTTTATTTATTTCCGTTGAGTTTTTGTTAACCGATTTTCACCAAAAACTTGCAGGTCTAATGAAATGAATAATTTTTTACGAATCCAATTTAATTTTTGGGTTGCGTAAAACACAAAGTATTTTTCTAAGATGCCAACAAGTTTTTACTGATTTCGTATTCAATTATAAAAGTACTTATCCTAAGATCTATTTTACATAATAAACTTATTTAAAAATATGTTGCACTCAATAATTATAAAATAATGAAAACCGTTGAGAAAAGGCACCTTTCTTATACATATTTTAAATTTGCTTAAGAAACTGAACCTTGATCTGTTGTATTATCAAAACAAATTAGTAAAAGTAGGAAAAAACTTAATTTTTTGGCGCTTTGAAGTGTTTGCTATAAAACCACGATAATTAAAACACAAATAGAAAATTTTACCAAAATTAATTTTGGCCAAGAAAAGTGGTCTTCGAAACCATAGTGCATCGCATTGAATATCACTATATGGAGAATGAACTTGGGAGGTAATGCTACTAATAACTGTAATTGATATTCCTCAATTAAGTTAATGAAATTTAAATTTCTTTGAGAAATAATTTTGGTCACATGTGAGTTCTTAGAAGGATTTTGGTCAATTTGAGCCAAATGAGTCCATCTTATACAATACTACTACAGTGACTTCCACAACTGTTCATAAAAATACCTCTTTTTTTAAATTTAAAATATTTGTAGCAACGTAAAAATTTTATTCATTGTGTTTTAAACTTATTACATGTTAAATAATAAAATAAATAATAAAAAATTAAACTAAAAAACATTTGCTTGAAAATGTAGTAAGAAACATATTAAATATTTTATGAACACTTTTGTAACTTAAAGATATGCGTATATTTTTAAGGATCTACATCTACTATATTTTAATATTTAATATGACAAGCTGCATCCTTTTTGGCATACTATTATTTAAATTTGTTAAAATAGACGAATCTATTTTGCTCCATTCCTCATTAACAGCCGCCCATAGCTCTTCAAGGTTTTGTGGCACTGGATTTCGCATAATAATTTTATTTTTTTTTTAAATATTCCACAAATTTTCGATCGGATTTAAATCCGGGGATTGTGGGGGCCAGTCTAAGCAACTAATATTGTGATCCTTAAGCCATTTCATGGTAACCTTGGCTTTGTGTTTTGGGTCATTATCTTGCATAAATACCGTATCGCCTGGTTCACAATCGAAAACTTCCAGACTAGGCAGATATGAGTCCCTTAAAATGTCTATATAATGCTCCGCCTTCATTATACCTTTTATTTGCCTAAGTTTTCCTAATTTTTTGCCCTGAAAACAACCCCATATATCATGAGGGATCCCCCTCCATATTTTAAAGTATTTTGAATATTATTTGATGTTATGCCTATTTTTGTGTCATACCAGGACCAAATGCGAACATCAGAGCATAGTCTATTTATTTTTGTTTCGTTAGACCATGTTACGAGTTTCCACTGCTCAAGATTGACATGATCTTTTGCAAACTTTAAACTATGAGCCCGGTGTTTTGCTGATAAAAGCGGCTTCTTAATTTTGGTTTTAGCCTACATTCCGCACTCCTTGAGGCACCTACGTACAGTTTGATTAGATACATTTATTTGAAGGGACTGCCTAATTTCTTTATTAGCCTGTACAGTGTTATCAACAGCTCCTGATAAAACAAGGCGTCTCACCAATCTCTTCGTGTGGCAATTAAATTTTTGTTTGCGCCCACCATTGTTTTTTTTGTGACAACACCAAGTTTTTTTCGGAGTTTGGATACAAATCCAATAGAGATGCTATGTTTTTTGGTAATTTCGCGTACTGATTTGCCATTTAAAATCTCATTTTCAACAGTTTTTCTAATTTCAGCTGAAATTATTTTAGGCCTACAAAAACACGTTGATATTAATGAGTTACAAAAGTGTTCATAAAAACTTAATCAGTGTTGTATTTGTCAGAGCTGGTAAATATAATTTATTAAGTCCCTAACTGTTACAAAACTATGTAAATCAAAAGTTAATCGTTAATAGGAAATGTATAAAGATTAAAAAATAAATTTTTGTGAACAGTAGTGGAAGTCACTGTATATGGGGAATAAACCAGGGAGTCAGTGCTACTAAATAATCCCAGTAATTGGAATTCCTGAATTGAGTTTGTGAGATTTTTACCAATTTTTTTTTTTTTTTTAATTAATTTCGTTTACATGTATGGGAGATTTTGGTAAATATGGCAAATGCGTCCATCTCATGGAGCACCACCAAGTGAAAAATTAATTTGGAGTCAGTGTTACTAATCTCTGTAATTGGAACAAATTCTGGCAAATAAACTTTGGCCTCATATGAGCTCTATGGAGATTTTGGTCAATGTGTTTTTTTTTTTTTAATTAATTTCGTTTACATGTATGGGAGATTTTGGTAAATATGGCAAATGCGTCCATCTCATGGAGCACCACCAAGTGAAAAATTAATTTGGAGTCAGTGTTACTAATCTCTGTAATTGGAACAAATTCTGACAAATAAACTTTGGCCTCATATGAGCTCTATGGAGATTTTGGTCAATGTGCTCATTAATTCCAAAAAAAAAAAAAAAAAAAAAATAAAAATTGAGCAGATAAAAAAATAACGATTAGATAACCTGAAGATTATCGTAATCGGCATTTACGAAAGTTTAATTTATCTAGATTGGACAAACGTTTTCTGGTTATATGTACATTAGGGTGCATAAAAATTAGCTTAATATGGAAACAAGTTTTAAAAGAAATTTAAATTGATCTGCAGTTTCTTTTTCGCGATTAAAAAATTTAAATGGGTATCAAAAAAATCGTAATTTTGAGCCAGTTCTAAAAAAAAGAAAATATATTATAAAATCTTTCGCATACATTTTGCTCCTCAAAACGTCATTTTAGTTCATCATATAAAAAAGTTCGAAATTTTTTCTTGCAAAATGAATAAAAATCTTATAATTTTGTTCCTTTTATAGCTAAACAATTTGCATTATAGTAAGTACTGCTGTTAATTGATAAAAAACCCTAAATAGTGTGGGAGAGTAAAAAGGGAGAAAGGAATATCGAAAAATCTACACGCACAGTCAGTCATCTTCTGCTCCTCAAACAAGCCGGTCGTGTCGCGGACGAAAGCTACTCAATTCGTGTTTTTTTTTATATTTTATCTTTATTTACTCTAATACTTTTTTAATTCATATTCCTAGAATTGTGCCAATAATTTTAATTTTAACATATTGAATTAATTTACTTTTCATTTATTTATTAAATAAATAAACTATTTTATTTTTAAACTAAAAACTCTACAAAATTGGGGACTCAACCAAAATAGAGTAATATAAATTAAAAATAACGTTTTGTCTAGAATAAAAACACATACACGTACGCCCACTCTGTGTATTCGCGTAACGTATATAGAACAATCGAGAAAAACAACATAGAAACCTCGACGCCAGTTGTGTGTAAAATAATATAAGGAAAATAAAAAAGCGACGCAAGTGTATAGAGAGAAACTCTCCACAGCAAGGAGAAACTACTAGTGATTTTTGTGTACCGTGAATGTATTAGTGAGAAATACAAAACAGTGTTATTAGTGTATGTGAGAACGAAGCAAGTTGTACGTAGAATATAAACATAAACAGAAAATTAAAAATAAACAAAACTTGTTTTTGTGTGCGCGCGCGTAGAGGTTGACGACTTATAAAAAATAAATAAAAGAAAAAACAATAGAAAAGAAAATAGTGAATATGAGTGCTTTAGGCGACTTCGTTGACATAAGAAATAATATTTCAAACGCTAAGAGAATGGCAATTGTTGCTATGCATAAACTTATATTTGAGGAAGAAGGTGACCGTGGTAACCGAAATCGCATACGTATGTTTAAGGGATTCGAGTTTAAAGAGAACGACGAAGATTATGAAAGAAAACAAATGTACGTTAAACTGAATCTCAGCGACGGTGATTTGGTAGCTGTATGCAACTTGTTGGGTTTGGGTTACAACAACGACGATTTGTTTAAACACATATTCTCTAATATGAAAAGAGGTCAGTTGCTGTGCTGCAAAGATAACGACGATGATGATAATAATGATGCTGATAGTAACGACGATTACGACGATAATGATGAGACCATTGTATGCAACGACGTTAGCAACAATAATCTCAGAAACGACGATGCAAAAGAGAACGACGATAGCAGAAGCAGAATGAAGATATTTGTAACAGAAAATGAAACGACGACGATGAACAACAAACACATAGCAAAAAGTGGCTGTGGAAAAGACGTAAAATACATTGAGAAAGAAAATTCTTGTTTAAACATGCAACGATTTTCTATCAACTATCGTGATATTGAGGACTCTGTTCCCTCGTTTGACGGCGAAGGTCGTATGCCGGTAGATGCTTGGATAGATGAGTTTGAAGAAATGTCATCTATTATGGGTTTTGACGATTTTCAAAAATTTATTTTTGCGAAGAAATCTTTAAAAGGTTTAGCTAAGTTATTTGTGGCGAGTGAACGTGGAATAAACTCGTATGTAAAACTAAAAGCAGCGTTAAGAGATGAATTTGGTACGACAGTAAATGGTGCACAATTACACAAAATGATGACGGAACGCAAAATGAATAAAAACGAAACAGTTCATGAATACTTTTTTAGTATGAAGGAGTTGGCTTCACGGGGAAATATTGATGAAAGTACCCTAATGCAGTATGTCATTGACGGCATCAATGATTTGACGGTTAACAAATCAATTTTGTATGGTGCAACGAATTTAAAAGATTTTAAACTAAAATTAAAGTGTTATGAAACTATGGCGGAAAGGGCAAGTATGCAGAAAACTGAGAAACCAACAACAAGTAAAGCAGCCAAAACCGATAAAAAGGAAAAAAATTGTTTTAATTGTGGTGGTAAAGGCCATGAGTCTAAAAATTGTAAAGATAAAGGAAAAGGCGTTAAGTGTTTTAACTGCAACAAATTTGGTCATGTGTCTAAACAGTGTCCCGAAAAACAAGAGAAGGCTAACGTGCGTCAGTTGGTAGCAGCTAGAAACAACCCCATGGAATTTGAAGTACAATTTTTGTCTGTTCAATTTAGTGCGAAAACTTTGCTTGACACCGGCAGTAAGTTTAATATCGTTTCTGATGAAGTTTATAGAAAACTAAATTGCCCAAAACTGAACAAATCAGATTTTTATCTCGTTGGATTTGGTGGCCGTAATAATCAAAATAAAATTAAGCCAAGTGGAAATTTTGAACAAAGGATAAATATTAACAACGACGAATATATTTTAATTTTTCATGTGGTGCCTACTGATTCTATCGATGTGGATGTAATATTGGGTAATGAATTTTGTGAGTTTGCCGAAATATTAATTTCACCAGATGGTTTAAAAATACGAAAGATTCAAGATGCGACAGCCGAAGAAGTTCATAAAATTATGGTAATGAATGTTTGTGACGATCCAGAAGATAATGTAAGTAGAATTGATATCGGTGATAGTGCTAGTGAGGACGCCAAACGCGAAGTTAAAAATTTGGTAGAAAACTATAAACCAGCGAAGTGCAAAACGACGAATGTGGAAATGAAAATAATTTTAAAAGACGAAACACCTATCCACTGCACACCAAGACGTCTGCCAATTACAGAAAGATCTATCGTAGATAATCAAGTTGAGAAATGGCTTCAAGAAGGCATTATCGAACCATCCGATTCAGAATATAGCAGCCCCGTAGTTCTTGTTAAAAAACGAAATGGTGAACCAAGACTTTGTGTTGATTTTCGGAAAATAAACAAGGTGATCGTAAAGGACCGATTCCCATTACCGTTAATTGAAGACCAGCTAGATCGACTACAGGATGCAGCAATATTTTCAACGATCGATCTCAAAAACGGTTTCTTTCACGTTTCTGTCGAGGAATCAAGTAAAAAGTATACGTCATTTGTCACACACAGTGGACAATACCAGTTTTTGAAAGTCCCTTTTGGTTTATCCAATTCTCCTGGAGTTTTCCAGCGTCATGTTAATGCAGTTTTTCGAGATTTGACGAGAAAAGGTGTAGCTCTACCGTATATAGATGATGTCATAGTAACAGCTAAAGACGAAAGCGAAGCGATCCAAAATTTAAAAGATGTTTTGAAACTTTGTGAAGATTATGGGTTAGAGATCAATTTGAAAAAGTGTCAGTTTTTAAAAAGAAGAATCCAGTTTCTTGGCTATATAATAGAAGACAAAAAGATTTCACCATCAACCGAAAAGGTAGAGGCGCTAGTTCGATTTCCATCTCCGAAGAACTTAAAACAACTTGAAAGCTTTCTAGGATTAGCAAGCTATTTCCGTAAGTTTATACCAAAATTTTCTATAATTGCAAAAACAAACTGACCTGAAGAAACGGGATCGAAAGTTTGAAATGAGCGATGAGTGTCAAAAAGAGTTTAACCAGCTAAAGTCTATTATGAGTCAGAACCCTGTTTTACGTATTTATAATCAGAATTATGAAACCGAAGTTCACACAGATGCGTCTATGGAAGGATACGGAGCAGTTCTATTACAAAAATCACCTGAAGATAATCAACTTCACCCAGTTTATTATATGAGTCGAAAAACGACTGACCAGGAAAGAAAATATTCAAGTTATGAGTTAGAAATTCTTGCCGTCATCGAAGCACTTAAGAAGTTTAAAATCTACTTGCTTGGAATAAGTTTTAAAATCGTTACGGACTGCAACGCATTTACAAAAACGCTCGAGAAGAAAGATCTATGTACACGTGTAGCTCGTTGGATATTATTTCTTCAAGAATTTAATTATACTGTTGAGCACAGGTCTGGAAATCAAATGAAACACGTTGACGCATTTTCCCGTTATCCAGTCATGATAATTTCAAACGAAGATAGCATCGTGGAAAAAATTAAACGCTCTCAAGCACAAGATGACGATCTTCTGACTATAAAAGATATTTTGAAAACTGTACCGAGTTATAAAGACTATTTTCTCAAAGGTGATATACTATACCGAATCGTTAATGATTGTGAGCTGTTGGTAGTACCTAAAGGTATTCAGCGAGAAGTAATTAAACAGGCGCATGAAAAAGGTCATTTTGCTGTAGGAAAAACAAAAGATTTAATCTGCCGTGATTACTATATTCAAAACCTCGAAGATAAAATAAAGCGTCACATCGCTAATCGTGTTCCCTGTATCGTGATGAATAGAAAGAAAGGTAAACAAGAAGGTGAACTTAATCCGTTACCGAAGGAAGAAGTACCTCTGAAGATTTATCACATTGACTTCTTAGGACCGTTGGAGTCCACCAACAAGAATTATAATCATATATTTGCTGTTATAGATTCTTTTACTAAATTTTGCTGGCTTTACCCAACGAAGTCGACAACAGCAAAAGACGCAATATCGAAATTGGAGCAACAAAGCGTTACATTTGGTAATCCTGTTCAAATTGTATCCGATCGTGGGTCAGCGTTCACATCCGCAGAGTTTCAGCAGTATTGCGAAAATGAAGGTATTTTACACGCTAAGATTACCACTGGACTACCCCGAGCTAATGGTCAAATAGAAAGGATGAATAGCATCATTGTTCCCGTTTTGGCTAAGCTAAGCATCAACGACCCCAGTAAGTGGTACAAATACGTCGGCCAGGTTCAACAAATTTTGAATTCAACTTACAATAGAAGCATCGATTCCACCCCGTTCGAAGTCTTGATTGGCGTTAAGATGCGTAGTAAAGATGATATCCGAATCAAAGAATTGCTCGAGCAGGAAGTTATCAATAACTTTGAACACCAGAGAACCGAAGCTAGAAAAGAAGCAAAAGAAAGTATTCTAAAGCTGCAGAACGAAAACAAACGCTACTATAATTTGAGACGCAAAAAGGCTACTCAATATAGTGTCAACGACTTAGTTGCTATAAAAAGGACGCAGCTAGGCAGCGGACTCAAGCTAAAGTCGAAGTATTTTGGTCCCTATCGTATCGTCAAAGTTAAGCCGCATAACACCTATGATGTCGTAAAAGTGAACAATGGAGAAGGTCCAAAACAAACGTCCACATGTGCCGAATTTATCAAGCCCTGGTTAGAAGAAGAAGACGAATTCGAGACGAATTCATTGCAGGATGGCCGATCTGTGGGAGAGTAAAAAGGGAGAAAGGAATATCGAAAAATCTACACGCACAGTCAGTCATCTTCTGCTCCTCAAACAAGCCGGTCGTGTCGCGGACGAAAGCTACTCAATTCGTGTTTTTTTTTTATATTTTATCTTTATTTACTCTAATACTTTTTTAATTCATATTCCTAGAATTGTGCCAATAATTTTAATTTTAACATATTGAATTAATTTACTTTTCATTTATTTATTAAATAAATAAACTATTTTATTTTTAAACTAAAAACTCTACAATAGTATCCTAGCGAAACAAAATTCCATGCGCACAATTTTTAAAATATTTTGTCCATAAGCAGCTTAAATTAACAGTTTTTTGACACCAATTTAGATAAAAAAAATCTAAACTTTTTTTTTTGGCCAAAATGTATGAGATTCACTATTTTTCAAACATTTTTTCTGTATCCAGTTCATAAATATCGTCTGAGGGGTCTTCCATAAAACTGTATCGAAATCTCAAAAAAGCGGTTTCTCGGGACACTCTAATGTACACGTTTAATAACCCTGAATAAGGTGGTCATATTAGTAATGCCCTTAAGGGAAAACAGTACGTGATAGGAAAAAGAAGTAAAGAGGATTCTTGTTTAGCATTCCATTTAATTATCTATCACGTTTTCGTATATAGGAAAAGTATTTCCTTCAAATTGCCAGATCACTGTAGTATTCTTCAAGCAGAGATCTCGGCCATAAAACGAGTGGTGAACTAGCGAATGAACTATAAGGTATTCGGTGTGGATATCCAAATCTGTACAGACAGTCAAGCCGCTCCTGGGTCCCGTCTAGACTGGTACATGAATACGGGACATCTCTAAACGAGATGGCAAGACATTTTAATATGGAGCTGGTCCGGGCTAGGAAGCATTTAAATAACCCGGGAAATCTTACTGCGGAGAACTGCCCAGAGACGGTTCTCTTTTTTGACATGAAGATGCGATTCAACTGGTCTGAGTACCGTTTACTTCCTGCAGATCGAAGATTGCACAGGATAGATGGACAAATGCGTCCATGGATTTCGGTGAAACCTCATCTTGGGGCTACCTAGGCACCGGTGCTGGTGCGCAAAAACGAATACTGGTGCGCATGCTAGAAGATTAAGGCAGCCAAAGGCAGAAAGAGGGACATACAAATTTGAATGTGTTTGTGTATTTTATTTGTTTACGTTCATTGTTGCGAATATTATTATTTATTGGCTCACAATAAATAATAATATTTTTCTTGCTCTGTTACGTGTTTTGTTTTTACTTAAACATGCGATATGATCTTGCATTGTTGAAAGCTAGAACACAACTAAATGATTTTTTGTTTTATATTCATACTCAATTGTTTTGCTTCGTTAACATTCGTGTTGTGTATGTGTAAATGCCAGGAACACTCGGCTCCTGAGTGCTATGGGTGCCTTTGCCTGGATTAGGGCTTCTAGGACATTTGTAGGAGTTGCTGTGATGAGAAAGAGACAGTGGAACATTTTCTATGCCACTGTACAATTTTGTGCATATATTACCAGATCTCTCTGCTATCGACATCAGAGCGATCAATTCCTTCATACATGCGTCAGGTTGGTTCAACTCGAACGTAGTTTCGGACATGTAAGATAACATCACATGATCCCTCAGGGTATCACAACGGAATCAAAATTGGACACAAGTCAGCTATCCTTCATTGTCCAGACAGCTGCCCATTGAACCTAAACTAACCTAACCTAGTATTGACGCATTATTCAGTATTCGTTTATATTATTTTACATTAGCAAAAGAATCGGTCCACAATTTGCCACAGGTCTGAAATAAGACCACTTTCCCAATTTTAATGCTTATATACAATGGTGTAGGGTATTATATTGTCGATCTCGACCGCTTATATCTTTCTTACTTGTTTTTATTTAAAGATATTTTTTTTTTGCCTCAATAGAAATTTTGGTAAAAAATCTTAAATTTTACATAAACTTTTTTTTCGAAGACTTGTTTCGAAACTGTTGAGCTGATAAAAAAAATGATGTTGGAACTACTTAAAGCCAATTTTACTCGGCATATTTTGGTGTATTGTTTATAATGAAATATACTTGATTAATCGACATCTTTAGAGTGAATTATTAGACATGCCCATAAAAAAAATCTCGAAAAAGCTGAAAGTAGGTTCGTGTTAAGCATGTCGAATTCCATCTAGACCACATTTTTTTTTTTGAAGGAGGATGATTTTTTCTTTTTGCTGACCAGTGTTATAGTCCTTCTAAGTTGTAGAGCATATAAAAGGATCAATAAAAGAAATGGTGGGTTTGGAAATATAACATAGTTTACAATAGTTTTTTTTTTATATTTTTTTATTAGAGATCATCTTAAAGATAGGTTTATTTTTTATTTTTCAGATTTTATTACAATCAACAATAGGGTCTGGATGTAATTTAAAAAAAAAAATTTTGTAGTTAAATTACAGCTTCTTTTACTGCTCTTGTAGAAATTTTAAATATATTGCTTTTTTTAAATGTTCTTGTCCAGGATTAAAAGAAAAATTGTTATTGTTGAATAAATTTAAAATCCTTTTACATAAATTTAAAATCCTTTTCTCTATGCTTAATTGGCTTTTCATCTAATTGACTTCATTATTTTCTTATTAAAATTTTAAAAATACTAAATACCCTCACCAAGGACTAAAGTTATTCTATACCTTAAATTAAGTACTCACTGTGAAAAAGGACATTTGTTGTTATTTTATTTTTTTATAATTTTTCTTAACTTTCTGAAATAAAATTATGCTTTGTCAGCATCTTTTTACAGTTCTTAGAGGGTGAGAGGATGAAAAGGAATTCAAAATAAGAAATATCATTTGTTATTAATTTTCCACAAAAAATTTTTCATAATCAAGTTAGCTGGTGTTAGCGAAATATATAAAAGGGTTTCTTTTATTTTCTGCTTTGATTTTTTTTTAAATAAATTCCTTAAAATTTTTCTTTTGGTTGTCTATTTAAAGGAAATGAAATAAATAACAGGATTTATACTTAAGAATTCCTTTGACACGCTTTAAATAATGAGTATTTTTTTGAGGATTTTTCTTTTTTTTGTATTTTTATCAAAGAAAAGAATTTATTAAATTATATTTTTTTGAAGTAAGAAATATGAATGGTATTTGTCAATAGTATTAAATTAACTAGATGAGTGTCCTTTTTAATAAGGAAATATATTATAATTTTTTTTTGGGAAATTTGATATGAGAAAAAAATGTATATTTTGAAACTTTAGTTAGAGATAACAGATAATGTATGATATTGTGTTTTTAAAGGTATACATTTTTTTAATTTTATGGAATTTTGAAATAGTTTGAATAGAATTTCGGTTTACTCTTGGCTACTATTTCCCAGAGTATAGACCAGGATATGGCAAAAAAAGTTGTTTCTTTTAATAGCCTTACAAAAGCTCCCTAAAATTAGTTCATATACCTTTGGGAATATATTGTACTTATGTATCCCTTATTATTCTTCATTTCCTTAGTATAACTTTACAAATTATTATTATTATTTTTTTTTTTTAATTTGCTAAAACATCAATGTGTTCTCCTTTATTTTAATTCTCTCTCCCAAAGACATTTGAACCTCATTATCTATGCTTAAATTTTTAGCTTTATTTTTTCCTCCTCTGACTTTATAGCTTTTCTGGCCTGTATTTAACCTCAATATAATTACTTTACTTTTTTTTTAAGACCCATAACACACGTTTGTTATTTTTTTGTTAACTACTCGTGTATTTTATCGTCAACCCTTTGAGTCATTATTATTATAAAGTACAACAACAAAAATTAAAACCCAAAATTTTATACTAAAAAAATATCACCAAATGTTGAGATTTTGTTTTTATTTTATTTTTACAATAGGATTAATTTTAATTAAAAAATAAATTTTTATTATTGCTCTTTTCATAGGTTTTAATAACGTTATTTTTTTGGTTGTAAATTTTTTTTTTTTAATAATACTTTTTCTATCATCTCTCTTGTTTTGCAGGCCAAAAACTTTTTTATGTGACCATCACCTCGACCATATATGAAGTATAGAAATTTAATATTTCTATATTTTTTTTCTGGGAGAACAAAACCAACAAAACGTGAGTTATTTTAGCTTAAAGTTTATTTTAGTTTGGCAAATGTACATACACCCTTGTAGAGGGTAAAAAAAGAAAAACTGATGGCTTAAAAATAAAAATAATATCACTAGGATTGATGGTGTTTTAAAGTTGTTTTAAGCGCCCGTACAAAAGTGATTAAAAAGTACAAGATATAAATAAAAATATTTTGAGTATAGTTTTAAGCACAGATTGGAATTTTATTTCGTAATATTTGTACTGAAAGGGATTTTTGATAAAACTATTAGATTTCTATATTCTAAATAAAACAAAATACGAATTTTATAAATATTGCACGCAGGAGAAAATTAGAACAAAAGAAAAAAAAAAAAAAAAAACTATATCACATAAAACAAAATATTTCATATTAATTTCTTGTAGCTTTTCTTCGCCCCCAATAAACATGTTTTCATATTTAAATTTTCCTCAAGAAATTATTTACCAAATCATCAATTTAAAACACAAAAAAATTACTCTATTACCAGCAGTTACATGATGCAATCACTTTTAACAATTGCATTAATTATCTGGCAAATATCTCTTCTTCTTTTAAACAACATTTTTAAATTTCTAAAATCTGGCTCTTACCTATTAATTTTTTGAGTTCTATTTAGCCAAACCCCAGTATTCTTAAGGTAGACTTAAAAAAAGAAAACAAACAAAAGAACAAAGAAAAATTCTCAAAATAAAGTATTGTGGTTTTTGTGGTCCTTTCTTTTTCTGGTCCTGTGTCCTTTCAACATTGTTTTCATTTTAACCAAAAAATTTGTTTATTTTTTTTGTTTGTTTGTTATAATGTTGTTAGTTTCAGTAATGTCTATGTAATTTCTGTATAAGAAGTAGGTTGTTGTGTTTGATATGAAGTATGTAACTACTTAACATACAATAAGTTTGTTGACGTAAACAGGTAGTATATATGTTGCTTAAAAATGCTCTTATATAATGTCAAGATTTAGTTAAGGAAAAATAAACAAATAAACAAGTTACTGAAAAAAAAAAAACAATAATTTGCAATTCATTTTATGCAATGGAAAAGAAAATTTCAGGGAATAAGGAGAAATATATAAGAGAAACAATTTAAAAACAAAGCAGGACTAGAATTTAAAAAGAACTGAAATAGAATTGAACTAGAATTAAAGCAAAACTAAACCTTCAATTGATTTGGAACTAATTAGAACTGAACTAGAACTGATCAGAACTAAACTAGAACTGAATTAGAATTGAACTAGAACTGAACTATAGCTGAACTAGAACTGAACTAGAACTGGACTAGAACTGAACTAGAACTGAACTAGAACTGAACTAGAACTGAACTAGAACTGAACTAGAACTGAACTAGAACTGAACTAGAACTGAACTAGAACTGAACTAGAACAGAACTAGAACTGAACTAGAACTGAACTAGAACTGAACTAGAACTGAACTAGAACTGAACTAGAACTGAACTAGAACTGAACTAGAACTGAACTAGAACTGAACTAGAACTGAACTAGAACTGAACTAGAACTGAACTAGAACTGAACTAGAACTGAACTAGAACTGAACTAGAACTGAACTAGAACTGAACTAGAACTGAACTAGAACTGAACTAGAACTGAACTAGAACTGAACTAGAACTGAACTAGAACTGAACTAGAACTGAACTAGAACTGAACTAGAACTGAACTAGAACTGAACTAGAACTGAACTAGAACTGAACTAGAACTGAATTAAAACTGAATTAGAACTGAACCAGAACTGAACTGGAACTGAACTAGAACTGACCTAGAACTGAACTAGAACTGAACTAGAACTGAACTAGAACTGAACTAGAACTGAACTAGATCTGAACTAGAACTAAACTAGAACTGAACTAGAATTTTTTTTTTTTCAATTAAATTTATTTATTATTTAAATTTTGGGTTTACATGTAATTTAAAAACTAATCCCCATTAAGGCAATTTTTTCATAATTGTTTCTATGACGTTCTACTTGGCACCTTCCTTCCGCTCGACGTCGAGTGTTATAAATATGGTCGATTGGCTTAAGGAATCTAGTATCTCCGTAGAATTCATTTAGTAATGTTGTGCTATATAAGCTTTGGATGTTAAGTATTTGTAGTTAGCTGACTAAGCTGTTTGACGGTGTGTTGTTACTGGGTGTATTGTTGTGAGTGTGTGTAATGCTGTTATTTATCAATGTGGTGGTGTTTACGTGTGTGTTGTTGTTAACGTGTGTATTGTTGTTTACGTGTGTGTTGTTGTTTGCTTGTGTGTTGTTGCTGTTGTTTACGTGTGTGTTGTTGTTGTTTACGTGTGTGTTGTTGTTGTTTACGTGTGTGTTGTTGTTGTTTAAGAGTGTGTTGCTGTTTACGCTTGTGTTTTTATTTAACAGTCTGTTTTTGTTATTTACCAGTGTGTTGCTGTTTAAGTGTGTGTTGTTGTTTAACAGTGTGTTGTTGCGGTTTACGAGTGTGTCGCTGTTCACGTGTGTGTTGTTGTTTACCGGTGTTTTGGTGTTTGCGTGTGTGTTGTTGTTTGTGTGTGTGTTATTTACGAGTGTGTTGGTGTTGTTAACCATAGTGTTGGTGTTTTCTTGTGTGTTGTTTACGATTATGTTATTGCTGTTAGCATGTGAGCTTCCATATATCATGGTGTATTGAAATTGTTGTTTATTTTGTTGTTTGTTTTTCAGCAAGATTTTGAGAATTTGGTTTTGTGTTTGTTGCAGACTATTACAATATGTAGAACTTCCCCAAGCTGTAATACCGTGTCTCATGTATGATTCAGCTAGGGAAAAATAGGCCTGCTTGAAAACAATGAAGGCGGTACAGTTACTCAAGTGGAAGAGACTGTACGCAGCTTTTCTTAATTTTTTTTCTTAGATGTTGTATATGCGTTAGCCACTTAAAGTTTTCATCTACATAAACGCCTAGGTACTTATACGTGTCCACCTTTTCTATAGTGATATTACAATCATCACTTGTAAGAGCGCTGGTGTTGTGGAGGCATTGATTATTGTGAAAAATTAGGTTTATTTCATGTTTAGGTAGATGTGTTGGCTTAATATGCATGAGCTTCGTTTTCGATGCATTTATAACAATTCCGTTGTCGTGGCTCCATTTTGTAATTATATTCAACTCATTTTGCATAATTCTACTTGCTTCATCTATTCTTTTGTTGGAGACAACGATTGCAGTATCGTCCGCATAGGCAAAAGTTGAACTGCTTTTTAGGACGTTTATCATTTCAATAAGATATAGGATTGGACCCAACTTTGATCCTTGTGGTACGCCGTTATTGCCTGACAATGTTTCATTATATTCCAGATAGCTTTTAAACCATTGCAAACATTTTCCTCTAATTCCATTCCGATCCATAATATCTATGAGATTTCTGTGCGAAAGAGTGTCGAAGGCCTTGCTAAAGTCTACAAATAGTATCAAGCAATGAATATTTTCGCTCAAGCATTTATTTATGTGATTTGAAAAGTTTCCCAGCAGTTTATTTATATTTTTACCTTTTTGGAAGCCGTATTGGTTTGGATTTAGGATTTTGTATTTTTTCAAAAATTCATTCAGTCTTCTAACTATTATCTCTTCTAAAATTTTCTCAATAACTGGTAATATAGCTATTGGTCTATAGTTGTTGCAATCATTTTTAACACCATTTTTGTAAATTGGGCGTATTATCGAAGATTTTAAAAGATTTGGAACAGTTACGCTATTTATGCTAGAGTTTACAAAGTTTGTTTTAAATCTTTTGGTCTAATGCCATCAATTCCTGCGCCTTTTCGTACATTAATGTTTTTTAAGATGCTAAAAATCTCCTCTTCATTTGTAGGAGATAGATAAATAGAGTTTGACAATCTAGGTTTCGTATATTTTAAAGTGGTTATATCACACTGAACTGAACTAGAACTGAACTAGAACTGAACTAGAACTGAACTAGAACTGAACTAGAACTGAACTAGAATTCAACTAGAACTGAACTAGGACTGAACTAGAACTGAACTAGAACTGAACTCGAACTGAACTCGAACTGAACTAGAACTGAACTAGAACTGAATTAGAACTGAACTAGAACTGAACTAGAACTGAAATAGAACTGAAATAGAACTGAACTAGAACTGAATTAAAACTGAATTAGAACTGAACCAGTACTGAACTAGAACTGAATTAAAACTGAGTTAGAACTGAACTAGAATTGATATAAAACTGTAACCTATTTAATCTTTAAATACTTTAACTACTAAATAATTTTGAAATTTTCAAATATTCCTTAATCCAAAAATAATATGTCTTTAAGAACTACTAAAACCTTGAATATTTATTACAGTGTTTAGCAGCTGAAAAGAGAAAAACTAAAATTTATTCATAATCTTTACTTAACAAGCTTTAATATTAATGCTTATAAAAGTTTCCTTCTGTCCTTTGCTCTAAATGAATAAACTTAATAATAAATACAAGTTTTTACTTAACAACAAGTTTATGTAAAATCAACAAAAAACAACAACTACTTAGTTTTAGAAACAACATGAAAATCCTTTAACAACATTCATAAGTATGGACCAATACATGAATCGACCAACATATAAAGAAATTATATGTGAAGAAAATATTATTGAAAATGATGATGACATTGTTGTTTGTAAGGACGGACGGACAGACAGCAATGCAACAACAGTAGCATAAATATATGTGCATTAAGAAGAGTTGCAGATTTAACAATATTTACAAGACAAAACAACAAGAGTCAACAATATGATACAACATTAAGACCAAAATAAACATTCTAGACAAAGAAGAGTTAAAAAGGAAGTTAATACTATAGGAAAGTAAAGGATATCAAACAAAATTTTGGGTATAGTGTATATATTTAGAAATAATTTTAGTGTAAAGAAGGTGCACAGAATGTGTGTTTATATATTCTTGTTGGTTTTAATATACAATTTTCGAATATTAGAGTAAATATTTTTAGTTATTTTTTTTTTTTGCTTATTATGTTTTATTTTATATTTTTGCTAAACTAACAGGAATATTATTTGTAATAAACTGGCTGGAATTATGGTAAAATAAATTACAACATACATAAATATACATTCGAAAATGTACACACTCTCTCTTGGTCTTCGTTAAAGAAATTTACATTTATAAAATGTTGCATAGAAAAGTCCACATAAACTTATTCTGACAAAGATTAATATCAAAATACTAACTCTGCTTTAGGTCCTACAGTACAACTACTAAGTAGTTTATTTCTAAAAATAAAACACATTCAAAGATTTGATTTTAGTTTAGTACTATTTTGCATATAAATATTCAATGTGTCCGTGCGTGTGTGTTGAATGTCTACACTACTTGAAAACTAATAAGTAACTCTGTTACCCTACATTAAATTCGTTTTGATCTTTATAGTTAAGATCTGGTTGAGTTCTAGTTCACTTCTAGTTCAGTCCTAGTTCAGTTTTAGTTCAGTTCTAGTTCAGTTCTAGTTCAGTTCTAGTTCAGTTCTAGTTCAGTTCTAGTTCAGTTCTAGTTCAGTTCTAGTTCAGTTCTAGCTCAGTTCTAGTTCAGTTCTAGTTCAGTTCTAGTTCAGTTCTAGTTCAGTTCTAGTTCAGTTCTAGTTCAGTTCTAGTTCAGTTCTAGTTCAGTTCTAGTTCAGTTCTAGTTCAGTTCTAGTTCAGTTCTAGTTCAGTTCTAGTTCAGTTCTAGTTCAGTTCTAGTTCAGTTCTAGTTCAGTTCTAGTTCAGTTCTAGTTCAGTTCTAGTTCAGTTCTAGTTCAGTTCTAGTTCAGTTCTAGTTCAGTTCTAGTTCAGTTCTAGTTCAGTTCTAGTTCAGTTCTAGTTCAGTTCTAGTTCAGTTCTAGTTCAGTTCTAGTTCAGTTCTAGTTCAGTTCTAGTTCAGTTCTAATTTAGTTCTAATTTAGTTCTAGTTCAGTTCTAGTTCAGTTCTAGTTCAGTTCTAGTTCAGTTCTAGTTCAGTTCTAGTTCAGTTCTAGTTCAGTTCTAGTTCAGTTCTAGTTTAGTTCTGTTCTAGTTCAGTTCTAGTTCAGTTGTAGTTCAGTTCTAGTTCAGTGGCTATAGGTATTAACTAGTCTACTTGAGTCAAACAATACCATAAATTTGCTCTTTGCTATATCAGTATTTTTGGTAGCATACTTTTAGGATGTTTTTTAAAGATCTGCATACTCACATGTATAGAATGTTGTAAAAATAGTTGTGCATTTTAAAAATAACTAAAAAGGGTCTGATAGTTTAATATATGAAAATCCTGGTTAAAAAAAAAGGAAAAAAATTGAACAAATTGAAAAATCTTGCTTCATTTCAGTTTAAGTGTTCAATATAGAACAAATAATGCACACATACACAGAAAACTATACTAACATATCTAAGAGATAAAATCGAAACTAAACGGAAGAAACAATTGCTATTAGGAAGTAAAAGGGATTTAAATGAAATGGATAAAAATTTATGCATAAATTCTAATGGTTTGATAAAAAGTATCATGATATGATGACCAGTAGTTCTTTCTTGAAATTTTTGGAATGAAAAATAAATAGAAGAAAAAAAATCTAAGTGATTAAGTAAATCTGTTGACCTTTACTTAAGCAGCAATTTTATATAAAGAGACAGCACTAGAAATATGTAATTTAAAAGAAAAAGAATTCAAATTTTAAGAGATTTTCAACAAAAACACTTTAAAGAAATAATATAAATAACATTTCCAATCCCATCAACAACTTACATGTGCACTAATTTACTAATTTACTAAATGAATTATAAAAATTATTATAAATTAAAGAATAACCGGAAAACAGCAAGAAATCAATTATTTTACCATAAATCATATTTAATTATTCAATTTATAACAATATAACAAAAAAATTAATTCTATATACTTCAGAAGAATAATAATTCCCATAAAATTCAATAAGGATTCTTTTGCATTTTTAACCGACAAACCACCACAATACCCATACCTACATATATACATGTATAATACATGATAATGTTTTTGTATAACAAACACACTCAATATTACATTTATAAATATAATTACAATCATTATCAATTGGCATATTTAATAAATTATATCCTATTGCTTTTGTAGTTGTTGTTATTTGCTATAATTTATATAATTGTTTTCTTGTTTTTGTTGTTGTTGCAGATATAAACACTATAATGTTTTATTTTAAGGTGTTTACAAGTTAATAACTTACGCTTACCATCATCATTTTCAACCGCAATCATTTATTTATTTATGTATAACGCCTCCCCTTCAATTTCCTTTACAACAAAATTTCCTCTTTAATAATCGTGCAATTTCTATCTCTACAAGTTTCTTGTGTATACAAATACAAAACTTCTCTTGACTAAAGGACTCGACTTTACTCGTTTCAATTCAATATTATATATAATTTTTGTGGTTTTAATGTAAATATTATTGTTAAAGTGAACGTATGCATTTAATACCTTTTTAATTGACCTCATTTACTCAACCGCAAATTGTTTGTATGTGTGGGTGTTTGAATGTATTGGAAAAATAACAGACAGACAGACATCCTCACCCTGAAGTAAACAAACTAACGGAAAATTCCTTCAAACTTGCCTGCAGTTGAAGTTGAGTATGCCGAGTGAGTGTATGTAGAACAGAGTAAATAATTGTAGTTTAGGGAATAATAATTTTTTTGTATATTTATTTCATACACTCATACTTTATTAGGGATTTGTAATTTTTTTTATTTTTATTTTTTATGAGTGTATTCTTATATTCTTTAGATTGGCATAATATGATCTTTCTGAATAAATTCAATATAAAAAGTTTGCTTTGCGACTAAATTCCTTGTTGCTTTTTTTGCTGAGTTCTAGTTTAGTTCTACTTTAGTTTAAGTTTTAGTTCTAGTTCATTTCTCTTTCAGTTCTGGTTAAGTTCTAGTTCAGTTCTAGTTCAGTTCTAGTTCAGTTCTAGTTCAGTTCTAGTTCAGTTCTAGTTCAGTTCTAGTTCAGTTCTAGTTCAGTTTTAGTGTAGTTCTAGTTCAGTTCTAGTTCAGTTCTAGTTCAGTTCTAGTTCAGTTCTAGTTCAGTTCTAGTTCAGTTCTAGTTCAGTTCTAGTTCAGTTTTAGTTCAGTTCTAGTTCAGTTCTAGTTCAGTTCTAGTTCAGTTCTAGTTCAGTTCTAGTTCTAGTTCAGTTCTAGTTCAGTTCTAGTTCAGTTCTAGTTCAGTTCTAGTTCTAGTTCAGTTCTAGTTCAGTTCTAGTTCAGTTGTAGTTCAGTTCTAGTTCACTTCTAGTTCAATTCTAGTTCAGTTCTAGTTCTGTTCTGGTTCAGTTCTAGTTCAGTTCTAGTTCAGTTCTAGTTCAGTTCTAGTTCAGTTCTAGTTCAGTTCTAGTTCAGTTCTAGTTCAGTTCTAGTTCAGTTCTAGTTCAGTTCTAGTTCAGTTCTAGTTCAGTTCTAGTTCAGTTCTAGTTCAGTTCTAGTTCAGTTCTAGTTCAGTTCTAGTTCAGTTCAGTTCAGTTTCTCATTGCGAACAGACGTGTATTAAACAGTGCTCTCGTTACAACTTAAATTTCTCCATAAATCGAGTTAAAAATAAAAAAAAACTAAATAAAAAATAAAAAGCTTAAAAAATTATATATACTGGTGCTAATAAAATAATAAAAAATCCATAGTTGTGCTTGTGATTAAATAAAACAAAAGAAATCTACATCATAAATATAAAAATATAAATTATTATAACAAACATAAACTTTGAAGAAGCATAAACAAGAAAACAAAAATGAGCAATATTCTGTGTAATCAGTGTAAAACTGAAATTAAAACAACAACATTTTTGAAATGCTATAATTGCAACTCAAGCTATCATTTTTCTACATGCTCTCCTTTGTCTGAGTCGACATACTCCACTATGACTATTGAGAGGAAAATGAACTGGAGATGCCATATATGTAAACCGAGGAGTAGATCCCCAAACAACATATACCAAGCCTTCGTTTTTGATGAAAATAATCATCAAAAACAGATTCGTGAAGACGATATTTCCAAAGAGAACGATAGAGCGAAAAAGTTTAAAGAGTCGCTGTCTCTTAGCACACTACATGCAAATCTTTGCTCTGTACAATCTGATGTATCAGAACTCAAGACAGATTTAAAAGAAATAAAAGCGCAAAAAGATGTCTCAGATCTTAAAACAGACATGCAAGTCATTAAATCCCAAATGGAAGTTTTAGCAACAACAGTCAACACATCAAACGTACAAATAAGAGAAGAAATTCAGTCTGCTCTATCAACTATTACAAGTACTCTTTCGACTCTTGTTGCTCAAGTAAGTGAACTTAATGAGAAAGACAGAACAAGAGAAAAACAAATAAAGACGATGGACACACGTATAAACAAACTCGAGCAGCAATTGATTGTAAAAAACATTGAAATAAAAAATATTACAAACAACCAAATTTCTACACTCGATGTCGTTAAAAAAATTGGTGCTTCGGTAGATGTGGAAATTAACGATGCTGATATCGAAAAGGCCTATCGTCTGAAGAGACAAAATGATAAAATAGTTGTGGAATTCTCCTCTCTTAATAAAAAATTAGAGCTTATGAGCAAAATAAAACGTCACCGAATTGAATCGCAAATAATAAACACTAATGAGGATAACAATAGCAGTGGTAAATATATATACATCAATGATCAACTCACATTTAACAATCGTCGACTACTTTGGATAACCAAAACAAAAGCTCACGAAGAAAAATGGAAATACGTATGGGTCCGAAATGGCAATATTTTCGCCCGCAAAAATGAAAACACTCCCTCAATCCTTATTAGTAATGCCACCGATATTGAATCTATTACATCCACAATTTAAACAAAATTATCTTTAATAAATAAATGTTTTTTAAAAAAATATAAAACAAAAAAGAATAAAAAATAAATAAATAAAAAATAAAAACTAATTTTCTAAACTAAAAATATATATAAAATGAATATTATTCAAAAACAAACTATTACACAATTCACTGAAATTGATAAAGAACACTTAAATTATCCTGTGTCTTTAATTTTTATGAACATTCGATCTCTCCGTCGTAACTTTGCATCGTTTCTTGTGACCATTAGCAAAATAATAAATAAAATCAAAATCATAATACTTGTTGAGACAAACATAAACAACAATGAAAATAGCTTCTATAATATTCACGGTTTTAACTCAATATTTTTAAACAGAGAAGGAAAAGGTGGAGGTATTGCCGTATACATCAAAGAGAACTTATAATATACACAACTCTCTTTGTATCCAAATGCTTTTGAGATTATACAAACTGCTATTAAAATAAACAACAACACTATCTCCCTTTTGTCTGTATATCGCCCCCCTGACCAAAATGTCTATGAATTCATAAGTGAAATTGAAACAATAATAAACAAAATAAATAAGAAACAAGAAATTATTATTGTTGGAGACATGAACATAGATATTAAAAAAGAAAATAAATCAACAACAACATACCTTGATATGCTACTCTCGAATGGTATGCAATGCTTAATAAACGAGAACACAAGAGAAGACGTAAACAAAAACACAAGTACTTGTATCGATCACTTATTTATTAAAATAAATGAGTCAAACACTCAAGCGCACGCCTCAATAATAACAACCACAATCTCCGATCATTACTCTCTATTTTGCTCTGTAAACAAACTAAATAAAATAAACAACCAGGGTACGGAAAACAACATAATTAATAAGCAGTTGAACAATTTTCTAGTTAATACCAAAATAAAAGAAGCTAATTGGAATGATTTTACAAATAATATGCAAAATACAAATGATTTATATAACAAATTGTATAACAAATTTTGTGAAATTTATAATAATTCATACAAAAATATTAAAACAAGCAAAAAAAGATCAAGTAATCCTTGGATTAGTGATGAATTAGTAAAATGTTGTGCTATTAGGGACAAAATCTATAGAAAGTGGCGAAATAATAAAACAAACAAAAGCCTCGAGAAGGAATACAAACAGTATAGAAATCAACTAAATAAAAAAATTATTATTGCAAAAAACAATTATTATCGCCAAAAATTTATAGACAATAGAAACGATATTCGTGTTACGTGGCAAATAATCAATGAAATCATCGGTAAAAAATCTATCAACATAGATGATTTTGTAATAAAACATTTTAAAAACGATAACTTAAATAATATTTTAAATTGCTTTGCAACAAATTTCAAAGAAAATGTTAACAAAATAATACATAATTGTAACATAAAAACATTAAATAATTTAGAATTTACCCAACAAAACTCAATATACCTATCCCAAACCAACGAAAATGAAATATATAACATTTTAAAATCTCTAAACGTCAAGAAAGGTGCTGGTCCTGACCAAATCAGGCCGAAAGACTTAAAAAACAATGCCAATGTTCTTACACCTATTATAACTAATTTAATAAATAGTAGCTTACAAAGTGCAATTGTGCCAAATCTTTTAAAAACTTCAGTAATAAGACCTATATACAAAAATGGAAATAAATCCGACTTTAATAATTACAGGCCTATATCTATTTTATCAGTAATTGAAAAAGTATTAGAAGAAGTTGTTGTACGGAGGCTAACGCAGTATTTGGAAAAATATAAAATTATTAATAAAAATCAATTTGGGTTTCAAAAAGGAAAAAGTATCAATAAATTACTGGGTAATTTCTCAAATTATATAAATAGTAGTCTAAGCAAAAATCTCCACTGCTTAGTCTTGTTTATTGATTTTAGTAAGGCGTTTGATACCCTATCCCATGAAAATCTTATTCATATTTTAAATAGAAACGGAATCAGAGGAAACACACTAAACTGGTTTAGAAATTACCTCGAATGCAGAACATATAAAGTCAAAATTCAGAATAGTTTTAGCGATGAAATGTCAACACAGTACGGAGTACCACAAGGTTCAAAATTAGGTCCTATTTTATATATAATATATGCCAACGACATGCTCAAGACTCTAGAAGGTAGTATAAATTTCGTATACGCTGATGATACAGCAATTATCATCGCTCACAAAAATATCCAGACAGCCACTGAACTTATGCAACAGCAACTTGATATTGCCACAAAATGGTGTCATGATAACGGTATTGTTATTAATGCAACAAAAACGAAACTGATGCATATAAAACCTCGACATCTTACAGATTCACCCATTATTTTAAAATTTCATAGTACTGAATGTTTACACGATCAGATACAGAATCCTAACACATATTTCGAAACTTGTATAACAAATATTGAACTGGTACCCACATACAAGTATTTAGGCGTCTATGTTGATAGCAGTTTTAAGTGGAAAATACAAATAGATGAAGTGCGAAAGAAACTTCGTAAAACTGCATATACATTGTACCATTTAAGCAACTGTTCCACATATAGCTTTCTCAGGCAAGCCTATTTTTCACTCGCAGAATCCTACATTCGTCATGGAATTACTGCATGGGGTAGCGCTAAATACAGTAAAACTTTACAGAAAACACAAAACCAAATATTAAAAATACTTTGGAAAAATTACCACATATCAGCAAACTCTCGTATAAGCACTGCCGAAACAAACGATTTAAATAATCATATAAACACACACCAATACAACAATATGTCTACATACCAAACTCAAAACTTATTGCACAACACAAGCAACATCCCTGCTAACAACGTCAACAAAACAACATCCAAGTCATCAATACAGCGAGAACTTTTGGCAGTAACATAAATAACTACAGCATCATTTTAAAAGAATTAAATATACTTAACGTTAATAGT
Organism: Protophormia terraenovae; assembly: GCA_951394005.1. Classification (NCBI taxonomy): domain Eukaryota; kingdom Metazoa; phylum Arthropoda; class Insecta; order Diptera; family Calliphoridae; genus Protophormia; species Protophormia terraenovae. The sequence goes on from OX596074.1 coordinate 22,224,502, forward strand.
ATATACTGCACAACCATAGCAAATAACTTTTTTGGCGACAACAGGTTCTTACACATGATTGACCATTCACACCACACAAGACGTCGAGCTCAAAGAAGATACAAGGTGGATCGATTTGACAATGAATTTGGAAGAAACACTTTAGGCGTTACTCTACCAACAATACTAAACAGATTACCTGTTCATATTTTAGATATTAAAAATTTTCATAAACGAAAAAAATTAATTAAAGAATTTTTTATAAGTTCGCAATGAACATTTATATAAATATTATAATAATTATTGTTTACTCTCTTCCTGCTGTCAAGCCGCATGGCTTAGTGGGTTTATTATTAAGATTTTTGTAAATATTTCAATTGAATTAATAAAAAAAAAAAAAAAAAAAAGTTCTAGTTCAGTTCTAGTTCAGTTCTAGTTCAGTTCTAGTTCAGTTCTAGTTCAGTTCTAGTTCAGTTCTAGTTCAGTTCTAGTTCAGTTCTAGTTCAGTTCTAGTTCAGTTCTAGTTCAGTTCTAGTTCAGTTCTAGTTCAGTTCTAGTTCAGTTCTAGTTCTAGTTCAGTTCTAGTTCAGTTCTAGTTCAGTTCTAGTTCAGTTCTAGTTCAGTTCTAGTTCAGTTCTAGTTCTAGTTCAGTTCTAGTTCAGTTCTAGTTCAGTTCTAGTTCAGTTCTAGTTCAGTTCTAGTTCAGTTGTAGTTCAGTTCTAGTTCACTTCTAGTTCAATTCTAGTTCAGTTCTAGTTCTGTTCTGGTTTAGTTCTAGTTCAGTTCTAGTTCAGTTCAAGTAGTTAAAGTATTTAAAGATTAAATAGGTTACAGTTTTATATCAATTCTAGTTCAGTTCTAACTCAGTTTTAATTCAGTTCTAGTTCAGTTCTAGTTTAGTTCCGTTCATTTCAAGTTCACTTCTAGTTCAATTCTAGTTTAGTTCTATTTCAGTTCTAGTTCAATTCTAGTTCAGTTCTAGTTCAGTTCTAATTCAGTTCTTGTTTAGTTCTAGTTCAGTCCCAGTCCAGTTCTAGTTCAGTTTTAATTCCGTTCTAGTTCAGTTTTAATTAACTTTTAATTCTTTCCTTCTTTTCTTGTTTGTTTTCTTTTTAGTTCTATTTCTATTGTTTAGTTCAGTTTTTGTTAAGTTCTAGTTCAGTTCTGATCCTTGTTCCACTCCAGCTCAGCTCTAGTTCATCTTATTCAAATTAATATTAACTTCAGTAAAAAGGACAACTACTTAGTATTTTTAAGCAGCTTATTAAAACAATACTTCACCATTCTAAATCTTATCTGACTTTGACCATACCTTTTTGCTTTGTTGTTTACTTTATGATAAATGCACTGAATTATTAAAGAAATAAAGTCAACAATTAAATGAACAACAAACACCAACCCTTTTTTTCTGCAATTTAAAACGTTTTTAATTTTTTGTTATTTAGACTAAAAGTTTTCGTTTATTTGTGCATGTTCAACATCATTAACACATCAACAGCTGGGAACATTTAAGGGGATATTATTATGAAAAAATGCTAAAATCTATCTTAACACCCTTTACTTTTTTCATTTTTTTTTTTTTTTGTTTTTTTTTTATTTTGTGGCAATAAGTACTCGTTGAAATAAAGTAACATTTAATGATATTATCATTATTTTATAATTTAATGGATAAAAGGAAACTAACAGCAAGAAAATGACAACAACAACAACAACGAAAAGAAGATAAAATTAAGCAACTTGATTTTTACACTCATTTTAACATTTTTCTTAAGCGTTTTTGTATTCCTCTACCTTTTTGGTGCTAAACTTTTTTATAAAAGAAAATTAATTTTTGAAAGAATATTGTTGATGTCCTTTATTTCTCTTTCTTTATATATTTTTCTGTAATCTTTAGAGAAAAAAAACTACCCTTTCTAATATAAATTTTCTTTATGTTATAAATAGCAAATAAAATAAAAAAAACTCTGCGAAAAAAATTATTTAAAAAATATAACGAACGTAAGTACTTAAGTTGTTATTATTAAAAGCTTAAGTGGCGAATCAAGTTAATTGAATTTATTTTTGCACCCTTTTAACAATTTCTAGCTAATGTTGTTGTTTTTATATATTTTTAGTTTGCTTCCTTTTTCCAGTTTTACTTTTCTATAAAGTTTTTTCTTAAGGTTGCTTGATGTTGCTACTTATTTTTTGCGTAAATTGTTTATATATTATTAGTAGAATTTTTTTTCTTGCGTTTATAACCCTCTTGATATTTTATGCTTTTCTAAGCAAAAAGCGTTTATAGTTGGAGTTGTTTATTTTTATTTTTTTTTTTTAATTTTTAATTTTAACAATTTTAATGTAGCTGATTTTGTAGTTCGGCAGAGTTGATAAAGTGATGTTTTGTATCTCTCATTACGGCGCTACATGAAATTGGTGGGCATTAAACATTTAATGAAAATTCATTTTAACATAGGAAAGAACTTTCAAGAACGTAAAAAAAGTCAATTTTAAAAACTTCATTCGAATCCTTTTAGAGATAATATAAAATTGCTTTTCGAAGCCAAATGCTAAGAAATTGCACTTACGATTCACTTCTAGTTCTCATTTCTAGTTCAATTCTAGTTTAGTTAAAGTTCAGTTCTAGTTCAGTTCTATTTTAGTTCTAGTTCAGTTATAGTTTATTTCTAGTTCAGTTTTAGTTCAGTTCTAGTTCAGTTCTAGTTCAGTTCTAGTTTAGTTCTAGTTCAGTTCTAGTTCAGTTCTAGTTCAGTTCTAGTTCAGTTCTAGTTCAGTTCTAGTTCAGTTCTAGTTCAGTTCTAGTTCAGTTCTAGTTCAGTACTATTTCATTTCTAGTTCAGTTCTAGTTCACTTCTAATTCAGTTCTAGTTCTAGTTCAGTTCTAGTTCAGTTCTAGTTCAGTTCTAGTTCAGTTCTAGTTCAGTTCTAGTAAAGTTATAGTTCAGTTCTAGTTCAGTTCTAGTTCAGTTCTAGTCCAGTTCTTGTTCAGTTCTAGTTCAGTTCTAGTTCAGTTCTAGTTCAGTTCTAGTTCAGTTCTAGTTCAGTTCTAGTTCAGTTCTAGTTCAGTTCTAGTTCAGTTCTAGTTCAGTTCTAGTTCAGTTCTAGTTCAGTTCTAGTTCAGTTCTAGTTCAGTTCTAGTTCAGTTCTAGTTCAGTTCTAGTTTAGTTCTAGTTCAGTTCTAGTTCAGTTCTAGTTCAGTTCTAGTCCAGTTCTTGTTCAGTTCTAGTTCAGTTCTAGTTCAGTTCTAGATCAGTTCTAGTTCAGTTCTAGTTCAGTTCTAGTTCAGTTCTAGTTCAGTTCTAGTTCAGTTCTAGTTCAGTTCTAGTTCAGTTCTAGTTCAGTTCTAGTTCAGTTATAGTTCAGTTTTAGTGTAGTTCTAGTTCAGTTATAGTTCAGTTCTAGTTCAGTTCTAGTTCAGTTCTAGTTCAGTTCTAGTTCAGTTCTAGTTCAGTTCTAGTTCAGTTCTAGTTCAGTTCTAGTTCAGTTTTAGTTCAGTTCTAGTTCAGTTCTAGTTCAGTTCTAGTTCAGTTCTAGTTCAGTTCTAGTTCATTTCTAGTTTAGTTCAGTTCTAGTTTAGTTCTAGTTCAGTTCTAGTTCAATTCTCGTTCGGTTTTGATTCTTGGTCAGCTCTATTTTATTTATGATTTATTCATAAACAAAAGGATCTCAAATTTCTTTGTGCTATGCAAATCAAAATCTCATCAGCCTAAGGTCTAAAATTTAACTTAGATTACTTAAAAACAAATATTAAACTATTAAATTCTTGTACAGAAGTTTGAGGAAACGCTATAAAAACAACCTTTATGACAAAGTAAAACAATATATATATATTAAATAAATATTTTCACCAAACAAACAATAGGTAAAATAAATAATAAAAATTATGACAAAATAATTATGGTTTCATAATGAAAACATAACACAAACGCACTCAAAAGTAGAAGGAGTTTATAAACATTATTTAGACAGCGGGTTTGAGAGGGACTTGCATGCATTCAAAAGACATCAATTGGCAATATATCAATAAAGTAAACAATACACTGAAATTAACAGACAAACACATACATAAGTGAATAGAAATTCATGGGGAAGGAGAAATAGAAAATAAATAAATTTCAAAAAATGATTTATGAGTGACAAATATGATTATTATTGTTAATAAGGCCAATTGGAATCAATATTAAAAGGAGTTATAATTATTAAACATATTAAGATTTTTTTTTAATAATAAAAGTTAAATTATTTTAAAGTAGATTGTAATTTTAATTCTTTTTGGTAATATCTAGCAGTTGGAAAATTCCTATTGGGTTTTTGAGCTTTTTACCTAGAATCTTTTCTTTCAACTGTGATATCAATTACTTAGAATGAAATTTTATATTACACATACTTGTACACTCACACAACCATACAAAATATGTATATGAACACACTCATACACCTATTTATTCACTTTAACATTTTATACATTCACTTTATATTATAATTGTTTCGAAAAGGACATGACAAGACGTGTAATTCTGTTTTTCGTTATTGAATTGAATTTTAACATTCAGTCCAGTATTTTGTAAGAGGGTGGAGAAATAAGTCTTTAAAATCTGTTATTTTCGTTAAGCAATCATTAGTAATATAATAAACTAGTATTTGTTTTTAATTGTCAGCATTTAGTTGCCTGCTATATAATCTTATATATACTTCTGATGCTACCTCTTCAGTTCCTACAGGAAGAAAACTTTAACATAAGAAACTAAGAAAAGAAATACATACGAGTCCATAAATATCAGTAGTGATACCAAACGCCTAAGGAAAACGAAGTAGGAACATTAATAATGTATTGAATATATGAATATAAATTTATATATATGTTTTTATACAGTGTGTTTGTGTATGAGCTTAAATGTGACTTGTATACGATGTTGTATTTATTTTATTTCTGTTAAAATTGTAACCACACATATTTACACCCTTTTATAGCATTATTCCACTACATACATAAACTGCAAGTATAAGTGAAAATGGAGAAAATTAGGGGCCTTTTAAAAATAGCTACCCTACCATTTAGCAACAGCCTTTCGATCAATTTGTTAAACATTTATATTTCCTATTTTTTAGTGTCTTTTGAAAAACCTTCCTTTGTAGAAGAATCAATCCATATATCCTTTTCCAAAATCTTGTTTAGAGGTTCTTTAAAAGTTAAAACTTATTTAGAAGCTCCTTTAAAAAAACATAATTAGTTGATTACTTGATTCTTTAGAATGTATGGGGGCCTTTGTTTCAGCAGTCTAAGGCCTTTTTATTTCCTTTGCCCTTCGTTATCCGTTCAAGCATTTGTATAAGTGCTCTTATACATATAAAGTATGTAAAGTAAATGAATGAATGAAATGTGGCAATTAACAAGGTTATGTCTGAATGTTAACAACAACATCAACAATAACAAGACGATGAATTTATAACTACTTATTACTTATATATTGGTATATATGTATATGTATGTATGTTGTTATTTTTGTTGTATTTCATGCATGCATGAAATGACATTTAACAGCAACAACAATATCGTATAGTAGCATTGGATTTCAGTACAATAACTAGCAATGTAAATAGTTGGCAACTACTTATAAAACTTCAATGTGTCTGTTAAGGTCAAAAGTTAAAGTTTCTCCTTTCTGATGGACAGGAAGTTCACAAGCAAGATGCAGGATATTGAATATATTGATTGTTTCAAATTGAAAAAGAGTTTAAGGAAAAATATTATTAAAAATATTTAGCAAAACAAAAAATAACAGATTTAAATATTACATATTAAAATGTTTCCTTCAAGTAACAATGAAATGGTAAACAAAAGTTTTAACTGGTATATAACAAAAAAACGTTACTCTTTCTTTAACATATAAACAAACAAAAAAAAAAAAAATAATAATTATAATAATAAGCTAAAAAAAAGCACCCCCATTTCATTGATGATCCATTAAGGTAGAGGAAAATTAAATTATTGCGTTTTGTCCACATGTCCCCAATATATAATATATGAACATAAATTAACAAAATAGAAAAAAAATTTCTTCGTAGTCTATTACCTTAATATCCTTGGGGACTTGAGTTTTATCTAAACTTTCATCTGTGCACATACGAGCCAAATTACAAATTATGTTAATTGATTTTTAAAAGCAGGTTAGATAATTATGGGGAAAACGAAACAGGAGCTAACAAAAAAATGTGTCATCAATTGTTACACTTGAGAATAATATTAAAGTGCAAATAAATGAACAATTTATGATACTTAGATATTCTTCATAAACACAAAAACATACGTATATAAAAATATTCATTATGATAATCATAATTATTAACAAATACATTAAATATGTGGCTTTACGCTTAACAACCAAAAATCTATATTATATAATACATGTATAACATACACTTTAATCCCCAGGCATTAAATTACCATAGCAATATTATTTGGAAGACAATTACCAGAGCAAATAAGGAAGATACCTTTACAGAACATGAAAGGGGGACTCAAGTAGAATTGAATTGGAACTATTGGAACTGAACTAGAACTCAACCAGACTTGAACTAAAACTGAGCTAGGGCAGAATGAAACTGGAACTAAACTATAACTGAAATAGAAATGAACTAGAACTGAACTAGAAATGAACTAGATCTGAACTAGAACTGAACTAGAACTGAATTAGAACTGAACTAGAACTGAACTAGAACTGAATTAGAACTGAACTAGAACTGAACTAGAACTGAACTAGAACTGAATTAGAACTGAACTAAACTATAACTGAAATAGAAATGAACTAGAACTGAACTAGAAATGAATTAGATCTGAACTAGAACTGAACTAGAACTGAATTAGAACTGAACTAGAACTGAACTAGAGCTGAATTAGAACTGAACTAGAACTGAACTAGAACTGAACTAGAACTTTTTTTTTTTTTTTTATTTTTATTTATTTATTTATTGAATATAATATATTTTACATTTCATATTACTTAATTCTAATCCCGCGAAGCCATTATGGCTTGTCTGCAGGATGTAATAATAAGATAATATAAGAAATACAATATTCATTGCGTACTTATTAAGTGTTTTTTAATACAGTATTTTCTTTTAAAAGGATTTTCTATATTAAGTATTGAAATAGGCAGTTTATTAGTAATACTAGGTAGAGTAACATTTAGGGTATTCTTGCCATAGTTGTTATGGTATCTCTCTATTTTAAACCTTCCTTCCGCCCTCCGCCTAGTGTTATAATTGTGATCAATTGGAATTAGAAATCTTCTGTCGTTGTAAAACTCATTTAGTAAGGTTATGTAGTATATGCTTCTTACATTGAGTATCTGTAACTTGGTTGCTATGTTCGTTACCGTTTGGGTTTTCCTGGCTCTTGGATTGTTGGCTGTTCTACTGAGAGTGTTGTTTGCTATTGTGATGTTGATAGGAATATGGTTGTTGTTTGTGTTGTTGGTATTTGCGTTTATGTTGTTTGTGTTGTTTATGTTGTTTAAATTTGAATATGTGTTGCTGGTATTTGTGTGTATGTTGTTTGAGTGTGTGTTGTATATGTTTGTGTGTGTGTTTCTGATATTTGTGTTGTTTGTATTTATAATTGTGTATGTATTGTTGGCATTTCTGTGTATGTTGTTTGCGTTGTTGATGTTATTGTTGACAAGTGTGTTACTAGTATTTGTGTTGACGTATATGGTGTTAGCGTTAGAGTTAATGTTGTATACCATTTCTGTTTGAAGTTCTTGCTGATTGTGTTGTTTATTTTTCCATAATATTTTTAAAATTTGGTTTTGTGTTTGTTGTAACGATTTACAATAAGTTGAGTTTCCCCAAGCTGTAATACCGTGTCTAATATAAGACTCTACTAAGGAGAAATACGCTTGTTTCAAAACTTCAAATGTTGAACAGTTGCTTAAGTGATATAAGCTATAGGCTGCTTTTCGAAGTTTCTTACTTAGGTTTTGTATTTGAGCAAGCCATTTAAAATTTTCATCTACATATACACCAAGATATTTGTACGTTTTAACCACCTCTATTGTAGTAGCGCAAGTATCTGCTGCACTACCCATGTTATTATAGTTGTGAAGGCAATTATAGTCATGAAACACTGAATTAGAACTGAACTAGAACTGAACTAGAACTGAACTAGAACTGAACTAGAACTGAACTAGAACTGAACTAGAACTGAACTAGAACTGAACTAGAACTGAACTAGAACTGAACTAGAACTGAACTAGAACTGAACTAGAACTGAACTAGAACTGAACTAGAACTGAACTAGAACTGAACTAGAACTGAACTAGAACTGAACTAGAACTGAACTAGAACTGAACTAGAACTGAACTAGAACTGAACTAGAACTGAACTAGAACTGAACTAGAACTGAACTATAACTGAACTAGAACTGAACTATAACTGAACTATAACTGAACTAGAACTGAACTAGAACTGAACTAGAACTGAACTAGAACTGAACTAGAACTGAACTAGAACTGAACTAGAACTGAACTAGAACTGAACTAGAACTGAACTAGAACTGAACTAGAACTGAACTAGAACTGAACTAGAACTGAACTAGAACTGAACTAGAACTGAACTAGAACTGAACTAGAACTGAACTAGAACTGAACTAGAACTGAACTAGAACTGAACTAGAACTGAACTAGAACTGAACTAGAACTGAACTAGAACTGAACTAGAACTTAACTAGAACTGAACTAGAACTGAACTAGAATTGAACTGGAACTGAAGTAGAACTGAACTTCAACTGATTTTTAGCTAAACTAGGAATAAAATACAAGTGATTTATAGCTGAACTAGAACTGATTTAGAACTGAGCTAAAACTAAACTGAAGCTGTTTTGAAACATAACTTGAACTAAACTAAAACTGAATTAGAACTTAGTTAGGAAGGAATTAAAAGTGATCTAGAACAAAACTACAAATGGACTGCAACTGACCTGAAACAGCTAGAACTGAATCAAAGCTGTGCTAGAGCTGATCTATAACTGAATTTGAACTTAGCTGGGCTGCAGTAGAATTAAAATATAAGTTAATTTAAAATCTAGGAAATCAGTGAATATTTTTTTATTTTTTATTTTTTAAACCTTTGGTTGACCCTTCTAACTTTTTCTTTATTTGTTTCTTTTCAGCTTATTAAACAACGTTAAAACTGTCATCACTCTAAAGTAATTCCTGGAACAAAAATCAAAACTTACAACTCTTAAATCAAAACAACACACACACAGAGTAAGTTCCTCCTTTTTTATATTTTAAAGATTTTCTTTTGACATATTTGGGTGTCTTTCTTAAAAAGATAATTAGCCGGAAAATATTTATAAACTTATACAAAGGGTTGATACTAAAACAAGAAATTGTTTTTTTTTTTTGCTAAATGCTGACATGCTCAAAAACATGACTTCATCAAATATTTAAAGGCTTTTATAGAAAAATGTTTAAATGTCATTTGAACAAATGTCAAAATTTGTTTTTGTTTTAGTGAAAAAAGGGTTGGGTTGTAAAGGGGAAGGTATGCCAAACAGGATGTTATTATGATTTATTTGATAACAGAACTAAAAATAGACTAAGTGTAGCAAAAAAAAAAAAAAAAAAAAAAAAAAAATGGCTGTATGAAGTGGAACAGACTGAATTGTAGTGGAACTATTTAGACCATATTTATCCCGTGTGTGATAAGGATTTGTTTAAAAGATATTTAAGGTCATGTTTAGACAAATCGTTCCTTTCATAAGGTTGGGTCGTAGAGGGGAAGGTATGCCAAACGGGATATTTTTATGAATAATTTGATAGACTAGATTTATCGTATAAGTGTTTGATATTATGTAGATTTTTTAGGTCGATATTTTCAGTTATGTTTCATTAAAGACATTCCTTTCATAAGAGTTTAATGCGTGGTACTTAAAAGGACACGGAAGCCCAGCTCATAATCGAAAAAAAATCGCAAACTGTTTCTTACAGAAAGGACAAATGTTTTCCCTTGTCTATAGCTGAGTGGCGGGAGTGAAAGTAAATTGTTAATTTCCTAAATTCCTTTTTTTTTATAATAGTCTACTGCGTCAATACCTATTAAATTTTTCAAAACTCATGGAAGAAAGTTTTAAAAAACATTAGAAACAAAAAGGGATCTCTGATTTTTTTAGTCTACCTTCTTTTTTTTTTCCCTCTCTCGCTTAAAACATCTTATAACAGCTAAATGCCAATAAGTCATATAAGCTGCCAGACGAAGGATGATGGTGATGATTTTGTTGTTGTTTGTGTGTGTCAGGATGTTGACTGCCTGACTGGTTTGATTGTTGGATAGATGGATGTGTGTATGGTGATGATGTGACGGTTATAAAAATAAAAAAACACAACAGCCAACCAAAACGGAAATATATGTATTTGAGTGTAGATGGTTGCAAGTTATATGAGTATATAATGACGAAGATGTTGAATGAATGTTGTTTGAATTTTGAGTGATTACTTTCTTAAGGTTAGAGCCTACAAAATGCGTATGACTTTAAAGGGGGAATATGAAAGATTATGTTGTTTTACTGACGATGTGGTTGATGTTTGGAAGCGGGGTTTTCGAAGCCAGTCATTGACTGACAGTTAATATAAATATATGTTTGTATAATATGTAAAATATTGTTGCCTTTGCCACTGATACGTGCAGAAGGTTACGCTTTACATTCTTTTATATCATAAGCTGCTACTATTAGCTAAATTTTGCAGTCATGTGGTTATTTAAACGTATTTGATAATGGCTTGAAATTGTGGTTTGCATATTTTATAAGCAATTACATTTACTGTTCTCTAAGTAAGTAAATATGTATATATATATATAAGTAAGTATATGTATGTAAATATAATAATATGCTCGCTTCAAATAAATTTCATATAAACAGTCTTTCATATATCCATATCCCTTGATTTAGACATTTATAGCTACATATATTTCCCTTCACGCCTTTTTAACGCCTTTTGTTTTCATTCCACCCTCCATTTGTGTTTTTTGTTTGCTGTATAAGAAATATCAAATGCTTATTGATATACCTACGTACTTTGTCTTTTTAAATTTGAAGATATTTTTCAACAGAGAATGATGGTAACTTCTTTAGATTTTATTTTTATTCTTTAGCAACTTTTTAATAATTTTGCCTTTATGTTGTTTTTTATTTCTTTTGGTATGAGTTATTCTTATTTAAGAGTTTTTGTTTGCCACTTGATGAATTATTATTTCGCTTCAATGGTATTTAATCATTATTTCTTTCATACACATCACCTGTCTTTTTGTTATAAAACATAATTGATCAATTTTTTATTTAACAGAATTTTGCCTTTAATTGTAAAAATATATTTGTGTGTATGGTTTGAATTTAACAACTTTTTTTCAAAATTATAATACATAGAGCAACACCGATTTCTCGGGCATAATAAATACATACAGGAGTTCCAAGTCTCTCATTTTGTTTAACCCATTTCCAACTACTGTTGCGTTTTCGCATCAGTAACTTTACCTATACCGTAACTAATTTAGTTTAAAATTAACGATAATGTTTTATATATGTTCATTTAGCTTGGAATGTTAACTGAATAAATTGAGGGACAAAAATTAATTCTGACGAATTTTTACCCCCGCTGGAGCGGATCAAACAAAGGTCTATAAAATAGACCTTTTTTTAAATTTAAAAATTCATTCGAAAACTTTTACAAAATATATTGAATAACCTTTCAAACGATAGCCAAGATATCAAAAAATATGAAACTATTCACTTTTTAACAAATAATTTAGAGAGATAGAAACACCAAGCTCCCAAAAATTGGTGTTGCAAAAACGCATCAATGGTCAATTAGGGGTAGTGTGATTTAGATACATTACGCAAGGTGGCGCACTGAAAATATGAAAACTTTTAAGGTAATATAGTATGTTAAATTTATGCAAAATAATTAAGAAAAATATTATAGATGAACGAATATAAAATTTTTTTAATTAAGATTTCATGTGCAATATAATTGGGGGATTCACAAAGTGTGCTATCATGTCGTATTGTCATAAGTCCTAAAATATTTCAATGTATAAAAAATATTGTTATTGCTTTTCCTTTGTAAAATTTTATGACATTATGACAATACGATATGATAGCACACTTTGTGAATCCCCCAAATGTTTTTACTCTAGCCTTATAAAAGTTGTATTCTACATTATTTATGACTTATGTAGTAAAAAATAAGCAGTTGTCAGCAAATTATAAGTGGTTATATTTTTTACAATCATTGAGAACAAATGTAAGAAAAAGAATTTCCAAATGATCGACGCTACCTGATATGAAGTGTATTTTGTCAAGGATGCTATTATATTGAATATGATCACAAAAATTCAAGGGGTTACCTGAAAAATGTCGAAAACTGATGAATGAAACCAATAAAATTATGTAATTTGCTGCTAAATTTTTTCAATGGTCTGAAAAAAGGGATAATAAATTTTCTTCAAAGGTCATAAAATTTGCTAAAGAAAAACATAATATTTGAAATTTTTTTGATTGCACATTATTATTCTTTATTCAAAGTATTAACAAATTTTTGAAATCCAATGTGAATAGGTAACATTTCATTATTTTCGAAACAGTCTTTTTCTGTAAAAGGCTATGAGCTCTACTCAAAGTGATAGTTCATTTTGGGATTTCAATTTAATGATATTAAGAGGATATATAAAATATAAACAAATAAAATCTTCAAGTATATTCAAGGCATAATAAAGGAAAAATCTGTGAATACATATATGCGCACGGTTAAGTGAAAGCAAACAAATTTAATCCTTAGTCATTTGAAAATTGTTACATTACCCCAATTTTCAAATCCTGTTTCAATTGGAATGCATCATATTATGAGCCACTGCATTTGGTACATTACCAGGATTTACAATTTTACAAATTCGGAAATATTCTACAAGAATAACTGAATGGATTTACGTTACATTTGTGTTTGAAGTATAACGTGGTTAGGCAGCCTGTACGAAGGACCAAAATGCTTTCCTGATCACCGTATTGAAATACTAATCGAGATGACCCGCAAACTGATAATCGAATGCAATATACATTACATTTTAAATACTTTAATGTGTAATATCCCAGGAAAAATTTTAGAACATGTTCTAAAATCATTAGTTCTAGAACTGGTATAGTCAGAACCACTTCAGATTCTTTAATAACTTCCTAAGAACTATTGGTATTACAACCAATTCTGACACTAATGGAGTAAAACTTTATTGCGATTCTCAATTCGTTTTAATGAATGCTTTAGAGAACTAGTGCTTAAGAACAAATTCTGTATGACTTCTACATTACTTCTAAAAAGAAATTACTGGTTCTCGAATAACTTCCTAGAACGGTTTAAAAAACTTGTAAAAAAAATTTAAAAAATTTGAAAAATTTAAAAAAGAAAAAAAAAAAAAGTATTTACCAAATTAAATTGATCTTAAAAGTGCCCTTTAAGAAATAGCTCATTAGAATAAAAAAGGTTCTGAAACCGTTCTCTTACGCTTCTATAGAACTAGTTCTGAATGTGACAATTTCGAACAAAAATCATTGATTAAAGAACTAGTTCTAGAACCGTTCCATAGAATGGGTACTGGCTACGTAACACTTCCACAGAACTAGTTCTGGAGGTGACAATTTCAAACAAAAATCATTGGTCGTAACGCCAAAGTAGAACAAATACAGGCTATTTTCATGCGTTCTGGAACTAGTTGTAGAACTAATACAATTTTTCCTGGGATGTTTTATTTAATATATAATCTATTTTATACATTATATGAAATTATTTAGTCTTTCACAGTAAGTTATTGAACGTTTTTACGTCATTATTTAGTTGTCTTAAATTTCAATTAGAATGGTCCACCTCCAATTTTTTTGTTCAAACTTGACATATTTAACATACGATTTGTAAAATAATCACAAAACAAAATTTAAATGACAAATAAAACTCATTTTGCCATACAATTTGTTTAAATGTCTACTTCTTATATGAGCAAAACAACATATCCCTTATTGACCATTGATGCGTTTTCGCAACACCCGATATCTCGGAAACTAAAATAGCTAGGCACATTTCGATTTTATGATCACAATCACTAAAATAGACCCTATACCAAATTTTATTAATTTATCTTAACGGGATCGGGTTGTGGTAAGAAATGGGTTAATAAGCTCTAGTTATCGAAATAAAACGTTATATTGGGAACTAAAGAGTTTGCAGCGCATAATCCGCCATATCTCGAGAAGGATTTCCTTGTCTACAACATTTTTAATCTACTATAGTTTCTGAGATAATAAAAAGAATATTTTTGTTTCATAAAAAATCTTAGAAATCTAAACTCGTTGAAGAATTGAGTCTTTCGAACCTTTGTCTAGCAGCTGTTTTGTTTCTTGCAAAAACTCGTCACCGGTATGATTTCCTCAGTAGTCACAAAAACCCTACATATATTGCACTAGCGGTATTCAAGTTGATATCGGATGTATTTCAAGCCTTGAATTCTGTGCCAAACATTCTAAACAAGTTTGCAATCGTAAATTGCCTTGTTGTCTCTGTTTGGCGTACCAAAGCAGAGTTTTGTGGACTATAATTAGACACCAGCAGAATGGAATACGTATTTTCTGTGCCGCTACAAACTTCATCAGCATTCGAGGTGTCTTATCCATTTCGGAAACCTAAACACATTCATTGAATTAAACTTTTATTATACTTTAACCCTTTGACGATCATAGGGAAGTATGCTTGCCTGCGGGTTTTTGGCTTATATATTTGTCCAGGTAGCAGATAGAGCAAATATGTCAAAGACTGTTTTATAGAAGAAGATTGGGGCAACAAAATTGTAGTTGAGTGCCAGTCCCTATCTGGTTCCAGTTGTACCCTACGAGGTTCCAAATTTGTCTAAATAATGGTCTTTATACCAAGGGCTGCTACAGGGCAAATATAGGGCGCAAGGGTATGGGCGTCAACTATGTTTTGGATTTAGCCTTTGTCTATCAAAAAATTTAGTGGACCAGTTTGGATAAACTCTAAGCTGCCTATAGATAATCATTTTATATTTGACAATTATATTTGCCTATGGGTTGAAACGAAAATGATCATTCCTAAAAAACTCTACAATTAAAACCTCTAAATTGTCATTAAATTTGTAGTTTTTTAGCGTTTTTTAAGCGCAACTGTGTTTAGTATTTTGCATTCACATATAGAATTGAAGAAGAGGAATCCCCATATTGTTTGATGTAACATTTTGTATGTTTGTAATTTTGAAGGTAAGTTTTTAAATCACAAATGTTGTGATATTTTGAGTTATCACTTGCTATTTTTATATAGAGCTGTGTCTCATGATAGTGGAGCAGTCCAATCTATATGCTTTGCAAAAAGGGCGTATATTCACTTTGACTGTGCCCGAGTTTAAGGCTTATATGGGTATTATCATACGTATGAGCTTAGTGAAACTCCCATCAACACGTTTGTATTGGTCCACTGATCCAACATTTCACCAAGCTCAGGTTGCAGGAGTCATGTCACGGAATCGATTTGATGAAATTACAGCCAATCTTCACTTTTGCGACAACAGTAAGGCTGATGTTAGTGACCGTGGCTACAAAATTCGTCCAATTTTAGAGCACATTAACAAGGCTATGCCTGACGCATATACGTTTTCCAAAAAAATCTCTATCGATGAACATATGGTAAAGTTTAAGGGTCATAATGCCATGAAACAATATATGAAGGACAAACCTATTTCATGGGGATTCAAACTATGGTGTTTATGTGAGTCAGAAACAGGATACTTGTATAATATTGACATTTACACAGGAAAAAAACCATTTGTTGAACACGGTCTTGGTGAAGCTGTCGTCCTGCACTTATGTAAGCCACTGGCCAAAAAAGGGGTTGAAGTTTACTTCGACAATTTCTTTACAAGTATAAACTTAATGCACATTCTCCAGCAAAATGAACTATTCGATGTAAGAGAAAGCACATGCCAAAGAATTTTCTGCGGATAAAGATATGAAAAGAGGGGACATAAGTTACTTCATGTCGGGTAGCATTTCCGTTGTAAAATGGATGGATAATCGAGTTGTCTATCTCTCCTCACATTTTATTGACCCAACAGCGGTATTCAAGGTCAAGCGACGTGTTGCTGGACAAGCAAGTAAAGTAGATATTAATTGCCTCCTGATTATACCGCACTATAATAAAGGAATGGGAGGCGTTGATCTAATGGATCAAAAGAAAGTATATTACGAGTACGATCGAAGAAGTAAGTGGCATTTTTATTTACGATTGTTCTTCGACTTATTTGAATTATGTGTTCATAATAGTTATATAATATATAAAAAACTCATATTGGCAAATAGTTCCTAAATTAACGTGACTTCAATTGAATTTTAAGCATGCAATGTGTTCCTTTGTTTCACAACATGCCGAAATACTTTGGAATCTATCACGAACAACATTAATAACAATTTTTTAAGATTTATTGTATTTTACTTTATGTTTTTAATAAAAAAACAAAATTTAAATAATTTCTACAATTACTTAATTTGGGATAAAAATTAGCTTTCAACCCATAGGCAACTATATTTGCCAAGCGAAATGGGGGACTTAGAGAGGACACCCATGAGGACAATTTTTTTTTCGTCACTACTATTAGGCCACAGACTATGAAAATAAAACAAAAATTTAAATCGCTTCAGCCGAAAATTTTTGGTTGTCAAAGGGTTATATGCCTTATTCCAGAGACCTGATTTAATACTAAAAAACGAACTTTTTATTTTTATTTCAATAGAAAAACAAACTTTAATGTTCAAAAAATAATAAAATTTCATCATGATTTTTTTATTTTCATCAATAGTTTAATTTTTTTTTCATCATGATCGAAATAAAAAATATAAATATCTTTTGTGATATTTATTACAAAAGTTGAAAATTATTTTGAACTTTTTTCATCGGATGAAAAAATTCTGAACAACAATTTCTTTGAAAATATTTAAAAATATTTTTTGAAACTAAAAAAAGTATGAATATAAAAAAAAAAAAAAAATAATTTGAAATCTTTTCCAATCTGATATTTATTTTTAAAGATATTTATTATTTTCATCGTGATGGATATTTATATTTAAAAATAAAAATCCCTCATATATTTTTTTTCAACAAATGAAAAAACATTTTGAACAATGAAGATATTTATATTGATTGAAAAATAAAAATGAAAAGTTTTCGGCTGCTTGCCTTATTCATAATCAAATTTAAAGTCTGTAATGAAATTTTAGTCTGTAATAAAACAAATTTTTCATACAAAATTTAAACTTATCAAACTCTAATAAATTTAAAATTTGGTTATGAATAAGTCCCTTATTCAATAGTGTTCTCCAGTTAAAAGCAAATTAAAATTACAGCCAAATTTATTTTACTTTAAAATTTTTAATTTTTTCAATCACTTTTTAAGTTTAAAATATTTTTATATTCGAATTCTTATCGGATTCAAGCTAAATTTTCTAAGGCTGGAATTTTTGAAATTTTTGTGCTAACTGGGAGGCTTTCAAAGCCGTAAGCCACGCCTCAGTTTTTCAAAACGTCTTGCAATCCACAATGCCAAAGTGCTGGGAGAAGTGCTAAATTATTTAATTGATCGTCATTTGTAAAGTTTATACAGAAGTTCTCAACACCACCTGGAGTTCAACATGAAGACCCTTTGAGATGGCTATTACTGTTTAACTTCTACCCCTCCCACTCAATGCAGACGGTTATCTCAACTAAATCCCTACTATCATCTAGAAAGTTGACAGCAGCATTTTACCTGTAAGATGGAAGTAAAACTTCTAATGCGTAGTAGGCCAGAATCAAAGTTTTTTGGAAATAAATCAGTAATTTCTAAAATTTCACAGCTATAAAACGTAGAGCTTCCGCGAAAAGTTAAAACATTGGTTTAATGTGTGTTTTTACATAACTTAACATCAAATAATACTCGTTTTCAAAAAATTTGAACCAATGTGAATCAAAATCCACAAGCCAATCAAACCACAAATAACAATTAGTTATAATTCTGGCAAATCGTACGCAGAAAAAAATATTTCAAATTATTTTTTAATAAAATTATTAATTAACTTTATATTGGAATTTAATTATATTATTTATTAATATAATTATATTTCTAATTGGTTTACAATTTCGTTTTTAAATAAATTGACAGCCGTTAATAAAATATAAAGAAAAATTAAAGATTTGTTTATAAAAATACAGAAATAAAATAAATTTAAGTAAATTTCCAACAATTTCAGCTCATTATATATACATATTTAAAAAAACAGTAATAATAAAATCAATTATTCTAGTTATTAATATTATCATTTTGATGATTTGAGCAAAATCAATTAAAAATTAATTAATATAAGCTTTTTCGTAATTGAAGACCATTTTTACTTTTTTCTGTGTATTACGACGTTACAAGATCAAATTAAAATGAAACAAATTCATTTGCAAGATTTGAATCTCAAATACGATATCAAATAGAACAGACAAACAATCTTTTGTAGATGATTACTATTTTGGTTACTAAACTATGCAATGTAGAAGCATTTATCAATAACAACAAATTCGATATATTACTCGTTTCTGAGACACACTTTACAAAAAAAAAATCATATTTTCATATCAATAGTAGGGTGATCGACTCGGTTTTCCAATCGGTTTTTTCAGTCAATGTGCTGTCGGTTTTTTCAAAATGTTAAATTTTCGAATGTCGAATAGACCGGTTTTTTTAAACACAAAAAACCGGTTTTAAAAATACCTTTTTATTTCAAAAACCATGCAAAAAAAAATATTGATATTTGAATCGAGATATATGATTATTTTTTTAATATTCATAATGTATGATTTTTAATGGCTTAAAAATATAGTTTAAGATTAAATAAATAAGTAATAATTATCCTTAATGTAATATTTTTGCACCTAATTTAAATGTTTTAGTTTTTTTTATTCAGCGAAGAAATTTTTTTTCAAAGATTTTGTTTTAAAAGAGTTTCACCTGCAGAATCCTTTCAATAAAATTGATTCTTGCTTTTTTCATATTAACCCATGGTTTCTGTTTATGCTAAGTAAATGATAATATAATTTTTGATGATTATTTTCTTACAATTTTTATACCCTACATGTCTATTTATCTAATATACTCCAATGATATGCTAAATGTTCTAAAAAACAGCACAGCATATGCATACGCAGATGACACAGCTCTTGTGATATGCAAAAAGAACATCGAAGAAGCAAGTAGACTTATGCAAAATGAGCTAAACGTGATTTCAAAATGGTGCCATGATAACGGTCTAATTATCAACGCATCAAAAACTAAACTATTGCATATAAAACCGCCCCATCTTTTAAATCACGAAATTAAGCTAATATTTCACAATCAACAATGCCTACACAACAAAAACCCCTTTATGATAGACACCTGTAATTCACTAATAGAAGTAGTGAAATCGTTTAAATACTTAGGTGTGATCGTAGAAGAAAATTTTAAGTGGCTAATGCACATACAATATCTTCGAAAAAAACTGAAAGCAGCCGCATATAGCCTGTTCCATTTGAGTAATTGCACACCGTACACAGTTCTCAAGCAAGCATACCTTTCGCTAGCCGAATCCTACATAAGGCACGGGATTACTGCCTGGGGAAGTTCGACATACTGCAGTAGTTTACAGCAAACTCAGAATCAAATCCTAAAAATTTTACTAAAGAACCAACAACACAATAACCATCAAATACAATACAGCTTGGTATATGGTAATGCTTATGTAAATAATAACACTCACGTCAACAACAACACGCATGTCAGCAACAACATACGCGACAACAACAACACACACATCAACAACACAAACGTTAACAACACAAACCTTAACAACACATACGTCAGCAACACATACATCAACAACACAAATGTTAACAACAACAGAAACGTCAACAACTACACTCACGTTAACAACACATATGTTATCAACAACACTCACGTGAACAACAACACATTCTTCTACAACAGCACATACGTAAACAACATAAACGCTAACAACCATCAAAACGTTAACAGCAACACACATATTAACAACAACATAAACGTCAACAACAACACACACTTTAACAATACAAGCCTTAACAATAACCCAAACGTTAGCAGCAACACACACGTTAACAACGCATACGTCAACAACAACACAAATGTTAACAATAACTCACACATAAACAGAAATAGAAACGTACAAACTACCAGCTTAGCCACCAAATTACAACTTCTGAACATCAGAAGCATATATAACATCTCTTTAATAAATGAATTCTACAACGATCCTAGATTCCTAACGCCAATAGAACACATATATAATACAAGAAGTCGAGCTGAAGGAAGGTATCAGGTAGATCGTTTTAGAAACAACTATGGAAAGAACAGCCTAAATGTGGTATTACCAACCATTCTCAACAAAATTCCAATAAACATTTTAAATCAACAAAATATACATAAAAGGAAAAAATTAATTAAAACATTTTATATTAATTCGCAATGAATAAAATTATCTATATTACTATATTTTATAACATCCTGCAGATAAGCCGAATGGCTTCGCGGGATTAGACTTAAGCAAATTTTTGTAAATTTAAATCTGTTATTAATAAATTGAATTAAATTGAAAAAAAAAAAAAAAAAAAAAAAATTATGCGTTTGTAGTGATGTTTGTAACACCCAAAAATATTGGTCTAAGACCCACCTTCATTTGTACCAATCGGTTCAAGTCGATTTAACGATGTCCGTCTGTACATTCATGTAAAACTTGTAATCAAAATACAGGTTGCAATTTTGGTTTCTTATAGTCCAAGAACGAAGGGTGTTGAAATTGGTTATGATAGGTCCATTATTTCCTCTAGCCCCCAAACAAGTAACCTACCAGAAAAGGGGTTTAACGATCATAAATCCCTTAAATGTAGCGGTAATTTTTGCACATCCATATACGTTCAAACCTGTATGCCGAAATTTAAGAAGATCGGTCCATAATTGACCATAGTACTGGTCCATAATTCCACAGTCTAGAAAAAAAGACCCCTCCCCGAATTTTGATGCACACAATGGTGAAGGGTATTGGCGGGTTTGACCGACCATATGTTTTTTTCTCATGTAATGGGTTAATAGTTATTTCCAAAAATAAAAAAGATTTATTGACTGCCAGTTTCTCTATGTCGAACGAAAAATTCGTTTCGAATAAATGCATAGAAAACAAAAACAAAATTTTAAATTTATTTGTTGTTTTCCATACATTTATTCGAAACGAATTTTTTGTTCGACATAGAGAAACAGGCAGTGATTTTTCTTTAAGAAATGTAGTTTTTTGATAGAAATATTAACTTCTACAAAAAAAACCGGTTAACCGGTTTTTTCTGAATTTAAAAAAGTTCAACCGGTTTTTTCAAAATACCAACTATTCGAACTATTCGAAAACCGGTTTCTCCAAAAGTCGAATAATCGATCACTCTAATCAATAGGTACAAACTTATAAACACTAACCATCCAGATGATGCAGCACACGGTGGCAATGCAATTCTTATAAAATCAAATATTTATTTTAAAATATTGAATGAAATTTAAGAAAAGTTTTTGCAATCTACATTAATTTCCATTACATGCGACAATATTGCATTAACAATTGAATTAGTTTATGTCTTTAATTTTTTTTTGTGATATTTCGGCTTCGAGGTTTTTAGTTGGTGGAGATTTCAATTGTAGACATCCTTGGTGGGGATCCAGAACATACAATCCTAAAAGTAAAGAATTATTTAAATACATTCAAGACAACAATTTTTTGGCCATTTCTATAGGCAAACCAACGTATTGGCTAACAGATCCATTTAAGATTCCAGATCTTTTAGACGTTTTTGTATATAGCGGAATACCAGTGTTTTTAACATACAGTACCACTTTATGTTATAATAATGTTTTTATATTTGATGTTGATTCTTTTATGTTCTGGATAGAAAGAAATATAAATTTAAACATTTTGAAAACTGGCATTGACGAAAGTGTAGAAAATCTTATGAATTTGTTACACGAAGCATCATATCGTTCAACTTCCTTACATTTCAGTAAGTAGATTAAACACCAATTTTATATTATCCACTGCAATTAAAGCACTTATAGCGAAAAAAAAAAGAAAACTTCGTAAAAGTTGGCAAAGAAGTAATTACTCTTATGATAAAAGAAAGAATTAACCAATTGTTTACGCTAATTTAAAAACGATTCCAATAAAACTCATTTACAAAGCCTTCAACCAAATGGAAAAAACGACCTCAATCTTTGGAAAGCATTTAAATATTTAAAACGACCACAAAAAAGAGATCCCCTATAAAAGATGCAAATAATATATGGCTCAAATCTGATCAAGATAAGGAAAATGCTTTTGCTTCATATTTAGAAAGCGTTTTTAAACCATTAAGTCTTAACTCTGGTACGCCAGACGAAAAGTATCTCCTTGATTTTCTCGATTCAGCCTGTCCAATGGATTTTCCATTTAAGAACATATCTCCAAGAGAAGTTCGAGAAGAAATAGATCATTAAAATATAACAAAAACTCCCGGGTATGACCAAATAAATCTGCAAATGTTAAAGTACTTGCCAAAAAAAGGCTTATTCTGTTCAGTCCCCCTTCCAAACTTAACATTGTGCGCTCCTCTGCTATACCTATACCAAATTTCATGCAAATCCAACCAGCCGATCAGAAGTTACAGATTTATTTCCAAAAAAAGCGATTCTGCCCCACTGTGCATTGGTTGATCTGTATAGAACTAAAATTGAAAATTTTAATTTTCTTAAGATTTTTGTTGTGCGATTTATCTGTTTATTTCAGAATTTTTTCGTTTTTTGTTGACGTTCATATTGTGTATGTGAAAAGAACGAATACTCTCTGCACCTGGGTGCCGACCAATGGCCCAAAGTTAAAAACGAAATCAAAAGACTTACGGAAAAATATATTAAGTGAATAATTGACTATCCTAATATATTCGCTATTTGCCTACTAACGAAACCAATGAAGTCAAAAGATTGAAAAGACTGCATATCTTGGATCTAGCGTTTAGAATATAAGTTACATATATTTTATATTATATATTATTCATAAACTCGTTTTATCTTTATTTATTAGTGACACTATATAAAGATATAATATATATATATTTTTTTTGTTTATATTATGAATTAAAATCAAAAAAAAAAAAAAAAAAAAAAAATGAAATTGAAAAAAGATTCGGCTGTGCCGAATCTTTAATACCCTTCACCATATTACCATCTTACTATCTTATCGACATCATATTACCATATTACCGACAAATAATAAAATTTTCGCCTTAACGTATGCTTTCATATTTTCACATATATAAATCTAAATTTTTTTCAAACTACGAAAATTTGAATATGAAAAAAAAAAACAATCATAGCAGGTTTTGTTTTTAAAAAATAAACAACAACAATTCCATATTTATTTATTTTTTTATGTGTGTATATACAAACTGACTGCATATACAAAGAACAACAACAACACTGTTATTCATTATATTACTTCTGTTGCTAACTAAACTACTTGTCTTATAGGCAAAAACGTCACTAATAGTCATTACAATGCTTAATATACATGTTTGTGTATGTATTTATGTATATTCTTAACAGATATGTTTTAGTTTTAAAAAATAAACAACAACAATTCCATATCTATTTATTTTTGTACAGACTGCATATACAAAGAACAACAACAACACTGTTATTCATTATATGACTGCTGTTTCTAACTAAACTACTTGTCTATACAAAAAACAAAAAACGTCACTAATAGTCATTACAATGCTTAAAATTCAGAAAATAATTTCCGAGCCCCCTTTAAAAATTCGAAGTCCCTGGTATATACAGAGGCTTCAGAAACTGAAAAACCGGTTCCAAAAACCGGTTTTTAAAGCATATCTCCGCCATTTATAAACCGATCCTGCTGATTCAGTAAACCAAAATTTTATAAAAATATTTGTGACCGATCTGTATAAAAATAAAAATCTATAGCTTAAACCAGGGCTTCAAAAAATAAAAAATGCGTTTTGTCCGATATCTCAGTTATTATTGAACCGATTTATTTCATTTTTTCAGAACAAAAATTTAGAAAAAAATGTCCGAGACTTCTTTGTAAAAACGAAGTCCCTAGTATATACAGAGGCTTCAGAAACTGGAAAACCGGTTCTAAAAACCGGTTTTTTTTACATGTCTCCGCATTGTATGAACCGATCTTGCTGAATTCTAATAGCAAAATTCTCGAAAGCATTTCCGATCGTTTGATATATATATTATATATGTCAGTTATCGGTGGGCTTCATAAACGCCATTTCAACCGACACACGGACGGACGGACATGGTCCTATCGTCATCATTTCTTACAAGGATCCCGAAAATGTAAACTTTTTTGCTCTCCGACGAAAATTGTGGGAATTACAAACGGAATGACAAACTTATATATACCCTTTACACCTTTGGTGAAGGGTATAAAAATCGGTAAAATCTATTTAGTTTGGCACTATTTGAAGGCAGAAATACTACAACTGCGACAAAGTCAACTAGTGAAACGGACAGTTAAAACATAAAGGTCTCATAAGACCTGCCTTAGTATATACCCCACTTCTTAGTGAATTGGTTCTTTGGAATCTATGCTACAACATTTTAATTTTTCCTTTAAATTTGATTTTTATTTAACTTTAAATTAAATATAAATTTTTTATAATTTTTGATTTATCTAAAATTAATATGCTACAAAAATTTTCTCAAATGTTACAATTATTCTTTATAACTTTAATAAACATATTTTGTCTCAACGAACTTCAAAACCTAAAAATTTCAAAATAAAAAAAAAAAAAAAAAAAAAAAAAAAATTACTCAAAACTTTTATCCTCAAAAAAAGTATGCTTCGAAACTTTTCTAATATCAACCTAATTTAGTTTAGCAAATTATAATATTCTCTTTCGTCTCCAACTCCAACAATCATACATATCTACATACCTACCTTTATAACAAATTATAACTTTATTTGCCACACTTAAATTCATCTACCAAAAATAGCAAAAATGAAAATAATAATAATTTTTTTTTTTACCTTCAACAATTTCCTTTTATTTAGACAGAATGTTTGCGTATCTCTAGGAGTATGTTGAGTATAGAAGAGGAAATTTACAGAAAAACATAGAAACAAAATTATCTTACAATTACTAGAATAATGTCAATTATGTGGTTTAGCATAACTTTTTATATAAACCATATATGAAGTATATTGTTAGGTGGTTTGTTGTTGTTGTCAAGGTAGAAACGGAAACGTATTCATAGGAAAACGCACATTGCCTTATTTGTTACACAAAAAAAAAAAAAAAAAAAAAAAAAAAAAAACTAGACAGCATCGTTGTGTTGGTAGCATTTGGTAAGGTTTTTGCTACTATGACTGTGTTAGCTGCTGTTTTATGACAAACGTAACTTTAATTAGTTCTAATGTTTATACACACATACGCACTCCTTCTGTGTAATATAAGTATAAATAAATATACATGTACACTGACTCAAACAATTGTCCGTACACCAGTCATTATAAAACATATTTTGTAATATTATCTAAAATATTTCACCAATTCAAATAATTTTAATTTTTAGAATACGTTATAATGTTGTAATAAATTTCCCAGTTACAAAAACATTAAATAATAATCTAATTGGTTTTAAGCGATTAGTAAAATGCAACACTGCTAAAATTAAACTCAAAAATTGCCCGTACAGGTACAAAAAAGTAAATGATGCAGCTCTAAAATGTAACGGAACTTAGAAAAAAAGTTTTTTTCTTATTGCTAATGTTGTCAGCATTGATTTAAAATCTTACTGTTGATTTTTACCTTTTTCACATTTAAAATTAGTGCAAATAATAAAAGTG
The DNA here is from genome assembly GCA_951394005.1 of Protophormia terraenovae. Lineage (NCBI taxonomy): Eukaryota > Metazoa > Arthropoda > Insecta > Diptera > Calliphoridae > Protophormia > Protophormia terraenovae. The sequence continues at coordinate 22,250,513 of OX596074.1, forward strand.
GAACCAAAATTTCTTTAGACATCAAGGATTTAATAATTAAAATGCACAATGAAGGAAAAAGTTATGGACAAATTACGGAAATAGTATCAAGGCCACGATCTTCTGTCCAATATGTCGTAGAAAAGTTCAAAAAATCTGGATTGTTACAAATTTCTCCAGGTAGAGGCCGCAAAAAATTATTGATTTACGATTAGGACGGAAAATTGAACGTATGGTGAAGCTCGATCCAAAAATGAGTGCAGTGAAAATAGCGAGGATTATTAAAGAAAGTGAAAACGTAGCTCTAAATGTACAAACAATCCGAAATTTTCTTCATCAATGCCAGTATAAGGCGAAACACGGTGGTGGTAGTGTCATGGTGTGGGGTGCTATGTCCGCAGGAGGTGTCGGAAATAGTATTTGTTGAAACGACAATGGACAAACATCATTATTTAAATATATTAAAAGAAAATTTAGAAGCCAGTGCAGAAAAATTGGGCATTAAAGATGATTTTCGATTCGTTCAAGATAACGACCCAAAACATAAATCGAAAATTGTAAGTGAATGGTTACGTGATAATGTAAAACAAGTGCTTCCACATCCTCCCCAGAGTCCTGATCTGAACCCTATAGAGCATTTATAGGGAATTTTGGAAAAAAAAATTAGGCAACATACAATTACTACAAACAAATGCTAAAAAATACAATTCTTGAGGAGTGGCGCAATTTTGACAGCGAAACGACACATAAATTAGCACTATCAATGAAAAATCGTTTGACAGATGTCATTAAAGCTAAAGGATACCATATACGCTATTAAAACTATTAAATTTCTAATTTAAGCTATACTTAAGTTTGAATCACTATATTGTACGGAGAATTTTTTGAGCTTAGTTTCTGTAGTACTCTTTTGTTTTTCTTTATTTAATAAAATTTAAATTGTCTTTACCTCTATTGTGTTTTTATTTATTTTATATACCTAATGTAGTTTTTAAAAATACTAAACGATACATATTTTTTAAACTACAATAAATAATATTGTCAAAAGCTTAGTGTACGGGCAATTGTTTGAGTCAGTGTATATATGACAAATCCTTGATGACAATTATGTTTGAAGAAGAGTTTGGTTTTTATTTTATTGTTTGTGTATGTATTTCTTGTTTTGAAATTTTATACTTTTTCTAAATGAACAAAAATATACATCAACATTTGAGTGAATTTATATACATATTATTGTTATGGGTATATGATGAAAAGTATACCTTTGTGAGTTTATTTCTGGAGAAAGAGAGGTGTTAATCCTATTGGGGAAAAGTTGTGAAATGTATAAAATTCTTACAAAAATGAACAGTCTACTTTATTTATGGAAATATATAGAATTTCTATCTATTGCTACAATTATTAAATAAGCGAAAAGAAGTTGAATACGCATTTGCTAATTGTAAGCAGTGTTGATACCAAGGATGCTACTAACTACACATAACCGATGACTAAATTACACATCTGAAGAAATATTACACATGAATTTGTTTTAGGTTTATTTTAACATAGATTAAACCATTTTTAGAATAAAAAATGTTAAAATTTATAATTTCCATTTCGAGTATTCCTTCCTTTGTTGGAAGACATTTTATTTCCTTACTCTGTTTTCAAATTAATCAGATTACTGAATATTTTTCTGCTGTTACATTTGAAAGATATAAAATTATGATCTGAATTATCTTTTGTAAATTTTGAAATAATTTTTTTTTTAAAGAATTTTATTGAATCAAAAACTTTTAGTCAATATGCCTCTGGCTTTAAATTTATACTGAGATGAAATTTGTTATAATCTAGACGTGCGTTCATTTTCCACTCATTATCAACTTGTTATAAAACTTCTTGTAAAACATCTTTGGTTGAAAAAAATAGGACAATTTTGGGATTATCAATATCTACAAGAGTAAAATTATCATTGCTAAAATCAAATTTAAATTTTATCTGACGTATTGCTAAGTAAAATACCTTAGAAGATTCAAATACGATGGCTTATTCTTAAAAAGTTCGCTGTTCTTGAAAGTGTTGTAAAAAGAAAATTTGACAAATTAAAACACTGAAACTTAAAATTACACATAGATTACACATGAAACTAATTACACATAGGCTACACATGTAAGTAAAAATTACACACGATATGTGTAATTACAAATGGAGTGGCAACACTGATTGTAAATGTACATACATAGGTACTAAGGAGTGATATCGAAAAAATCTTAACACACATTTTGCCTTATAACTTTTTTTCGGAATCAATATTCAAAATTTTTTTTGATCTAGTTATCATGGAAAAATACTTCAGTTATTATTTTTAATAACAACCTTTGTCCTTATTTTCATCAAAATAAGTGACGAAAAAGATTTACGTCCTACAAGTTATTAAAAAATTTCAAAAAATCCAAATAGGTCTTACAAATTATTGGCCACAGAATTAAATGTCGTCCGTAAAACCGTTTCTAATGTTATTAAACAGTATCAGGAGAATTTTACTATTAATGTGAAACCTAGTTCGGTAAGAAAAAGGGACCACATGATATTGGGAAGGCCAGAAAATTGAAGGCATATTGAAAGGAACTCCAAACACATCTGGTAGAAAATCAGCTCAGTTTTCTCAGTGCTTCGACTATTTGGTGCGAAAATTTAAAGCTAATGGGAAAGTTGATAACATATAAAGTTCAAAAAATTCCAAACTGGAATTCTGCAAAAAAAAAAAAAAAAAAAAAAAAAAATTGCAAGCCAAAAATAGGACTCGGAATTTAAAACCAAATTTCATACAAAAATACTCAAGCTGTATAATTGACGAAGAAACGTAGGTGCTGGCAGAATCTTCGCAGCTTGTGTCTCAAAAATTTTTATTGCTAATGCTCGATGCAATGTTGGAGATAAGTTTAAGACCCAAAAGCAGCAAAAATTTCTTACAAAATTCATGGTATGACAAGCTTTTTGCAGTTGCGGCAAAACAGGAAAGTCATTTGATACATTCGGATCTATAAATACCAAAATATGCATAAAGGAATATTTCCAAAAAATACTTCTTATTTTCTTAAGAAAGCACAACGTATCCACATATTTTTGGACCCATTTGGTATCATGTCACTACGGTAAGAAAGCTCTGGAGTGGTACCAAATCAATAACATAGTTTTAGTACCAAGAGAGCTAAATTTTCAAAATTGTCCATAGCTTAGACCAGTGGAGAGATATTAAGCTTTTGTGAAAAGTGAATTCAAGAGCACAAAAAAGGTGTCCCAAAATACCGAAGATTTTAACAGAAGATGTGCACACTGTTCCAAAAAAGTGACTATCAAATCTCCAAAGAAAGGTTTTTCAAAAATGGTCCACAATTTTATAATTTGTGGTTAGAACCATAAAAATTATATATTTCTGTAATCTGTCTAAATTATCAAATGATCTCACTGTTTATGTCAAAATTGTCACTGCTGGGGTGACCTTGCTCTTGTCACAAAACAATGATGATATCATTTACCATTAACTTTTACTGAGAGTGCTGCTGATCGATAACATTCGTCGAAAAAAAGTTTTTTTCGTCCTCCTTAAAAAAAAAATATTTGGACTAGATGAAATTGGACATGATAGACGCGATTCTGCTTTTAGATTTTTCAAATCAAGTCGAGACTTTTTTTATGGGCGTGTCTAATATTGTGTCCTAAATATACCGATTACTCAGAACGGTATGTGAGATGCTTAAAGTCGTTCCTTTTTTTTGTAAGGTTTTCTTTATTTATATATTGAATTTTCCATCTTTTACAAATAGAACCTCTAAATCTCTATGGATATTCTCTTTTCTTATATATCATGGTACACCCGTCATGGTTCTAAGCATTTTTGATTGGGCCCTCTGTATAATATCAATACTCGTTTAACTGGCTGTACCCCATAATTGGGTACCATATGTCCAAAGTGGTTTTATAACGGTTTTATACAGGATGATTTTTTTCGTCAAGGCTTAGTTTTGATTGGCTGTTTATTAACCAGTGAATGCTAGAAGCTTTTAACTTCATATGAAGTCTCTTGGTTTCTATATGACAACGCCACGTTAGTCGCCTAACTAAATGTATACCAAGGTATGTAACATGATCTGACTGGGGTATACTTATGTCATTAAGTTTAACAGGAGGCCAATTTCCTCTTCTGAGGGTGAATGTAACATGGTTACTTTTCAATTCATTCACTTGTATACGTAAATATCAAGTTGGTAAATATCAAGTTGGTAAATATCAAGTTGGTAAATATCAAGTTGGCTAGATGCTATGTGCGGGTTTTCGTGGGAACTGAGTATTGCCGTATCATCAGCAAACGTATAATCAGTCGGTCCATCGCATACTGGTAAATCAGAAGTGTTAATTAAGTACAAAGTGGGTCCAAGAACACTTCCCTGTAGGACACCTTCTTTTATTTCAAATTCTTCCATTACAAATTTGTTATATTTTACTATAAATAAACGGTCTGATAAATAAGACTTCAGGAATTTGTGGCTACATGGTTGTAGTAAACATTTAATTTTATATATTAGGTCCTTGTGCCAAACTTTGTCGAAAGCTTGCGAGATATCCAAAAAGATAGCTGAACAATACTTCTTTAATTCAAAACATTTCCTTATCTCACCAGTTAGACGATTCACTTGTTCTATGGTTCCATGTTTTTTCACGAAAACCAAACTGGTGAACTGGGACGATATTTCTATCGTTCAAGAATGGTATAATTTTCTTTTGAAATACTTTCTCGAACAGCTTTGACAAACAAGAAAGTAGGCTAATAGGTCTATAAGATGATGGTATAGTAGAATCCTTTCCTGGCTTTAGTATCATTTTGATTTGAGAAGTTGTCCACATTTGTGGAAATACTCCTAGTTTTAAGATCGCATTGAAAATTATTGAAAGCACATTGAAAGTTTTTAATAATGGATGGTGTTATTGAATCATATACAGGTTATTTTCTAACATTTATATTTTACTTAATAACTGCTAATATGCTCTGGGCTAACAACAATAATATCATCATTATTAAGTGTAGTGTCAGGTGTCTCTCCCAATACAAAATTATTAGTATGGTAATTTGGTTGAAAGACAGAGCTTAAATAGCATGCAAATAAATTGGCCTTATCTACTGAACTACGGGCCCAGGTTCCATCAGCCTTCCTTAAAGGATTTTGTGCCTCTACAGATGGCTAGTTTTGAACCGGTTTTCTTTCCTCTAGGGATATGATCCATAATACCACCTTATATTTATTTTATCTTTGTGCGTTCAACTCCTTTTAATTGTAGCGCTAAATTTGGATTCCAAAAAATATCTTTAAATAAATCTCTGCATTTCTTTAAATAAAGATGTATTAAAGAATGAAAATTAGCTTCATTATTGGAAGTAAACATTATTCAATAATTTCAAATGATTTTTCTCAATCTTGTCTCATCCTATAATTATATAACAATTCATTAAATTAAGTCTCATCTTAAATACATATCATCCCTTTGACAGCCTCTAAAACATTTTGCATGATTTAAAACGTTTTAGTTTCTATTTTAAATGTTAAACAACCACAATCATCGTCCTTCAAACTTAAAACTACAATATTTTACGTTTAGAATAGATTGTATAAACTCGTATATATGTATAATTAATATGGCTTTATACAATATTCTTTAATTTACAAATGCATTTGAATTTGTGTAGGTATAGAAGAGTGAGTGATTGTGTGTTTATAAGGATAAACGTTACCAAAAGGTTCTTTAATACAAGTCAAACATGTGGATTATCAAATAACTTTAAGCCCTGTGTTTGTTCATTGTCTTAATTATGATAACATAATCATTTGTAATGTAAGCTAATTAAATGCTCATATTTGAAACGTTTTAAATGTATAAGTATGTAGGTATGTTTATGAGTAAAAGGTATACAAATAGACTTAGCTACTTTGCTATATATGTATAATTATATTAAGTCAGTTGAAAAAATATATACCTACAAAAGATAATCAAACACAAGTAGGGGTATAGGAGAGTAGGATGAAAATTAAATTTAAAATTATATTAAAAACGTTTTAATGAATATTATATTTTGATTAGTTAGCCTTCCCTTTCTAAACAAAATTTAGTTCCTGTTTAAGGTTCTTTAAGGTCTAGACATTTAAGCATTTTAAGGTATACGATCAGTGTCCTTGATCTGTAGCTTAATTTGAATAATTATATGTCCTTTTGTTAAGCCCATTCTCCTAAATATTTAAGAGTATTTAAAGACCTTTTCCGTTTACCGCTTTTTAACTCATTTTTTGTAACTCGTGTATCTAAGTACCTGCATATATAATATCTATGTGCAAGTAAGTATATACCTACTTTTGTGGTTGTTTGAGTAATATATGTATGACAGTGGCATAATCATACTTATGAATATGTCAATGTTTTTAAGTGTGTTTGTCTTACACACACTACCAAACACCCACCCACCCAATTTACTGTATTACTCTCCTCTAAAGCCAAAACAACATAAGTAATATCATATACTTAGTACATAGATCCACCACATACTACTAAAGTAACTCATCATCACATGCCTACAATAATAAAACCGGCAACAAGAAAAACAAAAAATATAAGAATCATTAGTAATTGTAGACATGTGTACATTGTTTGTTTTACTGTGTTGTTCCAGCTTGTAAGTAGCTAGTAAGTTGCGTATGTTTGTTATTTGAAACCCTTACAAAACTATTACATACTTACTTATCATACTCAACTCCCTTGTCATAACTATTTGATAAAACGTTAAAAAAAAAATGTCATTTTAACATGCTAACCAAACCTGACAATAAATGTCATCTCATGCTTTAATAAGTTTTATACAAACTTCTGAGACAATTGTTATATGTTTTTTGCTCGTTTTCTTAAAAGAAAGAATTCTTTGTGTAGAAAAACAAATAAATTGTTAGAAAAGTAGTAGGTTAGAAGGATAAACTAATTATGAAATTCATTTGTGATTAAGTAAAATTGTAATTGAAAGACATTAGTTAAGGTGAATATTCTGGATTAAATAAATCTTACACGAAAAAACGGATAGATATTTAAATAGGAGTTCCTTTAAGGGCAAAATAGCAAAAATTTGATCATATCTTGCCTTCAGTTCAATGCTTGAAGCGAATAATAATTAATGAAAATAAATTAAATGTGTTGAAACTTCTCTAGACCATGTTTAAATAAAATTTAAACAAGTGAAGTAGCGGCATTTAATATGATCTAGCGGTACTCCTACATAGACCAGATAAAAATTTGGTAGCATTTTTATTAAAAAAAAAAAACGAAATGAAATACCAAAAGTGAAAAAAACCCTTAAAATAAACTATGATTTCTAACTCCCATGGGAGCAGTTATAATATTGGTGCTGTGTCGGCATTAACACACCAAAGTTTTTAAATATTTTAGTTACCAGTTGCTTACATCTTTAACTTTCGAAAATTCAAAAACTACAAATTATTTCTATTAAGGAGTGCAATCGAAAAAATCTTAACACACGTTTTGCCTCATAACTTTTTTCGGATGCAATATTTAAAATTTTTTTTTGATCTATCATTGAAAAATATGTCAGTTATTACTTTTAATGACAACCATGTTGATTTGTTGTGAGTTTGATCAAATTGAGTGACAGAAAAGAAGTACGTGCTACAAATTATTAAAAAATTAAAAAAAAAAAAAACAAATTGGTCTTACAGATAATTGGCCAAAGAATTAAACGTCTGCCGACAAACTGTTTCCAATGTTATCAAAAAGCATCAGGAGAATTCGACCATTGATAGGAAACCTGTTTCGGGAAGAAAAAAAGGTCCACATGATATTGAGAAGGCCAGATAATTGAAAGCATATTGAAAAGAACTTGCCGGTTAGCCCAGTACTCTGACTATTTGGTGCGAAAAGTTAAAGCTAGTGTGGAGTTGAGAACATAAAAAGTTATGACAAGCTTTATGCAGTTGCGGCAAAAGAAACAAGTAATTTGTCATAGTCGGCTCTATAAGTACCGAAATATACATCAAAGAATGTTTGCAAAAAAGATTTCTTCCTTTCATTTCAATGTGTGGACATTTACATTTTCGGAAAGAATGCTCTGGAGTGGTAGCAAAACAATAACATAGTTTTTGTACCAAGAGAGGTCAATTTTATAAATTATCCATAGCTTAGACCAGTGGAGAGATATTGAGCTCTTGTGAAAAGTGAATTGAAGAGCACAAAAAAGGTGTCCCGAAATACCGAAGATTTTAAAAGAACATTTGCATACTGTTCAAAAAAAGTGACTGAACTATCAAATCTCTAACGGAAGGGTTACCAAAAATGGTCCACAAGTTCATAAGTAGTGATTAGAACTACAAAAGTTATATTTTTCTGTGATCTGTAATAAATTATCAATTAAATAAAAAAAATAAAAACTCTAAGATTAACCGTTTCCAAGTTATTGAATATTATATATGTTAAGATTTTTTCGAACGCACTCCTTAGTCCCCTCCTATAGATTCTCATTCACTTAGGACCATATATCTTTAATATCAGAATTTTAAGTTAAATATTATGGAACAAAAAAGTACCAAAAAGTCTCCCTTCTTAAATTCTTACCCACATAGGACCATTATATTTAATTTTATGATTCTATGTTCAGTATTATTCAAAAAGTACCATTAGAGGAAGAAAAAGGAACCTTTTGTAAATTCTAACCATAAAGGATCATGTATTTTCAATTTCATGTTTCTGGGTTCAATATTACATAAAAATTGAAAAAGAACGATTCAATATTATAGAAAATTCAAAAAGTACCATTAGAAGAACAAAAAAGTACCACAAAGCCGCCTCTTGTGAATTCTCACTAACTTAGGACTACATGTTCTTAAGTTCATGTTTTTAGGTTTAATTTAAAAAATGCATTATTGAATTTGAATAAAATGTAATGTAATTTTTGGTACTTTTTATTCCCCCTGGATGTAACAAATATTATATTCCAAAGAATCTTGAAATTGTACTGCGATCTAAAGTTCTATGTATATGTCAGTAATGTAATTCATATGTATATGTCAGTAAATTGAAAAAAAATGTACCAAACTTGTATTTGCAAATTTTCGATAAAGTACTAATGTGATTTACATTTTATTTCTATGCTTACTGAATTAAAAGATCTAGTGATTATTTTCAAAAAATTTTAAGGCCCAAACAAAAAAATAAAAAATAAAATTAGGGTTAAATTTGCTTCGGCTCAAATATATCTTAAACAGAAAGGGAAAACCTGCACATATAAGTATAGTTTTTGTAGAGATTTACAAGGACTACCCATATGTACTTTTTTTACATGATGGAAAATTTTCTCCTAAACTATTTCCAAAGTACAATGAAGCCTTTCCAAAAAATTTAGTAATAAATCTGAATCTCCTAAACTATTTGTTGAATCGAGTTGGAATGTATGAAAAAGTTGTAGAGAAGGTTGCAGTCTTTCAGAAAAATAAATATTGTAATACAGTATGATCTATAGGATGTCAAAATCGACCACTTCAATCATGAACAATTTTTAATAGCATGAAATGTCTACAAACCATGGCCTGTTTTCTGTAGAGGAAACAAACCATGACCGGTCACTATCACATAAATATTCACAGTATCTGAATCAGTTGTTTTTAAATTAATTTTCGCAAATTTCTTTATTTATTTATTTATTTATTATTATTTAAAGCTACACTTCTTTTGATTTTTATATATTTATTTTCTTATGTTTTTATGGTGGCACACCGAATCGATCCCAGATAATTCTCTTTTTCATATGTTTTACAGTCTTACACGCTAACTACTTACCACAGACTCTCAAGCAGGGATGATAAATTCAGTACAATTGTACTTTTTTCAGTACAATTGTACTTTTTTCAGTACAATTGTACTTTTTTCAGTACAAGTAGTACTCCAGTGTTTAATTTAGTACAGTTTTAAAATTTTTCTTCCTAATAAAATTTTTAATTGATTTGAAATAAAAGTTCATTACACAATTTTTCGATTCTTTTAGAAATCGTTTTAGAATAGCATTTAAAATTTGTTTTAAATACAACTAAATTATTTCATAAACATTTTTACTCATTTAGACATTCTTAGACCTAAATGTTATTCTTTTAAACTGATCTTTTGATATGCGTTTATTTAGCTCAACTTGGACATTTTCAACAAAAAAGGAAGACGCTTTACTTTTCATTACTTAACATTGAAAGGTTTAATTCTTTAGAATTTTTTCTTTTTTTACTCTTAAACTTTTGGATAAATTTTCCGAACTTTACTTATAAAATCCCAACATTAGTTGTAGATGTACCCTTTTTTCTCTGGATTCAGGTATTAAACAATCATTTAATATCTTTATCAATTTATCAGGGTGTAGTCAAACGTAGATCTTACAATTTTCCATGTCCAACTTAAGCGATATTTTATAGCTCATTTGGTATTGACTTTAAAATAATAAGAAATAAACATTGTAAACTTTTCGACTAAGAAGTTCTTATCATTTTCGTACAATTACGGCACATAAAGTACAATTTTGTAATCAATTTAGTACAACACTGAAAATCACATTTATCATCCCTGCTCTCAATTAATATCTATAGCCTGTTTCTCTATGTCGAACGAATGCTTTCTTTCGACTTCTAAGCGAACGAAAACTGATTTGGGTTTCTCTAACACACTTCTGTGCGATCAATGAGTCGAACGACAAGTCGATCGAAAACGTAAGTATTTTCATACAAAATTGGGTTTCTGTATGTCGAACGATACGAACGAAAGTGTCAAAATCGGTCACTTGCTATTTTGCTTTCGACTGGCTGAATTTTTCATTAAAAAATAAGAAAATTACCCACCTGGATACTACAAATGTTTCTTAATCTTGTTTATTATTCATTCGGAAATCAACCGTATTGAAAAATTAAGATTTTGCTTCCAAATTCACTTAAAATTTAAAAAATTTCAAAATTTTTTGTTTTTATTATTTTTTAATTTTATTTTATTTTTTTTTTAAATTATTTTATTTGCATGGTTATATCTTTGTTTAAACAATTTAGTCGTGTTTTTAATATTTTGACGAAAAAAAAAATTACTTGCTTTCGTTCGCTTAGATTTTCGTTTGACATAGAGAAACAGGATCGTAGTTTCTCAATTGAAACTTAAGTGAGCATTTAGATATCAATTGGTACTCAACTGGAAAGAGGGTCCGATGCCATTGCAACAATTGAAGGGTTAAACAAAATTACGTTTGAATTTTGAATTCTTGATTTTTTGTCTTGACTTTTTTTTTTGGTTTTCCCCATAATCATAGAACTGAATCGAAAACTATTTTAAAACTACCAAGCAATTTCCACTATATTACGAAAAATACTTTTGAAATATCTCAATTCATCTAGCCGTAAGAAATTGTCGAAGTCTATGTTTTAAAATGGCAGATTTTTATTTATTTTTTTTTTTTTTTTTTCAAAAAACTAGACTAATTCTTTTACTTGCTTCTCAAAATTTAATTAATATAAAATTATAAGAGAAAAAAATTAAGCTTAAAATTCTCAACATGTTGTAATAATAATTTTAATACTCTACACCACCATAGGTTGTTGGGGTATTATGGGTTTCTGCTGACGTTTGTAACGCACAGAAAGAATTATTCAAAACCCACCTTAAAGTATACCAATAGACTCAAAATCACATTTGAATGTGATAGATGAAATTTCACATGCCAAACAGGAACGAAACACCAAAAGATACTTTTTTAAATTAATTTTACTTTTAATTAATTATTTAAAAAATAACAAACAGTTTACTTGCTTTTCCAGCCTCTTATGATTTTTATCGATTTTCCAAAACGAGCTAAACAATATATTGGAGAAACGATTAATTTTACATTTTTTGAATAAAAAGTGGTTTAAACCAGAATTATGATTAAAATTTTATTGAATAAAAATTTAAGGAATCTTTGTAAGTACATTTCAGATTCGAAGGACCAAATCTTAGTACCTATATTAAAGAATTAATAAACAGTCCAAAATTTAATTTTAATGACAATATAACTCCAACAGTTGTATACTATTCATTCTACTTTTATATGGTTCGAAGGACCATTTGTTGACTAATTATGTTTGCTTATTTTTCTTAATGAAAATACAGTCGCTTTTCAAGTTCGCAGGACCATATTTTAATTACCATCAATAATTCAATGCTTACATCTATGAACCTTAAACTAGCACCTAATAAATTATTTCCAAAGAAAACAATTTAATATCGATTTAACTCCAACTGTGTCTTTTATTAATTAATTACATTTAGTTTATTTATGATTTTAACCACTCACATGCATTCATCCATATAAACTAATATTATTTAGGCTTATTTATAAAATTATTTATCTTTAGGGAATCTATATATCTTTATCTGTTTTATAACTAAATAAATTTCATCTTCTACGTCTTTCAATTAATTGCCTCCTCTGCCTTTAAAACCATAAACACTTATTGTAACACTTTTCCCTACTCTCTCTACACTTATTTTTCTTTTTGGAATACTTATGCTTCTTTGGTAAATTAAATGCCTTTTAGCCATATAATTCTTATAAAACACCTGCTTAGAATTGACAAATAGTTCTTTATTTTGCACCTCAAGCTCAACTAACTATTTTAGCATTCATACAATAACTTCTGGCATATATTAAGGATATAAGTACATCCTTTCTTCATACTTATGTATTTATATGTATGTATAAATGAAGAGGCAATTTTGTGCTCATTCTTAGTTTAATAATGATACAACACTATGCTTATTTACATGTGTATGTGTTTGTGTTGGTTCTTATGTGATTATTTGAGTAAAAGAGAGTTGTGCTACTTATATGCTAAATCAAACTTAAAATTCAATATTATCTTTTATGTCTTAAGCATATGTTTACCTTAAACCAAAAACTGCTTGAGATTCATACATACAATTTGCTTTGGCAACAAAAAAAAAAAAAAAAATATATGACAATATTTTCAGAAATTTGTTGACATTCAAAAAAGAAAAAAAATACACTTTCTCTTATGATACTTTTTAAATGATTTGAACACAAAACTAAAAGAATGTATGAATGAGCATTTGCCTTTTCCAAAAAAAAAAACTTGGCAAATATAATAATTTATATGCAAACATGCGTTAGATTGCTTTACAATAAATTCTTTCTTCTACTACTCGTATTCCTACTTTGTTTTTTTTATGTATAGCATGCTTTTAGGCGTTAAAACGTACTATACAATGTTACTTATTGCTTTCTAAAGTATAATATGGTTTGTCGTTTTTTTTTTCTTATGTGTGCGAGTGTTTCTTTTTGCTCAGTTGCGTTTGTGAGTTTTGTCTTTTTTGCAGGTTTGTTTTTCGTTTGCCATCTGTAAGTAAAAATCACAAAAGAAAATAACTTAAGGCGGAATAAAATCATATTCATATATTCATTTCAAGAAAGAGCTCTTATACTATATATTCTTTTTAGCTAAACATATGCATACGAGTACAAAGAATAAATATATTTCGTGACAATATGAGTTTCTAAATAAACGTATAAAAGAAATATTCATTTATAAGCAATAAGAGAAGGTTACAGACAGAAAATAGGTGAGTGCTTTTTTCGATATATCAAAAAGAAAACTTTATTTGACATAATTTTGACCGATTTTTGAACCACAACATAAACGTTTGGAATTGACAATTTCAGCTTTTGAAGAGTTTTTCGAAACAACGAACGTTGGGGTAAAATGTGTCAAAAGTGGCGATTAATGAAGTTTGTAATTTAAATTTTAGTAATAAAATAGATAAAATTATGTATTACAGCTAGAAATAAGTATATTTGTACATAATTATTAATATTCCATTTTATAATTTTTTCATCATTTAATGATTCGATTTATTTATTTATTTATTTCAATCCTGTAATATCAAAAGCCTTCATGTGGTTAAAAATATATTGCAATTGCAGTTTAAAGTATTTATTTACAAAATAACCCTATATTATAATTCATTTTATATACATAGCTTAAAATATTTTTATAGTATGGCATCACTTTATAACTACAATAAACCAATATACATAAACAATGAACAATTTGAAGTCCAAAGTCAACGATACTATTTGGTGAAGGATTATTATTACACTAAGAGTTATTATTTAAATATTCTATTAACTTCCCTCGATAGCTTGACGAGAAAAAACGAAATATTCTTAAGGAAGCTGGCAAGTAATTTCACAACCGTGCAATATTTACAAGAAATGATCTTTCAAAGAGAGAGGTATAAATTCTTGGTATAAGGATTTAAATATTTCTTGACGAATGAATAAAATGTATGCGTTGTACTAAAAATTAAGATATGGAAGTTACAATAATTTTCGTTCCGTGAGAAGAACATGATAAAACCTCTAAGGAGTGAGATCGAAAAAATCTTAACACACATTTTGCCTCATAACTTTTTCGCAATCAATATTCAAAACTTTTTTTCATCTAGTTGTCATGGAAAAATACTTCAGTTATTATTTTTAATAACAACCATGTTAATTTGTCCTTATTTTCTTCAAAATAAGTGACGAAAAAGATTTACGTCCTACAAGTTATTAAAAAATTTTAAAAAATCCAAATAGGTCTTACAAATAATTGGCCACAGAATTAAATATCGTCCGTAAAACCATTTCTAATGTTATTAAACAGTATCAGGAGAATTTGACTATTGATGTGAAACCTAGTTCGGTAAGAAAAAAGGACCACATGATATTGGGAAGGCCAGAAAATTGAAGGTATATTGAAAGGAACTCCAAACACATCTGGTAGAAAATCAGCTCAGTTTTCTCAGTGCTTCGACAATTTGGTGCGAAAATTTAAAGCTAATGGGAAAGTTGATAACATATAAAGTTCAAAAAGTTCCAAACTGGAATTCTGCAAAAAAAAAAAAAAATAAAAAAATTACAATCCAAAAATAGGACTCTGAATTTAAAACCAAATTTCATACAAAAATACTCAAGCTGTAATTGACGAAGAAACGTAGGTGCTGGCAGAAACTTCGCAGCTTGTGTCTCAAAAATTTTTATTGCTAATTCTCGAAGCAATGTTGGAGATAAGTTTAAGACCCAAAAGCAGCAAAAATTTCTTACAAAATTCATGAAATGACAAGCTTTTTGCAGTTTCGGCGAAACAGGAAAGTCATTTGATACATTCGGATTTTAAATACCAAAATATGCATAAAGGAATATTTTCAAAAAAATACTTCTTCTTTTCTTAAGAAAGCACAACGTGTCCACATATTTTTGGACCCATTTGGTATCATGTCACTACGGTAAGAAAGCTCTGGAGTGGTACCAAATCAATAACATAGTTTTAGTACCAAGAGAGATCAATTTTCAAAATTGTCCATAGCTTAGACCGGTGGAGAGATATTGAGCTCTTGTGAAAAGTGAATTCAAGAGCACAAGAAAGGTGTCCCAAAATACCGAAGATTTTAACAGAAGATGTGCACACTGTTCCAAAAAAGTGACTGAAGCAACTATAAAATCTCCAAAGAAAGGGTTTTCAAAAATAGTTTACAATTTTATAATTAGTGGTTAGAACCAAAAAAATATATATTTCTGTGATCTGTGCTAAATTATCAAATGATAAAAAAAAAAATAATGAAAACTCTTAGATCAACCGTTTCCAAGTTATTTAATATTATGTATGTTAAGAATTTTTCGATCAAAAAGATGGGTTTTTGATTTTGTCATTTCGTGTGTAACATGTCGAAGAAATCATCTAAGACCCCACAAAGTATATATTTTCTGGGTCCTGGTTAGATTCTGAGTCGATCTGTCCGTCTGTCTGTTGAAAGCAGGATAGGGCTCGAACGGCGTAGGGGGACAAAATTTGGCACAAATATTTGTCTTATATAAGGTTTGTTTGGTATTGAAAATGGGCAAAATCGGTTAATAAACAAAAAAGTTATGGGCTAAAAACTAGAAATACCGTTTCATACTTTTTTGCTGATATTTCTTCAATAAAAGCATGTAGGACAACGAAATTTTGTACGCATAGCTCGGAGGTCGATATAAACTCGGAAACAAAAAATGGGCGTGGTCCGCCCACCTCCCATATTAGGTGAAAATCAACGAAATTGTGTTTAAATAGTTCAAGGACCAATATAAACTCGGAAACAAAAAATGGGAGTGGTCCGCCCACTTTACTACCCACTTCACCGCCCCCTCCCATATGACGTAAAATTTTAAAAAGTTGATGGTGGGTATTTTAGATTCGGCCGGGCCGAATATAACATTCGCGCTTGTTCGTCACTTATTTAGATGAAAATAAGGACAAATTAACATGGTTGTTATTAAAAATAATAACTGAAGTATTTTTCCAAGATCAAAACTAGATCAAAAAAATTTTGAATATTGATTCCGAAAAAAGTTATGAGGCAAAATGTGTGTTAAGATTTTTTCAATCTCACTCCTTATATGAGGTATTCAATTTATCTGTGAGTTAAAAGTGAACGTATGGTCTTTAAATTTTTACTTAAGAGTTTGGTCCTTCCATGAAAAATTAGTCGAAATTTTTACATATTCTTTTTAATTTTTTATCTGCGCTATCCTTCCCCTATTATCTTATTGTCACAAGTGTATTATGATTGAGTATGTTGGCGAAAGGCTGAATATTTATATTTTTCTTTTTCATAAACTCCTATACCTCAGCTGGCAAAAAAAATTGTCGTCCCCTTATTTAAAAGAAAAGTAAATTGTTTACTCTAGCAAATAAACTAAATGATATTGAAAGTGGCAAGAAAACAAAAAAAAAAAAAAAAAAAACAACATATACAACAAGGTGTAAATATTTGGCTGTTAATATTAAGATTAGATTTATGGCTAAAAGTTAAATATAAATATAACAAAATTAAAAAATTTTCAAAAACGTGACTCAATCAAATAAACTTTTTGTTAAAGAAAAAATGAAATTCTGAAAAAAAAGTAACAAAATGACAAAAAACGAAATAACACTCAAAAAGGTAAACAATTTATTAAAAATGTTAGAAATTTTGGTAAATAAAAAAAAAGCAACATTATTTGAAGGGAGTGTTAAATATACAAGAGACATCATTTAATCATAAATTGTATATGAAAGTTAAGAATGTCATAGAAAATTTATATTTTATTTATTTATATGAATGTTCTTTATAACAATTGTTTATTTAATTTAACAAATTACAAGAGACGGAGGAGTGTTGAAGAAGCTTTTAGCAAAAAAATATAATTAAAGTTTTTTTTTTCTTTTATTGCTTACAAATTGCAGTAGTTCATCATTTCTCTTTGCACACTCTAAATGTCAAATTTATAAAATAAAGGGGGAAAAGGAAACACGTGTCTCTATATTTGTGTTCAAATAATATATATTTATATATTTATTTTGAAATGTCATGTATCAATAACTTGTTTATTTGTTCACTTATTTTATAATTGAATTTCGGTTTTTGAAATTTAATCTAGTTTTGTTCTTAGAATTTTTTTTTTTTTTATAATTTTTGTTGGTTGTTTTTAGTACAATTTTGTACTATTTTTCGTTTTTTTTTATCCTTTTGAAAACCTTAATAATATTTTTTTTTAATACAATAACTGTACAGGAGAGAATGAGAATGAGAGAAAAAAAAAAACCTGAAACAAGAAACGAATTTAATTTTTATTTGATATTTATTTGAAATATTTGTCATTTTTTGTATAAATAAATGTGTATATGATTGGCTTTTCGAAAACAGGTTAAAACAAAATCAAGGATACAAAATGGTTTTAAGATTTAACTCCTTTAAAAATCACTTTTTTCTAAAAGATTATGTGACTTACATCACATATTGAAGCATATCTCCAAAACGACTTGTCTGATTTTGTTCAATAAAATATCAAAAAATTCGTTTATTAAAGTTTCCTTCAAGTGATACATTATTTTTATAATAAGCTGAACAGTTATGGAGATATAAAGCCTAATTTGTAGAAAAATATTTCGTAAAAATTAATTCCTTTTATTTTACTTATTGACTCATTACTTGGTAATGAGTTGTCATTATTTTTCTCATTTCTTTGAGTAGTGGAATAATTAGTTGCCTGTAAATAGTAAGTCCATTTAGTTCTGCAACGTTGAGCCACTTTCTTTGTAGTTTTCAGGTAGATTAACTATTATTTTACTGTTTCAAATAATCACTTTAGTAAAGGCATGATGTGAATGATTTGTGGACATCGTCATATAAAAGTAATGACTATTTCACCCGATAAGAAAAGTTTTTGCCAAAAGTCCATAAGAATATTTTAAATTAAATAAAAATAAAAATCCCTACAATTGATTTTTAAGACGAAGTATATTTTTCATTACAGAAAATGGTCATTCGAACTATTGTTACTAAAAAACATTTATAAATGGCACAGATCCAGCTAAAGTATTGATCCTTATACTTTTCCTAAAAACCCTTTAAAATCCCTAACTTTACTTACAAATCAAAATGTTCCTTCGAAGCCATATTATCAATGAAAATCAAAATATGTCTCGCTTTTTATTTAGTTTGTAAATTTTATTCCATTTTCCCAAAATTTTTGTTCCACATTTTCCTTAACCTACTGTTTAATTCGATTTAGCAGTTATTTAATATTTTGTTTTCATGAGGCGGTTTTATTTATTTTTGTGTTTTTTTTCCTTATTTATGTTCCATCTCTTACTCTATTTTTTCAGCTTTTTGATATGAGGTGTTTATATTTATTTCATAAAAAAACACACAATTTTTGCA
The DNA here is from genome assembly GCA_951394005.1 of Protophormia terraenovae. Classification (NCBI taxonomy): domain Eukaryota; kingdom Metazoa; phylum Arthropoda; class Insecta; order Diptera; family Calliphoridae; genus Protophormia; species Protophormia terraenovae. The sequence goes on from OX596074.1 coordinate 22,269,320, forward strand.
ATTGTTTGTTCAGAGTATTTTTTATTTTTTAAATAAAAAAGGGAAATAATTTTAAAATATAAATTTGATATAATAGGATTCTTTTTTTTCTTTTTTCAAATCATTTCAGTTTTGTTTTTCATCACTTAGCTTCAGGAGGAAGAATAAAAAGGGGATGATATTTTGCAGCTTTCGGTTTTTTCTGGTTTGTTTTTTTTTTATCTAAAACCTTGTTAAAATCATATTAAATTTCTATTTAACATTCGTAGTAAGAAATGGCAACAATTTGGAAATAAATCTATGAAATTGAGATGTTTAACCTAAATAGAGGAAAAAAACAAATAAATATGGAAAGGGAGAAAATATTGGTGTTTGTCATGTATAATTTGAAATGAAATTGTATTTGCTAATACTTATAGAGATATATTTATAGGTAAAGAAAATTATACTGTAAGTATTTTATATTTTAAAGATTAAAAAAAAATATAGTTAAACGGATCTTTCGGTATTAAGAATTTAAATAAAATTGTGGGTTTTTTTATAATAACAAATTGTGATCAGTATCGATTTTTTTATTTTGAGATAAATCGTATATTATTTTGCTTTCAATTTTAAACTGGAATGTAGATATTTTAATATTTTATGAACTTCTTTTGGGGAAAGGAGTTTGTAGACCCAAAATTTTTTGTAACAGCTGCCGTAAATAAGATCTTGAAGTCTCCAGACGTATGTTGCTGTGAGCAGTCTGGAAGTTAGTATTTTGAGCAACCTTGTTAGTCGAAACGACTAACGAAGCACTTAGTGTGTCTTTTTGAACTTTTAGCGATAAAGTAATTTAGTAAATATAGTAATGCATTAATATTTGTAATATTTAATATTAGTTCTTATAGTGTGAAATATATTTTTTGGGGGAAAATAAAATATGACTTCCAGAAATAATTTCAACAACACATAAGTACATTTTTTTGTCACATTACACAATGATGATGAGGAAGCTCTATTTCCTGTATCAAATAGAAAAGGCATACTGAAGACTGAATAAAGTCATATTATGAAGTACTAACGATTACAGATCGACTTCATCTTATGAATTCTATAATAAAACCTAAGGACGCTATTGATATTTTCGATCAAATATGCAGTGAAATATCAAACTATATCAATATAAATCGGTGCTGCTCTATATTTTCTGCATCAAAACAAACATAATAGTTTATTCAAAAAATATGTTTAAAACAGTTAAAGAACCATTTTTTTTATAAAATTTCCCTAAAAACTGCATAAGGATCTAGTTAAGCGACAAATGTCTTATCGACTTTGTTCTACTTCCAATATATCAATCAAGCATTGTAAAAATTTCGAAAATCTCTTATCTTCATATAAATTTATAAGAATAGTGTAAATTGTAGAAAAATAAAAATAAGTTTTCAGCTTTTGCGTCACTGAACTACTAAGGGATACTGTAAAAAATTCAAAAAAGTATCACAAATTTCAAATATGCACAGAGTATGCAAAAACATTTATTTTTTATTTCTTATTTGGTTAGAATAATTATAGGATACATACATTTAAAAAACATAAGTTGCCTGTTCCAAATTTTTTACATAACTAACACAAAGGGTACGTATGTAACACCATCTCCGAAAAATTACAAAAATTGAGGTCTTTTCAGTTTTTGCTTAATATTTTGAAAACAGCGATGAGTATTTAGGAATTTTTGCAGTTATTTTATTTAAATTAATTCATCAACTAAAAATCGATTGTTTTATTTTTCATTTTAATGATACATCTTGAAATATTTCGAATAAAAGTTAGTGTTAGTCGTTTCGACTAACGAAGCCCTCAGAGGGGTAACAATATCGAAGCCCTTCCAGGGTTAAAAATCTCAGTTCAAGCTTAAGCTTAATCTTTTGAGTCTTTATATCAGCGACGAGATCCTGGATTTTTCTTTAATTTTTTTTAGCTCAATTTTGGTATTAATTGTAGGTTTTTTGATACTTCAAAAATTCTTATATTTTTGTAGAATTTTTGTGCTCAATTTCGAGATTAATTTGGGTATTTCCACACTTAAAAATTATGTTCAAACGAAAGAAATTCTATGTCTTCACTTTGACTTAAATCATATGTGGTTTTGCCCTCAATCAGGAAATCAATTGTCTAGGTTTCCATACACCAAGGGTATACATCAGTCATAATTTTTACGTATACCTCATATATGAGTTAAATCTTTCCTTTAATATTGCCAATCTTAGGGTCTTAATATAGCTCCAGTTAGAAGCCAATCATGGATGTTTATATTCATTAATTTTTGCTCAGTCGAGCCTATTAGTTATCCTTATATTGCGGTTCAATTTTAGATGTTTTTGTCTCAACTTCATATTCAATTGTAGAGATTTCTTTACTTAAACTTCGAGCATGATCCTGAGTATTTTTACACATTCACCCCGAGTTATATCGTGGGTGTTTATATACCTTAACTTTAAGTTAATAGTGGGTATTTATGTATCTACATTTTGAAATCTGTACTCTAAATTTGAAGTTAACTTCGGGATTAACTGCGTATGTTAGATTAACATTTATATTAAAGATTAAATAATAGGTATTCCTGGCCTTAACTTGGACCTAATCGTGGAACTTCGAGTTCAATGTGGGGACATTTTAAACTCAACTTAAAGCTTATTTGTTGTGGACTAATTACCTCAATTTCAAGCTTAATAAGGAAGAAGTGCTTCCAGACCTCAACTTCGAACTCAATCGTTAGTATTTCTATTCGTTTACATTAAGATTGAACCCTGATACTTTTATGCAAGAACTTTACGTCAAATCGTTTCAACTTTAAGCCTTATCGTACATGATTTTGTAATCAAATTGTGAACTTAGTTCAGTATGTTTTATATCTCAACTTCTAGTTTGTATCAAGATATTTGTATACCTCAACTTCATGCTTGAACTTGAGCATAATCGTGAAACTTCGAGCTCAATGTGGGGGCTTGTTAACCTCAACTTGGAGCTTATTTGTTGTGGAATAATTACGACAACTTAAAGCTAGAACTTGTAATTTTTTTCATCCTGGGTGCTTTTATGTACAAACTTTTATCTTAGTTCTGGGTATTTTATATCCCAACTTCTAGTTTGTATCAAGATATTTCTATACCTTAACTTTATGCTTGAACTTGAGCCCAATCGTGGAATTTCGAGCTCAATGTTGTTTGTTAAATCTAGACTACTTCTAGACATTTTAAGTTGACATTTTTGTTCAGCCTGAGTGCTTTTGTGCACAAATTTTGATTTTAGTTCAGGGCGTATTATATCTCAACTTCTAGTTTACAGGAAGATAATTCTATACTTTAACTTCATATCAAATCATAGATATTCTTTTACCAAAATTTGGGTACTATATATCAACTTTAAAGCGCAAACGTAGATGTTTCTGTACCCAAAATTTTAGCTCAGTTCTGGATATTTTATAACTTAATAAGGATATTTCTCAACATGAGGATATTTCTGTAGCTCAATTCTAATTCAAATCGTGGGTGTACTTATACAGAAATGTTGCTGCTAACTCTCAACTTTAAAGCTCAGTCTTACTGTGCCCAAATTTTAAGCCTCATTGTTGACGTCTTTTAAACTCAACTTTGGACTTTGAAAGCTTCCTCAAGTTTAAGCGAAACCGTTGGTATTTTAGTACCCAAATGTTTAACTCAATTTTGGGTGTTTTCATATCACAACTTCGAGTTCATGCGAAGGAATTTCTATAACTCAACTTTAACCCCAACTACACCAAAATTGTGAGCTCAATCATGGGTAATTTCATCTCTTAACTTTTAACTAAATAGTGTGTGCTTCTATGTCTCATTCTTTAGCTCTATTATTGGATTTTCTGTATTTTAACTTTCAGGACAATTATGGGCGGTTTTATATATTACGCTATATATTTTGATCTCGAGCTCAATCGAGATCGTTTGAATATCTCAGCTTCAAATTCAGACTAAATCTAGACTGTTATGGCAATTGTTTACGGTTCTATACCACAATTGCACATACAGCGATAAGACTTTGTGCAATGAAGGCATGGAAATACCAAGGATATGGCATGCAAACATTCTCGGTGACATATATCGAGCCTTCGGTGTTGGTGTTGAATAATCAATACCAACACCGTTGTTCGACCCTGGCTTTATGGTGCACACACCGAAAAGAATAGCCCTCATATAACCGAAGAAGTAATTAAAATCTTCACATATGGTTCGAAAACAGGAAATAGGGTCGAAATTGGCATCTTCTCTGTAAAATTCGACCAAAGACTATCCCACAGGATACTCGATTACTGTAGCATTATCCCGGCCGAAGTGATGGCTATAACAATAGCCGCATAATGGATGCAGTATAACGGAATATCCAACAACGATATTCGCATTTTTACTGACAGCAATGCGGCCAAAAGTTCCCTGTCAGGTGTATACATCACATCCAGGATTGTTCGTAAATGACGGTTTTTTCTGAAGGATATCGCAAGACATTCGTTGATTACCCTTATATGTGTTCCAGGATATATAATACGTTTATACGCACCATTTAGTCGCAATTAAAAATATTGCGATATGAAAATTTTACTGTATAAACAATGAGTTAGTATTATATTTGTAAGTTAGTAACTCACTAAAAGTAATCGTGATTAGTGAAGCTAATTGCAAATAAAACGTACAGCGTTACCACTTCCTTTTACGTTCATAGAATTTTCATTGATAGTAGTTTAATTTTCCCATCTGGCACGACAAATAAGGAAATATATTTCATTGTGCAATTTGCGTATAAACAGTGAATTATTTATTTGCAAGTTATTTTAATTTGCAATAATCGATCGTATAATGTAATAATAGGGACAGTGGCAACTTCAAAGCCGTGCAGCAGCCAATTCGGACCTATATGGTTATACTAATGATTTAGGCGTTCCCTTATTGATAGGTAAGCATCTAATATCATGCGAATTTCATCTTGAAGCTACAGAGAGATGGACCATGGAGAAATAAAGATGTGTAGAGACCAGGAAAATCTGGCCCATGATGGAAGAACAGTGAACAGTGCAGTTGCTGAAGCTGTCAAGAACCCATCGAAGAAACCTTATTGGTGTCATTACAGATCACTGGACCATCGGCACATACGCTAGAAAGCTCCACAGGAAGTACTCCAATACAGCGACTTTTGTAGGAGTTGCAAAGACGAGGAAGAAGAAGGGAGCATATTCTCTTTCATTGTCCGTTCTTTGAAGACCAACGGCAACGGCTATTTAGTCTAAGAATATTAAAAGACAAATCTTGTCTCTCTGGAGTTCAACCATCCAAGATCAATTCCTTTGTTGGGACGAAATGGTTCAAGGAATCAGATGGTCAGAAATATTAGGCATTGACGCAGCGGGTACCTTTATGGTAACACAACGGGATTTTACTTTGGACCCAAGTGAGCTTAGCTTTAGGTGGCTGCCAATATAATTTTACCTATACAACAATTTCCAGCTCAGTCGGAAGTATTTGTATACCTCTACTTCGAGCCCAATCGTGGGTACTTCCGCATACAACATTAAGTTCAGTCCTGGTTGTTTTTGTGTCTCAATTTGAGAGATTATATAGTTAATTTAGGACTTAGTTTAAGGCTAGTTGGGTTAAAACTTGTTGAGTTTCTATCCTTCAACTGCTTCCGAACTATTTACAAATTTTGTAAACAATTTGTAGCCTTTAATAAAAATTTAAATAAAATTTTTATTAGTAACTTTAGACAACAAACTATTTTTTATTCCCTCTGAATTCGGAATGTTTCTATAACAGAATTTCCAGCTCAATTGTGAATATTTCTGTACACTAACTTCGAGGTCTAACATGAATGTTTCTAAACCTCAACTTGGTGCTCAATTGCAAGAGTTTTTATATCCCAATTTCAAGCTCAATTCTTAACCTTAACTTATAATAAGTCGATGGAGCCTTTGTATATCAATTTTTTTATAATTAGTTTTTATTGAATTTTTCTTTTTTAGAAATTTACAATAAGTATTAAAAACTTAACCTAAAAATCTTTAAAGTTGTTATTGCCTCTACAACATCCAATGTAGAGATTTTTTTATTAGTAGTATTTTATCTTCCTAGATCATCCTGTGTTTCCAATCTTCTTAGACATCTGTGACCCTCTGTCTGTGACCGACTGTAAGCAGATTCCTCGCAGGGGTGCTTGGGTGTTCCGCTAATTTCTTCATGTAATTTATGCAGCTGTTTTTTATTGAGATCTTTGTGGATATTACTATATCTGACCTACCATGGTGCACCTGTTATTATTCTTAGAAGCTTCGTTTGTCTTCTCAGTATTTTTTGTTCAATGTTTGATGAAGACGCTGATCCCTAGTGCTGGATGCCAGATAACCATATAGGTTTTATTACTGCTTTATATAAGAGAACCTTATAGTCCAGGTCTAGGGCCGACCTTGGACCAATTAACTAATGAATTTTGGAAGATTTTAGTTTCATTTGTGTAACTTTGGATTCTATGTGACGAGACCATGTTATACGCCGATCCAGATGAATGCCAAGATACCTTACTTTGTCCTGTTTAGGGATTTGGATATTGTTGATTCGAATGGGAGGACAACTTTCCCTGCGTAAAGTAAATGTAATGTGGATACATTTTGTAGCATTCACATTGATTTTCCATTTGTGTAGCCATTTCTCCAACTCAGTGATATGGGATTGGAGTTGTTTGGATGCTATAACGGGATTTGTGTGCACATTTTAAAAAGTATATCAATTTGAAGCTTAATCGTAACAGTTTTTTTTATCTTAAGAGTTTTCTTACTTAACTCATATATCAGTTAGGTCTTTATTTAAGGACATTCGTATAGAGCTTCTGTCCTTAAAATTTATAATAAACTTTTGCTAAAATCTGAGGATGGATGATTAAAAGCCTTTATGAGAAATTAAAATAATATTAGTTTTATTGAAAACCACAGAAATTCAATTAATTTTTATTAAATATTTAAATTGATTGTCCCTTTTTTTATTAAACCTTTTCTCAATATATTTTTTAACTAAAATTATTATTTCTTAATAACCAGCACCATATTGGTTCCAGTATATAAATTTTTATTATAAAAAAAATCATAAACAAAAATTATTACCCAAATTTGTATGTTAAGTATGAGCTGCTCTCTTTCTCGTACATGGCTAATGTGTGATATTAAAAAAACATGTGTGTTATATGTTTTTTCCTTTTTTTAATATTGCTAGGGGTTTTTAAAGAAGTTTACTGTTGTAAAATGAAAAATAACTGGCAAATTATATTTTATGTTGCTTAATTTTTTGTAAAAAAAATCGAGATATAAAGAGGAAATAAAACAGATGTTATTAATAGCTTATTTTTGTTGTCAACTTATTTTGCATATTAATTTTTGGCAATAATAATTTACTAAAAGGGAATAAAGAAGAAAAATTCTTAAGGAAATATAAATTTAAAGAGCTTTAAAATATTTTTTTTTAAATAACTATACATGATTTTATTATAATAAATATTTGAAAACTAATTCGAAATGAAATCAAGGGTTCGAAGGACCAAAATTTAAAGTAAGCTAAAATACATTTTGAAGTAGGAGATAAGGATTTTGATAAAGCAAAAATATTGCTTTAGTTTACATTTAGTTTTAAATAAAAAATCATTAATTATTTTAGTACATATAAACTGATTTTATTCTATTTATAGAATAGGTCCTTCGAACCTTTAAATATATTTAAAATGTTTATTTGTTTTAATTTTTTAAGATTATTGCATAATATTATTAAAAATCTTGCTGGATTCTTTAAATCGTTTAACAAAATCCCAGCTAATAAACATTTCTATTAACATTAAATTTTAATTTCATTTTAAAAAATCCCTCTACTGCGTATACTCCTTTGAATTAACTCCTTTTATGAAATATATTTTCTTAAAATTTCTTTAGCTTTAATACAAAGAAAGAAATCCTTTTTTATTTATATTTTTTTCTTTAATTTTCTATAAAAAATTTACATTATTTAACATTTATTACTTGATATATTTTATATAGCATACTTTTAGGTGGTAAAATGCATATTACACAAATTTATAGCACACAAAGGCGTTCTCCTCTTTCATTTCCTTTGCCTTTAAATGTTTTCGCTATAGCGTTTTATCAAAAGAAGCGTAAAATTCAATTCAGCAAAACAATTTTGAAAATTTTATACCAACAGCTTCATAGAAGGCAGTGAAGAGAGTGTAGAAGGTATTGCTAAAATTTCTTAATATATAGAAGATTTCGCTTAAGAACATGAAATTTTAATTACAATTCACACTTAGAATTTTCTTATTTTTTGTATAATTTTTTTTTCTATTTGCAGTTGTTGAGTTTATTATTTGGCATCAACGGAACAACGGGAAGTAGTTTAGTTGTAGTTTAGGTTGTTTTTGTAAATTGTTTAATAAATAAAAGGAAAATGTTGTATGCGTATTTGTAAAAGGAATTGAAATTAAATTGTATATGCATTATGCCAAGTAAAGCAAAGCTGAATAATTTTATTTAGAATTGCATACTTTAAGGCATTGTCGTTTGTTAAATTACTATTGCATACTTTAAGGAGGGAGGAGAGTGAAGTTTGTGAATAATGTAAATGTTAGTGTTTTGTTCACTTAATACTTTTGTGTATATACTTTTCACAATAAACACATTTATCATTTTAATTATACAACCTGCAAGAGTTGTGGGATTATTAAATGGAAAATAACCCAGCAAATTGTAAAATGAAATAAGTAAATAATTTGTTTATACAAAACCTAAAAAAACTCACTTATTTTCAAAATTTTCATCAAATAATTCTTTAAATTTTGCTGGATTATTATCCCACTAATAATTTCATGTAATTTTATTACAAATTTTATTTATAAATTCCAACAGTAAGAAATTCTAACAGTTAAGTAGTTTCTCTCTAAATTGCGATGGTTTTTAAAGCTAAATTTAAAACGTCGTTATTTCTATATTTAACTAAATTCCATTAATTTCTTGGATTTTTTATTTGTCTGTCATTTTTTCTAACTAAAATACTTTGGTCTTAGCATTATTGTTATGTTTCCTATGAAGAACAATTTTTTTCAACATTTCTTAGAACTTGAGTTAATTAGTGTTAAACATGTTAATAAATATTACATAGTATTTGGCTGACTATACTATATATCAAATGAATTCTTCACAGACAAATATACATTACTAGTTTGCATGTTTATATCCCGTAGGGTTAAGAAAACATACATAAGAATGTGTAAGGACTATATGTATGTATGCATACAAATTTCAATTGGAGACAAAAGCAGAGAATATAAATAAAATTACTTTTATTTTAGTTATTTTAAGGATTTCATATAAATAACCACAAGGTACACCTATCTCCTAGTGTGAAATATTAATAAGTTGGTTTAAAGTTATTTTTTAATTAACAGAAGCATAATATGATTGTAAGTTTTTTTCGCTTAAAGAATTTACTTTAGTTCTAGTTCAGTATTAAATCAGTTATATGTGTAGTTTAATTTGAGGTCCAGTTCTAATTTAGTTTTAGTAAATTTTAGTTCATTTTTAAATCAGCTCAAGTTAAGTTACAGTTCAATTTAAAATCAACGTTCATTTGTAGTTCAGCTCAAGTTAAATTACAGTTCAATTTAAAATCAACGTTCATTTGTAGTTCAGCTCTAATCCATTTCTAGTTCTAATTCGGTTCTTGTTCAGTTCTAGCTTAATTCTAATTAAGTTCTAGTTCAGTTGTAGTTCAGTTCTAGTTCAGTTCTAGTTCAGTTCAGTTCTAGTTCAGTTCCAGTTCAGCTCTAGTTCAGTTCTAGTTCAAGTTCAGTTCCAGTTCAGTTCCAGTTCAGTTCCAGTTCAGTTCTAGTTAAGTTCTAGTTCAGTTCTAGTTCTAGCTCAGTTCTAGTTCAGTTCTAGTTCAGTTCTAGTTCAGTTCTAGTTCAGTTCTAGTTCAGTTCTAGTTCAGTTCTAGTTCAGTTCTAGTTCAGTTCTAGTTCAGTTCTAGTTCAGTTCTAGTTCAGTTCTAGTTAATTTCTAGTTCAGTTCTAGTTCAGTTCTAGTTCAGTTCTAGTTCAGTTCTAGTTCAGTTCTAGTTCAGTTCTAGTTCAGTTCTAGTTCAGTTCTAGTTCAGTTCTAGTTCAGTTCTAGTTCAGTTCTAGTTCAGTTCTAGTTCAGTTCTAGTTCAGTTCTAGTTCAGTTCTAGTTCAGTTCTAGTTCAGTTCTAGTTCAGTTCTAGTTCAGTTCTAGTTCAGTTCTAGTTCAGTTCTAGTTCAGTTCTAGTTCAGTTCTAGTTCAGTTCTAGTTCAGTTCTAGTTCAGTTCTAGTTCAGTTCTAGTTCAGTTCTAGTTCAGTTCTAGTTCAGTTCTAGTTCAGTTCTAGTTCAGTTCTAGTTCAGTTCTAGTTCAGTTCTAGTTCAGTTCTAGTTCAGTTCTAGTTCAGTTCTAGTTCAGTTCTAGTTCAGTTCTAGTTCAGTTCTAGTTCAGTTCTAGTTCAGTTCTAGTTCAGTTCTAGTTCTAGTTCTAGTTCAGTTCTAGTTCAGTTCTAGTTCAGTTCTAGTACAGTTCTAGTTCAGTTCTAGTTAAGTTCTAGTTCATTTCTAGTTCAGTTCAATTCAGTTCTAGTTCAGTTTAGTTCTAGTTTAGTTCAGTTCTAGTTTAGTTCAGTTCTAGTTTAGTTCAGTTCTAGTTCAGTTCTAGTTCAGTTCTAGTTTAGTTCAGTTCTAGTTCAGTTCTAGTTCAGTTCTAGTTCAGTTCTAGTTCAGTTCTAGTTCAGTTCTAGTTCAGTTCTAATTCAGTTCTAGTTTAGTTCTAGTTCATTTCTAGTTCAGTTCTAGTTCAGTTGTAGTTCAGTTCTAGTTCAGTTTTAGTTCAGTTCTAGTTCAGTTCAGTTCAGTTCAGTTCTAGTTCAGTTCTAGTTCAGTTCTAGTTCAGTTCAGTTCTAGTTCAGTTCTAGTTCAGTTCTAGTTCAGTTCTAGTTCAGTTCTAGTTCAGTTCTAGTTCAGTTCTAGTTCAGTTCTAGTTGAGTTCTAGTTCATTTCTAGTTCATTTCTAGTTCAGTTCAATTCAGTTCTAGTTCAGTTCTAGTTCTAGTTCAGTTCAGTTCTAGTTCAGTTCTAGTTCAGTTCTAGTTCAGTTCTAGTTCAGTTCTAGTTCAGTTCTAGTTCAGTTCTAGTTCAGTTCTAGTTCAGTTCTAGTTCAGTTCTAGTTCAGTTCTAGTTCAGTTCTAGTTCAGTTCTAGTTCAGTTCTAGTTCAGTTCTAGTTCAGTTCTAGTTCAGTTCTAGTTCAGTTCTAGTTCAGTTCTAGTTCAGTTCTAGTTCAGTTCTAGTTCAGTTCTAGTTCAGTTCTAGTTCAGTTCTAGTTCAGTTCTAGTTCAGTTCTAGTTCAGTTCTAGTTCAGTTCTAGTTCAGTTCTAGTTCAGTTCTAGTTCAGTTCTAGTTCAGTTCTAGTTCAGTTCTAGTTCAGTTCTAGTTCATTTCTAGTTCAGTTCTAGTTCATTTCTAGTTCAGTTCTAGTTCAGTTCTAGTTCAGTTCTAGTTCAGTTCTAGTTCAGTTCTAGTTCAGTTCTAGTTCAGTTCTAGTTCAGTTCTAGTTCAGTTCTAGTTCAGTTCTAGTTCAGTTCTAGTTCAGTTCTAGTTCAGTTCTAGTTCAGTTCTAGTTCAGTTCTAGTTCAGTTCTAGTTCAGTTCTAGTTCAGTTCTAGTTCAGTTCTAGTTCAGTTCTAGTTCAGTTCTAGTTCAGTTCTAGTTCAGTTCTAGTTCAGTTCTAGTTGAGTTCTAGTTGAGTTCTAGTTCATTTCTAGTTCATTTCTAGTTCAGTTCAATTCAGTTCTAGTTCAGTTCTAGTTCTAGTTCAGTTCAGTTCTAGTTCAGTTCTAGTTCAGTTCTAGTTCAGTTCTAGTTCAGTTCTAGTTCAGTTCTAGTTCAGTTCTAGTTCAGTTCTAGTTCAGTTCTAGTTCAGTTCTAGTTCAGTTCTAGTTCAGTTCTAGTTCAGTTCTAGTTCAGTTCTAGTTCAGTTCTAGTTCAGTTCTAGTTCAGTTCTAGTTCAGTTCTAGTTCAGTTCTAGTTCAGTTCTAGTTCAGTTCTAGTTCAGTTCTAGTTCAGTTCTAGTTCAGTTAAACGAAAACTTATTAAAGTGTTGCAACATTAGGGATAAACTTTATAATAGATGGCTAAATAATAAAAATAATAAAACATATGAACAAGAATATAAAAAATTTAGAAATACATTAAATAAAAAGCTAAATTACGCAAAAAACAATTACTATAAAATAAAATTTATTGAAAACAGAAATAATCTACGTATTACGTGGCAATTAATAAATGAATTAATCGGTAAAAAATCTAATAATATTGAATCAATCTTAATTAACAACTTCAAAAATGAAAACGTATTGGTAATAGCGAACAGATTTGCTGAGAATTTTAAAATTAACGTGAACAAAATTATGCACAAGTGTAATATAAACACCCTAGAATATACAAAACAAAGAATATAAAATTCTATATATCTCTCTCCTACAAATGAGGAAGAAATTTTTTACATTATAAAAAACATTAATGCAAGAAAAGGCGCAGGAATAGATGGTATTAGGCCGAAAGACTTAAAAAATAATGCTGCCATTCTAACTCCACTGATCACTAATCTTATAAATTCAAGTATAAAAAGTACAAACATACCAATTCTCCTAAAAACATCAATAATACGTCCGATCTACAAAAGTGGTGCTAAAGACGTCTGCGACAACTATAGACCAATATCCATATTATCAGTGATTGAAAAAATTTTAGAAGAAATTATTGTTAGAAGACTTAATGAGTTTTTAAGAAAATACAAAATATTAAATCCCAGCCAATATGGCTTCCAAAAAGGGAAAAATATAAACAAATTGCTGGGAAATTTTGCAAATCATATAAATAAATGCTTAAGTGAAAATATTCATTGCTTATCATTATTTATAGATTTTAGCAAGGCCTTCGACACTCTTTCACATGATAAACTCTTAGAAATTCTGGAGCGAAATGGAATTAGAGGAAACTGTTTACAGTGGCTTAAAAACTATTTAGAACTAAGAAGCTATCGAGTCAAAATATGTAACAGTTTTAGCAACGAAACTTTCTCTGAAAATAATGGAGTACCTCAAGGTTCAAAACTTGGTCCAGTTTTGTACCTTATTTATGCTAATGATATGATTAATGTTCTTAAAAACAGTACAGCTTTTGCGTATGCAGATGATACGGCAATCATTGTCTCAAACAAAAGAATCGACGATGCCATCAGAATAATGCAAAATGAGTTAAACATAATAACAAAATGGAGTCATGATAATGGTCTTGTCATAAACGCTACAAAAACAAAGCTTATGCACATTAAACCTAAACATCTTCCTAACCAGGAAATAAACCTCATCTTTCATAATAACCAATGTCTACACAATAATAGCTCTTTTGCAATAGATCAGTGCAATATAATTATAGAAAAGGTGAAAACTTACAAGTATTTAGGTGTTTATGTTGATGAAAATTTTAAGTGGTTAACACATACACAGAATCTCAAAAAACAGCTAAGAAAAGCAGCATACAATCTCTTTCACTTAAGTAATTGCACGACATTTTCTGTTCTCAAGCAGGCTTATTTCTCCCTAGCTGAATCGTACATTAGGCACGGCATCACTGCTTGGGGTAGTTCAACGTATTGCAGAAGCTTACAACAGTCACAAAACCAAATTCTCAAAATTTTACTAAAAAACCAACAGCACAATAAAAAACAAATACAATTTTCCATGATATATGGCAACAACAACACACAAACAAATGCCGACATGCATTTAAACAACGATAATGCCACCAATAATAACACCTATTCACTGGTTAACAACAACACATTAGTTATCAACAGCCCACAGATAAACAACTCACTGGCAAACGACAACACATTAGTCTCCAACAACACACTCTTAAATACCACATTGATTAACAACAATAATCACGTAAACAACAACTATACACTTCCAATCAACAACATATTTGTCAATACAAACAACACACTAGTTGGCAACAACACATTCGTCAACAACCACTACACACCAGCAAACACCAACACGCTGATAACCAACAACACACTTGCCAACAACAATACACACGGCAACAACAATTACGCACCAGCAAACTACAACACACTGGAAACTAACAATATGCTTGGTAACAACAATATATACGTCTACAACCACTACATACCAGCAAACAACAATACACTGGTAACCAACAACACACTCGTCAGCAACAATTACACACCAACAAACTACAACACAGTGGTATTCAACAACGCACGTATCAACAACAGCACTTTCGTCAACAATCATTACACGCCAGCAAACAACATAATTTTCAATAACAATAGTCACGTAAACAACAACACACTGGTAACTAACAACACATTCGTTTATAACAACATACCAAATGAAACCACCACATCAGCAAAAACTATAGCCAGTAAACTACAAATACTCAACATCCAAAGCTTATACTGCACAACATTAATCAACGAATTCTACGGCGACACCAGGTTCCTCAAGCCAATTGACCACATGTATAACACGAGACGTCGAGCTGAAGGAAGGTTCCAAGTAGAACGCCATAGGAACAATTACGGAAAAAATTGCCTGAACGTTGTGCTTCCAAATATCCTCAATAAAATACCAACAAACCTACTTAGCATAAATAATTTGTATAAAAGAAAAAAATTATTGAAATCCTTTTTTATAAACTCGCAGTGAAAATAAATAAAATTATATATGTAATATTTTTTTAAGATATTTCATCCTGCAGATAAGCCATATGGCTTCGCGGGATTAGTTTTTAAAATTGCATGTAAACTAAAATTGAAATAATAATAATAATAATAATAATAATAAAATTTAAAAAAAAAAAAAAGTTCTAGTTCAGTTCTAGTTCAGTTCTAGTTCAGTTCTAGTTCAGTTCTAGTTCAGTTCTAGTTCTAGTTCAGTTCTAGTTCAGTTCTAGTTCAGTTCTAGTTCAGTTCTAGTTCAGTTCTAGTTCAGTTCTAGTTCAGTTCTTGTTCAGTTCTAGTTCAGTTCTAGTTCAGTTCTAGTTCAGTTCTAGTTCAGTTCTAGCTCAGTTCTAGTTCAGTTCTAGTTCAGTTCTAGTTAAGTTCTAGTTCAGTTCTAGTTCAGTTCTAGTTAAGTTCTAGTTCAGTTCTAGTTCAGTTCTAGTTCAGTTCTAGTTCTAGTTCAGTTCTAGTTCAGTTCTAGTTAAGTTCTAGTTCAGTTCTAGTTCAGTTCTAGTTCAGTTCTAGTTCAGTTCTAGTTCAGTTCTAGTTCAGTTCTAGTTCAGTTCTAGTTCAGTTCTAGTTTAGTTCTAATTCAGTTTTAGTTTAGTTCTAGTTTAGTTCTAGTTGAGTTTTATTTCATTTCTAGATCAGTTCTAGTTCAGTTCTAGTGCAGTTCTAGCTCATTTCTAGAATTAATCTAGTTTAGTTGTGCTTCATGTCTAAGTCATTTCTGGTTCAGTTCTATTAGTTTTAGTTCAGTTCTATTAGTTTTAGTTCAGTTCTGTCAGTATTAGCATACTTTTTTTAAGTTCTAGTTCCGCTAGTTTATTTTCGTTAAGTCTTTCTCTTTTATTTTTGTTTAAAATTAAAAATTATTGGATATATTAATACTAAAATAAATTGAATTGGACAGAGAAAACAAAGAATAATTTTTCTAATCCGTAAAAGCTTTAATCTTTTTCACTTTGTTTATTTTGTTATTATTTTCAAGCATGTTTGCTTTTTAATTTCGTCCTTTTTGTTTGAGTGTGTATAACATTCATCTCATAGAAAATTCCATTATAAAGGGCAGTCAATTGATAAGCCGCATCAATATACTGATGATATCTTAAATAAGAAAACGAATCCTATTATTGCTTTTTTTCTTTTATTTTATACCTTAAAACCAGGTATTACATACAAACTTATAAATATCGAAGTACAAATAATTTTAAGCTTAATATAATAGCAAAATATAAATATGAAACACTTCCTATTGGAAAAAAATAAGAAGTAAAATAAAAAATGAAATAGAAATTGTTCAGATGAAAAATATCTAGTTACCACTTATTTATCTTACACCCTTAAATACTTATTTCTAATATAGAGTTTAAGACTTAAAAAATAAGGAGAAAAAATATTAGAGGTACAAAATAAGTAAAAATATTTATTTAAACTGAAATTAGAAAAAAAACTTTATCAAATTGATTGGATTTTGTTAAGGGAGGACAAGAACGAAATGAGAAAGAGAGTACCTAACTCTACGTGGACAAATAAAGGCTCTAACCAAGAAAACTTAATGGAAGAAACACTATTGAACATTAAAACTTAATAGCCTTAAAAGAAACAACAAAAATAAAATAAAAAAACTTGTTTTGCACAAAAAGGTCAATATAGCAGAAATTATAAGCCAAAGCAGAGTAAAATATTAATAGCAGAGGTCATTGGATTAAAAAAAAATAAACATCAAATACTACAAACAATTGAAAATATTGCAACAAATATTAATGGCACTTTACTGTGGAACAGTACAAGTTGACTATTTATTTGACTTTGAAGAATTTGTTTAATTTTATTAAAAATATTTATAAACACTTTTTAAGCTTTTTTTACCAATTCCTTTCGTTTTAATAATAAAGAAAATTATCATTTATTTCCAATTGTATAGCACCTACCAAAAGCTCATTGTTACTACCAATTTTTTGTTTGTTATTAGTTTCAAATGCTTACAATTTGTTACTGCCACTGTTGCCTTTATTGCCTGCCTTGTTATTGTTTTTCTTGTTATATGATCTCAATTTTATTTCACGCTTTAATGGCAAAACTCAATTGAAGTTTTTTTTTTCTATTCTACATTTTTTTAGTAGTTTATTTTTTTGTTTTTGCATTTTTCGTATTATAAAAAGATTATCATTACTTTTCCCCAGTGTAACGCCTGTCCATCCTATGTACCTTTCTAACTACCAAACATCCCCCCGACCCTGCATGTCCTTTTATCCTGTGAACTGTAAAAAAATAAATATAAGGTAATTTCGCTTTAGTGGCAGTAAGTAGTTACTTTAGATGTTTGGTTGTAAAACCAATTTGTGTCTTGGGCTTAAGAGTAATTTACTTAAAGAACAACAAAATTGTGTGAAAATTTGTATCGAAACGCATTTAGTTTTTTTTTTTGTTATCCTGTAGTTTTTTGTTCGACATTTTTTACACCTGGTATTAGCGTTGGTAATTGTCAAGCTTATTTTATGAGCCAAACAATGATGTTGATGATGATTGTTATGGTATTAAATAAATATTGGGTGTCACACAACTTCTCAGTGAAAGCAATATGAAAAACATAAATAGTTATTTTTTTATACAGAATAAAAGTAAACCAAATAATTTCTTACACAATTTGCTTAAAGATTTGTTATGGTAAGAGCAAATAAGAAGTTTAGAAAATTTGTTTAAAATATAGTTAAATTAGTAGATGAATGAACTACTTAAACAAGATATTTTCTAAAAAAATCTTCCACAATTAACTCTTAAATAATTTTACCTCATTATATAAATTTCATATCATTTCCTTTATATCTTAATTAATTTTTCAATTTATATTTATTAGTAAAATTTAAAAATATTTTTACATCCTACGGTTCCTGTTAATTATCGTTGTTTTCTTAATTTTATTTATTTTATTTTTTTCTTAACTGCAAAGTGTCAAACATCATGTACATTTTTCTTTAACAATTTATATCATGAATTTTGCTCATCCTACATGTCAGTAGTGCCGTTTCCCTGCCCGTTTTTGGCACTTTTATTTTTTATATCGTTTTACATATTATATTCCATCATATGCATATGGAAACCCACACTATTAACAGGAATGTTGTATAATACCAAGAGTTTTATATCAAGAAACGTTCAGCCTTACCACCATCCATCCACCTTATTGTCATGGTATAGGGGTTGCTTAAGGCATTATTGCGTAATTTAATATAGCACGTATGTGTCAGGCAATACCAATGGAAAATGCACTACATACACCAGTAGGTAAAAGGAAAAATTATTAACAGAGATGGGGAAAAAAACTCAGCAAATTTTTTAAAGGAACTGAACTAAAACTAAACTAGAAATGAACTAAAACTGAACTAGAACTAAACTAGAACTGACCTAGAACTGAACTTAACTAGAACTGAACTTGACTAGAACTGAACTGAACTAGAACTGAACTAGAACTGAACTAGAACTGAACTAGAACTGAACTAGAACTGAACTAGAACTGAACTAGAACTGAACTAGAACTGAACTAGAACTGAACTAGAACTGAACTAGAACTGAACTAGAACTGAACTAGAACTGAACTGGAACTGAACTAGAACTGAACTAGAACTGAACTAGAACTGAACTAGAACTGAACTAGAACTTAACTAGAACTGAACTAGAACTGAACTAGAACTGAACTAGAACTGAACTAGAACTGAACTAGAACTGAACTAGAACTGAACTAGAACTGAACTAGAACTGAACTAGAACTGAACTAGAACTGAACTAGAACTGAACTAGAACTGAACTAGAACTGAACTAGAACTGAACTAGAACTGAACTAGAACTGAACTAGAACTGAACTAGAACTGAACTAGATCTGAACTAGAACTGAACTAGATCTGAACTAGAACTGAACTAAAACTAACCTTTAAAAAAAAAATCCTTTTTATAGGAAATTTTCAATAAATTTCCTTTTTGTAGATAATTTTCAATAAATTTCATTTTTATAGGGAATTTTCAGTGAATTTCCTTTTTATAAGAAATTTTCAATAAATTTCTTTTTATAGGAAATTTTCAATAAATTTCCTTTTTATAGGAAATTTTCATTAAATTTCCTTTTTATAGGAAATTTTCAATAAATTTCTTTTTATGGGAAAATTATCAATAAATTTTCTTTTTTAGGGAATTTTTAATAAAATTCGTCTTTATAGGAAATCTTCAATAAGTTTCCTTTAGTAGGAAATTTTTAATAAATTTCCTTTATAGGAAATTTTCAAAAAGTTTCCTTTTTAAAGGAAATTTTCAATAAATTTCCTTTTTTATAGGAAATTTTATATAAATATCCTTTTTATAGGAAATTTTCAACTAATGTCCTTTTGATAGGAAATTTTCAATTAATTTCCTTTTTATAGGAAATTTTCAATTAATTTCCTTTTTTCAGAAAATTGTCAATAAATTTTCTTTTTATAGTAAATTTGTAATAAATTTCCTTTTCATAGGAAATTTTATATAAATATCCTTTTTATAGGAAAATTATTGACAATTTCCTTTTTCAGGGAATTTTTAAATGAATTTCCTTTTTATAGGAAATTTTAAAAAAATTTCCTTTCTTTGTTAAATATTTCTTTTGATAGAAAATCTTTTTATAAGAAATTTTTAATAAATTTCCTTTTTATAGGAAATTTTCAATAAATTTCTTTTTATAGGAAAATTATCAATAAATTTACTTTTTAAGGGAATTTTTAATAAAATTCCTCTTTATAGGAAATCTTCAATAAGTTTCCTTTAGTAGGAAATTTTTAATAAATTTCCTTTTCGTGGGAAATTTTCAACAAATTTCCTTTTTATGGGAAATTTTCAATAAATTTCCTTTTTTATAGGAAATTTTATATAAATATCCTTTTTATAGGAAATTTTCAATTAATGTCCTTTTGATAGGAAATTTTCAATTAATTTCCTTTTGATAGAAAATTTTCAATTAATTTCCTTTTTCAGAAAATTGTCAATAAATTCCTTTTTATAGGAAATTTTCAATAAATTTCCTTTTCATAGGAAATTTTATATAAATATCCTTTTTATAGGAAAATTATTGACAATTTCCTTTTTCAGGGAATTCTTAATAAATTTCCTCATTATAGGAAATTTTAAATAAATTCCCTTTTTATAGGAAAATTATTGATAATTTCCTTTGTATTGGATATTTTAAATAAATTTCCTTTTTATAGGAAATTTTAAATAAATTTCTTTTTTATAGGAAATTTTAAATAAATTTCCTTTTTATAAGAAATTTTCAATAAATTTCGTTTTTATAGGAAATTTTCAATGAATTTCCTTTTTATAGGAAATTTTCAAAAAAATGTCCTTTCTTTGTTAAATTTTTCTTTCTATAGAAAATTTTCAATAAATTTCGTTTTTATAGGAAATTTTCAACAAATTTTCTTTTTGTAGGAAAATTTCAATAAATTTCCTTTTTATAACAAATTTTCAATAAATTTCCTTTTAATAATAAATTTTCGATAAATTTCCTTTTTATAGGAAATTTTCAATTAATTTCCTTTTTATAGGAAATTTTCAATAAATTTCCTTTTTATTCAATAAATTTCCTTTTTATAGGAAATTTTCAATAAATTTCCTTTTTATAGGAAATTTTCAATAAATTTCTTTTTTATAGGAAATTTTCAATAAATTTCCTTTTTATAGGAAATTTTCAGTAAATTTCCTTTTTATAGGAAATTTTCAGTAAATTTCCTTTTTATAGGAAATTTTCTTTTATAGGAAATTTTTATTTTGTGAGTCGTTATATCGTTTTGCAATGCTAATAGTGTTCCATCATAGTTCCAATAACCTGACCCAGCACCAGTACCGGTCTGATTCATAATATAAAATATTTTCTTTTTAGTTCCTGTACTTGCTTAACGTTACTATGTCTGTGGCAGTTTCATACAATTTTGCTATTGTGTGTTTTTTGTTTCTGATATTTTTTTATGCAGCGTTGATGATACCTTGTACTGATGTATGCACGCGTGGATTATTTTACGCTTAAGTCTTTTGACAAAATCCAAATAAAAAAAACTTATACCCACCAAAAACCGTATAAAGAAAATGGTTTTGTTTCAGATGAATATTTTTTTTTGTTGTTGTTTCATAAAAAAATATTCTCAACACTACAACAACGTTACTAGTAGTAAAATGATGATGTTGGGGAGGGAATGGTTATGTTGGTATGATGGTTATGATTCTTGGGATTTTGTGGGTTTTGTTTTCTGTTTTTTTTTTATTTTGAATGAAAAATAAAATCAAGGTTTTTTAAGCCTGTTTCGTTAAAGTGTA
Source organism: Protophormia terraenovae (assembly GCA_951394005.1). NCBI lineage: Eukaryota > Metazoa > Arthropoda > Insecta > Diptera > Calliphoridae > Protophormia > Protophormia terraenovae. The sequence goes on from OX596074.1 coordinate 22,290,476, forward strand.
TTTACGCGGTTAAAATTGTGTGTGTGTGTATATATATATATTTTTTTCGCTTTTTAACAATTTCTTTGATGATTTTTTTTATAATGTTGCGTTTTTTAATGTCCTTGTTATGTTTAGCTGCTGTATTGTATAGTGCTTGTTATAAGTAGGATAAAGGGAAATCTGAGAGTTAGTACTAGTGGGTGGTGGAGTAGCTTTTCTAGGATATTTTGGAAATAGTGTGTTTATAGTGTCACGTGTTGTTATCATTGCAGCACGTAGTTTTGTTATGTTTAGAAATTCTATTCCAATTTTTTTCTAGGTTTTCTACTTGTCGTTCATGTTAAATTTTGTTTATTTTTTTGTTATATGGTTTTGTATGTCTTTTGCCATCATCAGGTTTTACTTGTTTTTCTTAACATCATTCAACATATTTATTTTTTTGCTATATTTTGTTGTTGGTGTAATGTTACATGCAAAGAAAATTATCAGGATTTTTTTTCTTATTTCTATTTTTTTTTTGTTGGTGAATGCTAAGTTGTAGGTATTCAAAAACTCATAATGAGAAACAAGTAACATGTTTTGTTTACATAACAACTATACAAAGGATATTTAACAGTAACGTTGTTGTTGTTTTTTAAATTTGTTGTGTTTTTTTTAATAAGTTGTATATGAGAGTATTGTACGTATAGCTTTGACTATATTTAATGTGAAAATAAATAGTAAATCATGCATGACTTGTGATGATGTTAGATTTTTGATTTTTTTTTTCTTCGTTAGATGATTTTGTGGAAATTTTGGTTTAAATGGGGATTTACATTTAGTTTACGGAATGCTAAATTGAGGTTGTACTAAATATTGCTACTAGGACTACGTCTTTTGCTATAGATTGCTTAGAATTATGCATTTATTTTCAGGGATTTTATATATGACTTAGTGCTAAATTTAAGATATTTTTTTTAAAAGACTACGTTTTTTTTTACTACATATTTTTCTTTGGGTTTTACCAAATATATTTTCCGTTACCTTATAAGCACTACGTTTTTTTTTATTAAAAATTGCTTCTTATAAATTTCGTATTTAATTAAAAATTTCTTTTACTAAACATTCGACTTGAATTCAAGTGTTATTTTACTAAATACTATAACTTTTTTATCAAAGGATACTTATATTGTATTTGGGCTTATTACTCTTAGTAAAGACTACTTTACTTCCCTTGCAAAATATTATTAAGGACAACGCTTTTAAAGGAGATACATTTCTTAAAAATAGTCAGTATATTAACAGATTTTATTTCTAAGTCTTTAAGTAAATACCTAAAAATATTTTTTAATGCGTAGTTACAAATATTACACCACCAACATATTAACTACTGTAGTAGTTACAATACAACAAGAGAATTTATAATTCTCGTAAATAATCAAGATTGGGACGATACATTTGAGCAGGAATCGAAGTACCGATCTTGTTATACTTTGCTCTTAGAGATCAAAGTATCACCAGATACGACCGTAGTTCTTTCTCCCGAACCGTAGCCGAACCCGTAGTTAGCTGACCGAAAGCCGAAGAATTTTTCTCGTAGTTAGCCGATTGAGAGCTGAATAATTTATCTCATTGGATTGTATTTGGAGGCCGAACCATATAGTTAGCAGATAGAGATCCGAAGCATTTATCTCATCGGATTGTATTTAATTTATAAAATAGCTCATACGATTCTAGCTAGCCGATTGAGAGCCGAAGAATTAATCTCGTCGGATCGTAGTAGTACCGTAACTAGCCTATTGAGAACTGTAAAATTTATATTATTGGACTGTATTTTGAGGCCGAACCTTAAAGTTAGCCGACAGAGAGCCGAAGCACTTATCTAGTCGGATTGTATTTAGTTTATTAAATATCTCATACAAATCTAGGTAATCGACTGAGAGCCGAAGAATATCATCGGATTGTATTTTGTGGACAAAACTGTAGTTAGTTAGCCGAAAGAGAGCTGAAGAATTTATCTCGTCGGATTTTATTCAAAATTTTGCGTAGTTTATACGATCTTAGCTAGCCAATAAAGAGCCGAAGCATTTATCTCATCGGATTGTATTTTGAGAACGAAACCTGCAGTTAGCCGACCAAGAGCCAAATTATTTATCATGCCGGACTGTATTCAGAATTTAACGTAGCTTATACGATCTTAGCTTACCGTTTGAGAGAATTTATCTCGTCGGATTTGTCTCCTTGGAGTTTTTATTAGCTAATACATTCTAACTAAGAATTAACTTTGCTCTGTATCGTTGTAATTAGGTACCGTTTCGCCGCTGTTCGTGTCACAAAGGAACAAGGAAGCTCTGTGGTAACAGTCAAAGGAAGCAGACCTTTGAAAAAACTGGACAGACTGAGTATACCCCAGCTGACACCAAAAACTGCATTACAGTTTTCTAGCGATTATGTTTTTCCACTACGTCTTTTGCTAACGCAGGCTTCGACTTATACTAAAGAAATCTTATTTTAATAAATATTTAGCCTTTTAGATTTCGAATTTTTAAAAGAATTCTTTTTTCTACTAAATTACTACGTTATTTTCCACAAGCTACGTATTTTCTTTTTCTAAAAAACTCTCTTAATAAATTTATCTTAATAAAATATAAGAACTACCTACTTCCCCTGATAAAAATATTTTTTTACTGACTATTTCGTTATTTATCAAAAGCTAATGATGTCTATCTGTCTAAATACTCTTACCAAGGATTTTTTTATAAGAACTACTTTCTTTGCTAAGACTTTTGATGAGGCTACGTTTTTAAAATAATTTCTTTAAGTAAAGATATAAACGCATTTTATTTTCCTAACGACTACGTTTTTTACTACGTCTAACGGCTTCTGCTAATGCTAAAAGTATTTTATTATTCTATGGACTACGTATTTTTCTTGTTTTAATATATGTTGCACATTTTATATTTCGACTTTTATTAAAGAGTTCTTTTTTTTCTTAATTAATACCACGTTATTTATCCAAAGCTACGTATTTTGTGTTTGATCAAAATTATCTTACTAAGTACCACGTCCTTTTATAAGAACTACTTTCCTTGCTAAATACTATTGAGGACTAGATTTTGATTTAAATAAAATATTCTTGTTTCCTTTACTGAGTATTATGTTATTTTTCAAAGGCTTAGTATGATGTGTTTCTGTTAATTCTATGACGAAGAATAAGTTTGTTTTTTCTAAGAACTAATTCCCTTGCTTTCAACGTTTGAAAGGGTTATGTTTCTTAAAATAGTATTTAAGTAAATTTCTGAACATATTTAATTTTCCTTAAGACTACGTTATTTACTACGTATTTTTCTAAAGGCTTCTGCTTATACTAAAGATAATTTCTTTTTCTATGGACTACGTATTCACAGAAAATTAAATTTTTTACCAAAAATGTTAACTTCACTTAAAAAGTTTTTCATCTACTAAAGACTATCAAAAACTACGTGTTCGGCTATAGAATTTATTTCATTTGAAAAAGTAGAGGGAGATTTCAGAAAGAAAAAACTAAAATATTTTATCTTACTCCTACATCTTTTACTGAAGACTTTAATCAAAAAATAATTTTTTTAATAAAGAATTTATCAAATGCTAAGTAAATTGCTAATGACTACGTTTTGGGCTAAAGACCAAAAATCTCTCATTAAAAAATAACAAATCAATTCCTGTCTTACTCCTACTTCTTTCACTAAAGGCTATGAATTTTAAGGAAGACTACGTTTTTTAATGAATAATACTGTACTTTGTCTTGTCTCTTACTCTTATATTTTTTGCTACAGAATACGCCTTTTACGGTTGGCTACGTCTTTTAGTGAAAAAATGTATCTTGGGTAAGTTTTAGTTTCATATTTAAAGCTATATGTCTTCCAATAGGCTACTGAGGTCAAACCAAAGTCTACGACTTAAATTTTAGTTCTTTTCTACTAAAAAATAAGTTCCTTTAGTACAAGAAGTACGTCACCTGTTAAAGGCTTTGTGAATTTTTTACTGAAGAATACGATTTTAACTGGTCTTTTAAAAGTACTAATCTCTTATGCTATAAAATTCATCTTGAGTTTTACTTCTACCTCTTTTACTAAAGACTATGGTTTTTATAGGAGACTACGTCTCTTAATGAAAATGTATCTTTTACTAAAACAAGTGTCTTGTATAAGACTAAGCTTTATATAAAAGACCACGTTTTTCAGAACGAACTGCTGAAATATAGTCAAAGTGTAAATTTTATGTTGGTTACTAAAAACTACGTTCTCAATAAAACTCTTTCAGGGGTATATCTCTTAAAAAAGTCTTCGTGACTTCATTTCTAACTAGAAACTATGACCTTTTGCGAAATTATGTTTTTTTTTTTTTTTTTTATTTAAGACAATATTTTAAGTATGACGACCTTCATTATTAGGAAGCATTTCTCCTACTGAAGTATTTTGGATATAATTGCTTACTAATGATTAATGAGATTAATGGAAACTACATTTTTTTTCTTCTAAAAACTACGTAACAGAAATAATGTATCTTTTTAGGGATCTAAGAAAAAAGTTTAAATAAAATTTAATTTTTATTTAATTTCTTACTAAAGACTATGAATTTTTCAGCAGATAATGTGTGTATTTTTCTAAATAATATTTCTTTTAAGAATATGATTTTTTATACAGTAAACTTTTTTCAAAAACTACATTTTTAACTAAAGAGACTACGTTTTATACTAAATACTATGTAATAAAACTAGGGACCTTAGAAAAAATATTTTTAATTAAATTTCATCGTGTTTGAACTCTCTCAGGGGAATATCTTTAATAAAGTTTTCATGACATAATATCTAACTAGAGACTAATACACTTTGCAGAGAACTTGTTATTTTTTACTAAAGACTGTGTTCTAAGTATGATGATTCTCATTAGGAAGTCTTTTTGATATCACTGTTTACTAAAGACTAAGGAGATTACTGGAAACTACGTTTATTTTATTTATTTATTTGTTTATTTACTTATTAAAAAATATTAAATAAAATTTAATTTTTACTCTATTTCTTACTAAAAACTATGAGTTTTTCAGCAGACGACGTATGTATTTTAATAAATACTACGTCTTTTAAGGATACATATAATTTTTTATATAGTAAACTTCTTGTTGTAAAAAGTACATTTACAACTAAGTCTAAGTTTCTTCTATTACTTCTTTGATCTAAGAAACAATTTTAAATACAATTTCCATTACTTAAATTTTTTTCACAAATATCTTTTTTTTCTCAATTAAATTTTTTTTTTTTTACTAACACACTTACATGAATGCTCATTTAATTTATAAAATATTTCTTTACATGTCTGTTAACTTCTTAACCGCACATGACATTGTCCCCAAAATCAGCTTCAATTCAAGTCTTTGCTGATCACTATTAAGAGTCCGCTAATGAAATGACTTTTATTTTATCAGAAAACGTTAATAATAAATGCACTGACAAAATGTCCTTTTTTTTTGTCTGTCTTTTGCTTATTTAAATTTTCCCGCGACGTATGTGTAATTAAATGCTGCTGTTTAAATATTTAACCATATATTTTTTTTTTTTTTTTTTTGTTTATAGCCCAAGTCTTTTGTTCTTAACTTCATATATATTTTTTTGTTAATGCTGGCCAATAGTATTTTATGTAAATAAAACTGAAAAAAAGAAAAGTCGATATATTTATTTTTAAGTCTTAAAATTCATTTAATACTCTTAATTTTTATGAACCCATTTAACATGAGATGTGTAACATATCCTTCTTTTGTTTTCTTGTTGATGCAATTTCCATGAAAAAAATATTTAAAAAAATGTGTGGAAAAAAGCAAATAAAATTTTTTTTAACTTTCATAAAAGAGTAGTGTAAATAAATAGTGTATATTAAATGAACAAATACATATGAACATATTTTAATTTGGTATATCATTGCGCTAAACTGTGAAGAGCAAAAGTATGGAGATGGTTTTAAAACAAATATATAAATTTGCTTAAAATTTTGTATGTGTTTCGAGGGTCTTTTTACAGAGGTATATAGTCCTACTTCATCTTTAATTTTATGTCTTTAAATAGTTCCATAGTTCTTTTAATCACAGGAGTATATCACATGGGGTGTCGTTTTATTTAAGCTTTAAGTGAAGGGCTTTATATAGTCCTCTTTAAGCTTCAAATTTAGGATGTTATTGTCACATTTCAGCTCATAGTTTTAGTATTTATTTAGTTCCATTTCAACTTTAATAATAGGTCTTTACGTATTCACATATGAACATATAACGTAGTCTCAATGGAACATTAATTGCAAGTCTTTATATAGTCATATTTGAGCTCTAATTGCAAGTCCTTATATAGTCCCATTTAAGCTTCAATCGTCATTGTTTATATAGTCCTAGTGGAGGACTTCTTTTAGCCTTCAATAAAGCTTCAAACATAAACGTTTATGAGTTTTAATTATAGGGGCTTATTCATCATATTTGGGTTTTAAATGTTATATATTTTATGTTGCATTTGAGCTTCAAACAAAGGCTTTTTCAGTTTAATTTAATAACTTTATAACGTCCTATTTTTTACTTTAATCGTACGTCTTTAAATATTCACATTTGAATATCAAACAGACGTTTTTATATAGTCCCATTTGAGCTTTAATCGCCAATTTTTATATAGTTCTATTTGCACTTTAAATGAAGTTTTTCATATAATCCTATTTGAGTATTAGTGACGAATTCTTATATAGTCTCATTTTAAGCTTAGCTTCCTTTAAGCTTTAATCGTGCAATCCTACTTTTGTTCTCAACTGTACTTATTTTGTATACAATTTCTGCAGTGAATATACATTTCATTCTTTTCCACATATTAATATAGTTATAGTATGTAAATAATCATAAAATGTCCCTTTTTTTATTATTTAACTTCAATACTACAAACCATAGGATATTAATACTCATATTTAAATATTTTTTCATATTTTTTGAATGAAAAACCAACCCAACACACTCTTAAATAAACAATATCACCAGGTCAGTTTATTATAAAAACTCCCAGCAAAAAACAAGAATGAAATCGTGTTTTACTATCACAATATACTGACACTATTACTTCGTAACATATGAGCCTTACTTACCCAATAACTCTTTGGCAGTAGATTGTTTTTAGCACTGAACAATTTTAAAAAAAATGAGGCTAATTTTCTTTTACAAATGAAACACTGAAATTTTTGATGAATTTAGAACCAAAAAAAAAAAAAAAGCTTTTAATTTTTTTCTTTTATGCTCTGGTTTGTTAAGCGAAATGTTAGCTGGGTTTTTTCATATTTAAAAACGTTGTTGAAAATACATATCTTTTCCAAAAAAAAGGACAAAAAACTTTTTTAAATAAGGTCAACAAAAGATAGTCGTATTCATATTTATTATTCTTTTAACATACTTTTTCTACTTTTTATTTGTTTTTGAAACTGAGTATAAAAAAAACATAAGAAATATAAATCAACTTTAATCAAGTTGGAAAAAAAATCCAGATGGTCTTAAATAAAAGGTTTTTAATGGTGTTATTAAAGGCAAAAAAAAAAAAAAACAAAAAAAAAAAGAAAAAAAAAAAAAAAAAAAAAAACTAATGAAATGGACTAAGTTGAACATGAGCTGTAAATAGCTTATGACTGGATTAGTAATAATCATAATAACAAACTACAAAATTGATTTAATATAATAATTGAGAATAATAATAAATTGTGGATTTTTTTTTTTTTTGCTAACTCCTAATACAACTTTCTGCACAACTAAAAATAGTTCATTTGTACAGCACATTCTTGTCATCTTTTGACTGCTATAGTGTTCTGTTGTTATTGAAAAAGAATCCATTTTTCAACTGGTGTGACAGCAACAAAAATCACCATTTTAACTTGCAAAATATTTTAATTCTTGAGAATTATTTCCATGGAATATTTATAAGTTTGGTGTACATTGTAATACTTCGCTTTAAGCAAAAAGTATTCTCTGGATTTTAATGGCTTAATTTACAACTGTTTTCAGTTTGGTCAAATGTATTAAAAGAATAAAACATGAAACTTTAAAATAAAATATAAAAGAAATTGGAATTCTATTTACTACAAAATGTAAGACTATAATATTGATAAAATAATTAAACAAATGCAGATTTTATAGCAGAAGTAAAACGAAAGTTTAATTAACTAAGAACTGAGCTAAACTAAATTAGAACTAAGTAAAACCTATACAAAAAATAAACTAGAACTGAATTACAACTGAACAAAAACTCAACTATTACTGAACTTTAACTGAACTAAAACTAAACTAGAACTGAACTAGAACTGAACTAGAACTGAACTAGAACTGAACTAGAACTGAACTAGAACTGAACTAGAACTGAACTAGAACTGAACTAGAACTGAACTAAAACTGAACTAGAACTGAACTAGAACTGAACTAGAACTGAACTAGAACTGAACTAGAACTGAACTAGAACTGAACTAGAACTGAACTAGAACTGAACTAGAACTGAACTATAACTGAACTAGAACTGAACTATAACTGAACTAGAACTGAACTAGAACTGAACTAGAACTGAACTAGAACTGAACTAGAACTGAACTAGAACTGAACTAGAACTGAACTAGAACTGAACTAGAACTGAACTAGAACTGAACTAGAACTGAACTAGAACTGAAATAGAACTGAACTAGAACTGAACTAGAACTAAACTATAACTAAACTAGAACTGAACTAGAACTGAACTAGAATTTTTTTTTTTATTCTTTATTTATATTAAATATTTAAATTTAACAATATTATAAAAATTTCAATATTAACAAGATTATATTTTTAATTCTAAACCCGCTAAGCCTTTTGGCTTGACAGCAGGATAATAATAAAGATAATTAATAATTTATTTGAGAGTTCATTGCGAACTGATTAAAAGGTTTTTTATGAGTTTTTTTCTTTTGTACTCATTTTTTGTACTCATAATGTTTACTGAACTAGAACTGAACTAGAACTGAACTAGAACTGAACTAGACCTGAACTAGAACTGAACTAGAACTGAACTAGAACTGAACTAGAACTGAACTAGAACTGAACTAGAACTGAACTAGAACTGAACTAGAACTAAACTAGAACTGAACTAGAACTGAAATAGAACTGAAGTAGAACTGAACTAGAACTAAACTAGAACTGAACTGGATCTGAACCAGAGAGGACTGAACTAGAAGTGAATTAGAACTAAATCAGAACTGAACTAGAACTGTACTAGATCTGAACTAGAACTGAACTAGAACTGAACTAGAACTGAACTAGAACTGAACTAGAACTGAACTAGAACTGAACTAGAACTGAACTAGAACTGAACTAGAACTGAACTAGAACTGAACTAGAACTGAACTAGAACTGAACTAGAACTGAACTAGAACTGAACTAGAACTGAACTAGAACTGAACTAGAACTGAACTAGAACTGAACTAAAACTGAACTAGAACTGAACTGGAACTGAACTAGAACTGAACTAGAACTGAATTAGAACTGAACTAGAACTGAACTAGAACTGAACTAGAACTGAACTAGAACTGAACTAGAACTGAACTAGAACTGAACTAGAACTGAACTAGAACTGAACTAGAACTGAACTAGAACTGAACTAGAACTGAACTAGAACTGAACTAAAACAGAACTAGAACTGAACTAGAACTGAACTAGAACTGAACTAGAACTGAACTAGAACTGAACTGGAACTGAACTAGAACTGAACTAGAACTAAACTAGAACTAAACTAGAACTGAACTAGAACTGAACTAGAACTGAACTGGAACTGATCTAGAACTGAACTAGAACTGAACTAGAACTGAACTAGAACTGAACTAGAACTGAACTAGAACTGAACTAGAACTGAACTAGAACTGAACTAGAACTGAACTAGTACTGAACTAGAACTGAACTAGAACTGAACTAGAACTGAACTAGAACTGAACTAGAACTGAACTAGAACTGAACTAGAACTGAACTAGAACTGAACTAGAACTGAACTAGAACTGAACTAGAACTGAACTAGAACTGAACTAGAACTGAACTAGAACTGAACAAGAACTGAACTAGAACTGAACTAGAACTGAACTAGAATTGAACAAGAACTGAACTGAACTAGAACTGAACTACATCTCAACTGAAAATGAACCAGAACTAAACAAGAGCTTAGCTAGAAATTATTTTAAATTTTTCGTGAAATGAAATAAAACTTTACTAAAATTTAAAAATGTTTTTAATTTGTTTTTATTTTATTTTTATTTATGTAGAAATATATATAACAAAATTAATTAATATATAACTTATTTCTTAAATTTTTTATTTCTTTTTAGATGTCTCTACTCCTCCAAAGTTTTCCATTGATGTAACATTCAATTGATGTAATTTGACTGACAAAATGTGTAAGTATTTGTTGTCTTTTAAATATTCTTTATGCATTTAACTTTCCTTAAGGTTTTGCTGAAAATAAAAGAAAAATGTATTTATTAATAAAAAAGTTTAATAAAAAGGTATTGATTTAGAAAAAATCAAGTGTTTGCTAAAAATCATAAAACCTGAAACTTAATTTATAAAATCTAATAATTCAATTTTTACTAGTATTCCTTTTTGATTTTTGTTGGGAAAAGGTTTCCTGCAGCTATTTGTTATTTTCTTTTTAAATATGTGAAATTTTTATCTTTTACAAAATACTTTTTATTTACAAATTTTTCACCTACATATTTTATAATATTAAAAAACAATCTTCTTACATATTTTTTCAATTCAACTAAAATTTAATTTGATTTTCTCTTATAGTATTTTTGTTTGTTTTTAGTTTTTTTGGTGAAAACCTACAATATTCTTCTTACCACTTAACTTTCATTTGGAAGCCTTATTTGTTTAGTTTTTTTTCTAGCACTACTTTTATTTTTCTGTTATCGTATTTTAATAGTTCTAGTACCTTTTCATATTGTAGCTGTAGTAGGAGTTTAACAGGAAACTCTACTTTTGCTACTTCTATAAAGTAAAAACTTTTCGAAATATGTTTTTTTATTATTATTTTTCTATATTTTATTACTATTGCTGCAGCAATCAAATGTTCTAGGAAAGAATAAAATATAAAAAAAATCACATAAAAGTTTTTTAATTAAGTATATATATGAAAAAACTATTGTATAAAATGTAGTTTTTTATTTTTTAGAAATGAAAAACTAATACCAAAAAATAATGCAGTTAAAACAAATAAAATAGAAAACATACAATTTACTTTAGTTACTGGCTTCACTGTGTCAGCAATTTACTGTTTAGATTAAAGTTATGTTAGAGGAAAAATAATTATGATGATTGATGTTTAATATTATGAAATTAAGAATTATAAATTTATTAGTAATAAGAACAAATATTTGATTGACATAAAAGAGTGACAGGAAAAATATGTTGATCATTGGAAATGTAATAATGTAAATCTCTGGTTGTCAAACCCTCTGACAGCTGAATTTTCATTCTTCCGCAAAAAGTCCACAATTCAATGTAAAGAACTCAATCAGGCCCTAAATAATTTTGTATACAGCTTTGTTTTTTATTAATTTTTTATTTTTTTTCATTTAATATTAAAATAATTTTTAAAAAATATACTTCAATATCATACAAATTAAATATTAGTTTAGTTCCGTCCAAGTTTAAAAAAACGAGTCTATATTTGTTTATAGTTTCCCCAAAAAATATTTATGAATTTTTCAAGTATTTCGCTAAAAGAAAAACTACAAATCTTGTAGACATTTCTAAAATAGGAGTTAGTTTTGAACATTCTTATGAGGAAAAAAGTAAAGGTAATCCAGCCATAAACCTAGGAAGTAACTTAAGAAGCAGGAATAAAGTAGTTTATTTTCTTGATCAAGTATTTTTTTATGCTAGAATATTTGAATTATTGCAACGTAACTAAGACCAAGAAACAATTTGTTTATTTTGATTTAAATACGTTTTGTTTTGTTGTTGCTGTTTTATTTCTTACAATTTTCTATGCCAACTTTTACAGGATATAAAAAGAAAAACTTTAGCTACTTTTTAGCTAAATTAACATTATAAAACAAACATAATTTTACATATACAGTTTAAAGGAAAATGCTTCACCCCAGAGGTTCTAAGGACTGTCGACAAGAAAGGAATTGCAAAACATTAGAATCTACCAAATGTTAGCTAATTTTAGGACTAGTTAATTAAAGAAAATCTTCTTTTAGAAAATATTATAATTTAAATCTTTCATAGTTTACAAATTGATAGCATAGTATACACTTTAGCTTCTTTAGGGATAGTGAAGTGGTCAGTTGTTTATCTCTTTCATTAGAAGATATTTATATATACCAAATGACCTTTAAATACATAAATTTAAGTCAGCCAAGTGAATTTTTTATTAGCGAATAGTACTCTTTCTTAGATTAACTACATTTATTATTACTTAGGTACAGTAAAGTAGACAATTGATTCTTTCTTTCTTTCATTACAAAGTCCTATTAATGGTGAAAGTTTTTAAAATATAAAAATTGTAGGCCACCAAGTAACCATTGACACAACTATTACATTATTGTACAGTAATGTCTTCAAGACTGGCTATATTTTGCATTACTGCAGTATAGTTAAAGAGACAATTAATTCTTTTTTCTAATAAAAAGGATATATTAGAATTAAATGAATTTTTTTAAATTAATATTAGTTAGGTAACCAAATATTATTGAAAAGTACTCTTAAATAGAGATACCTAAACATCACTAGAACTACAGGGAAATAAAACACATACATATTATCATATTTTTGCATATGTATGATTGTTTACGGTAGTTTATCTTGTCTTCTCTCTCCCTAAATACAGTTTTCTTTACTAATATCCATGTGTTATATGTTTTGTGAGTGTGTGTGTAAAGAAGAGATTGGGTTTTATTATTTTTCGTCTTAAATATTATTTGTAGCATACTGAGCAGGTGCTTTTTATAAAATAAACACAACATGTTGTTTTTGTTCTATATAAATCTTTTGTTTTTGTTATAAATATATATTTTTTCTATAAATTTTATTTCTTATAAATATAATATTTATATGTTTGTATGTGTTTTTATACACATATATGATTTGTTTATATTGTGTCTATCTTGTTTTTATTATTTATTTCTTATATTACAATTTATCTACATGTATTTTTAGTGTAAATATTAAAAAAAAAGAAAAAAAAAAAACTTTTTTACATCCTTAACTACTTAGAGTCATAAAGGTATTGTAAGTTAGTGAAATGATAAAGAACAAAAAGAAATAAATTACTTTAACCGTTTAAAAATTGTTGAAATCATACTCGATTTTTCTTAAAATTGTACATAACAGAGGTAGTCAAGTTAAACACCCTGTAGCTTACCTTATGCTATCTCAGAGTGACTGGAAGATGATTTTTCAGAAAGCTTAGGTCCTTCTCTAAAACTTCTCTTTACATTTTAATTGGATCCGATTAGTAGTTTAGGAGATACAGATTTATTAACAACAATTTTGCGTTTGGCTTCACTGTGCTTCATCAAAATTAGAAAAGAGTTTAAAAAAACAAAAATAATTTAAAAATTGATAAGGTAACTGGAATTAAAATTTGTTGGCATTTTATTAAATCAGATCAAAGCAAAGTTTTGTACAATTTCAAGAACTATAATCAAGTTATTAGAGGTGATTAGTTTGCCTGAGTTCTGTATGAACCCTTTTCTATACCTTAACTTTACAATCTTGGACGTTCAAATGTTAAGAAATTATCTAAATGTTTCCCTCTTCTTTAACAAATTCTATATTTAACATATTCCTTGTTTTTTTTTTATTATTTTTTCCCAAAATTTTTTTGTTTGTCTAAAAATCTGTTTAGATGACTGTATGAGTGTTTTCTCTCTGCAATTGTTAGTCATAAATTTTGTTAGATTTTTTATTTTTTTTTGTTACTAATTTACTTTTACATGTGTTAAGTAGGGCATGTAATGGTAATAAATTTTTAGGAAAAACAATACAAATAAATGTCGAAAAAGCACCAATGAAAAAAAAAAAAAAATTAACATGTATTTTTATACAAAATACTAGGAAGCATTGAATATTTTAAATCGTTATAAAATAAGCAGAGCATTCTCTAAAAAAAATATTTTATATGCATTTAAATGCTTTTAATAACAGAAAATATGCACTTAAAATTTTATCTTAACTTGAATTTTCAAAACGCTTTATTTTCTTTTATAAGTTTATTCATTATTTATTTTCTTTTAAAAAAAGTTCGATATACTTTTTTTTTTTTTTTTTTCGCAAAATGTTCTGAATAATAATACAAAATATTTTGATATATTTCGTAAATATTTAATAATTATAATTTTGTTTACACAGAGAAAACAGATTCGTTGTGTCAACCGATTTTATTATAAATTGAATTTGTTTGGTTCCCTGTACTAAAGGGTAGTTCAATGTGCTTTTTATAATTTTTGAAACGCTTATAATTATAATTTTTGAAACGCTTATAGGTTTTTACAGTATTGAAAAACCAATGACACCCAATTAAGGGCGATTATCTACACTTTTGAGCCCTGTACTAAAGGATAGTTCAATGCTTTTTATAATTTTTGAAACGCTATAAAATAACAAGTTTTTTCACTATGGAAAAACTAATAATACCCAATTAAGGGCGATTATTTAAAATTTTGACAAAATAAAAATTAAAGCTGAGTTTTTGTCTACTTTGGAACAATTTGCGATTTTGTTTCATAACCTCATTTTTCAATTTGGGCACATAAATATCTATTTGCTATACAGAGGTTTTCAGTTATCGTATATTCAAAATGTTTGTTTTTAAACACCGGAGATTTGTTTTGAGCATAAAATCTTCTTAGTTATAACGAAAAAATATCTTAACATATTTAGTATTAGAACTATATTAATTGAAATTTGGAAATGTATCTATAACTTATACTATAATGACTAATCGCCAGAAAAAATTTAGAACTTGACAGTCTTCACTATTATACAATTTAAGTTAGTTCTTGCTATATTTATTAGTAGGTATTAAGGGTGATATCTTTAAATAGCATCATTTAGAAATTATCCGTAAAATACCAGCAAATAACCAACCGAATGGATACAGCTTTATAAGTTAATTAAAAAAAAAAAAAAAAAATTATGTCCAATTATATCTTGAGACTTTTTCTAAATAAAACAAAAACCACCAAAGCACAATCCCGCTCAGAATAAGTTCTGTGCACCAGTTTTGTTTTAATACTTTATAATTGAGTGATCAATTTTGTTCAATATTTAGAAAGTATTCAGATGATCATTTATTATTATACATGTGAACACAATTTTTTTGATAATTTATTCTTATTTATATTAAAGTGATCTCTTGACTATGTTTCATTTAAATTTTGTGCAGAAATATTTCGCAACTCTTAATATCCTACCAATATCGGTGAAAAGAATACAGGAAAATCTATATAAATTCTATAAACTTGTATATCAATTAGTCAAATGTTCGACTAGTTAGATCTTACTGTTTTTTTTTTTTTTTCATTTAATAGTCAAATTTGTTGAAAATTTAAAATTTAAAATAAAAATAAATAGAATAAAAGCAGTCTAAAAACAGTTTTTCCAATGAAGTATAGAATTAGATTATGTATTAAAAAAGTATGTCTTTTAATAAAGAGTGGGTCAAAATATATGTAAATTCAAAATAATAGAAGAAAAAATTCAAAAAATGTATTTGTGTCTTAAATTTTCATCACAGTTTTGCTGTTAATTTAAATCCGCGTATACTTTTTAAAAAGGATAATTTCTTGTCTTTCTAATATAGTTTAAAAAATTTAATTTGGTTAACTGGTATGTTATATATAACGCTTTAAGTCCGCGAAGTCCGGAAAATCGGTCTTTCTGATATAGCTCCCGATCTTAAAGGTATATTTAAAATTCTAAAACTGATATAATAATCTATTGACCCATATCTATAAACTACACTATATTATATTCCAATATATTTTTATTGTTGCAAAAAATATTTTAAAAATACTATAAAATCCCTCAGGTGCATAACTGAGTACATGCGAGTTGATTTCGTTTTGTTGGATTTTTTCTTATAGTTTGATGTTTTTGTTTTTAAATTATAAATTATTTTATTAAATACTAAACATAAAATAAATTAAAGAAAAAATTTTTGGATTTGCTTTATTATTTTAATTTTTATGCAATGTCAAATGCACAAATTACAAACATGTACTCATTTGTGTTCCCCACTGTAGGTCTTACGAATAATTGGCCACAGAATTAAATGTCGTCCGTAAAACCATTTCTAATATTATTAAACAGTATCTGTAGAATTTGACTATTGATGTGAAACCTATTTCATTAAGAAAAAATGACCACATGATATTGGTAAGTCCAGAAAATTGAAGGCATATTGAAAGGAACTCCAAACACATCTGGTAGAAAATCAGCTCAGTTTTCTCAGTGCTTCGACTATTTGGTGCGAAAATTTAAAGCTAATGGGAAAGTTGATAACATATAAAGTTCAAAAAATTCCAAACTGGAATTCTGCAAAAAAAAAAAAATTACAAGCCAAAAATAGGACTCGGAATTTAAAACCAAATTTCATACAAAAGTACTCAAGTTGTATAATTGACAAATAAACGTAGGTGCTGGCAGAATCTTCGCAGCTTGTGTCTCAAAAATTTTTATTGCTAATGCTCGCAGCAATGTTGCAGATAAGTTTAAGACCCAAAAGCCGCAAAAATTTCTTACAAAATTCATGGTATGACAAGCTTTTTGCAGTTGCGGCAAAACAGGAAAGTCATTTGATACATTCGGATCTATAAATACCAAAATATGCATAAAGGAATATTTGCAAAAAAGACTTCTTCTTTTCTTAAGAAAGCACAACGTGTCCACATATTTTTGTACCCATTTGGTATCATGTCACTACGGTAAGAAAGCTCTGGAGTGGTACCAAATCAATAACATAGTTTTAGTACCAAGAGAGATCAATTTTCAAAATTGTCCATAGCTTAGACCAGTGGAGAGATATTGAGCTCTTGTGAAAAGTGAATTCAAGAGCACAAAAAAGGTGTCCCAAAATACCGAAGATTTTAACAGAAGATGTGCACATTGTTCCAAAAAAGTGACTGAAGCAACTATAAAATCTCCAAAGAAAGGGTTTTCAAAAATGGTCCACAATTTTATAATTAGTGGTTAGAACCATAGAAATTATATATTTCTATGATCTGTGCTAAATTATCAAATGATTAAAAAAATAATGAAAACTCTAAGATCAACCGTTTCCAAGTTATTGAATATTATGTATGTTAAGAATTTTTCGATCTCACTCCTTATATGATTCATTGTTTTAACCGTAACCGTAGTTGTCTAAGTTATTAGTAATAAAAATGATTTGGTGTATTTATTTATTTTTTACTTTTTTATTCAAATGAAATTATTTCTAAAAAACTTATTTAAATTAAATGTATTACGTATTACAACGTTTTTACTAAGTGGAGTTAAAATCTTTATCATTAAAATTATGATTTATTAATTGTTTCATTTAATGAAATAAAAAAAAAAAATTATTACTAATTACACTGGTCGACAAAAAAATCCTCCCCCAAATATGAATAGTTGAACTTGATGCATTTTGATGTGCTAAACACGAATCTGCATTCAGTTTTTTCCATCAGGTCTGGATTTTTTTTTTTTATGGGCGTGTCTAATATTTCGCCCATAGTAAGGCCATTACTCAAGTGTATTTCCTTATAACTCAAGAACGGTGTGTACGATTGACATAAGTGAAACGCCAAAAGATGCATACTAAAAATATCTTCAAATCACTTAAACTTAATTTTTTTAAGTACTAAATAGTTTCGGAGTTATTTTGAAATAAATGTACGAAAAAAAACTTTTTTATACAAAATTTTAGATTTTTTTGTTACTAAAAATTTTTTTTAAAGTGAAAGCATCAAAAATGTTTCAGTTTATCATTTTTATTTGAAAGTTGGCAATACTCCGAATAAAATATGGTATGTATCTTCAAAATTGATGCACAAATCTTGATTTTATTCACATTTAAGTAAAGATATCCATGTTACATACAATTTAGTAGAAATACAGTGGTGGCAAAAAAAAAAAATATATATTTTTTCTTTAAACAAAAATAGGTGGATTAGATGGATTTTGCCCACTAGAGTATTTCCACTTAACTGTGCATAAATTTTTATGATACGTGGCTATATTTATTCGTAGTTTTGCCAGCTTTAAGATAAAGATGATAAACTGAAACATTTTTGATGTTTTCACTTTTAAAAAGAAGTTTTAGTAAAAAAAAAGAAATCTTGAATTTAGCATGAAAAAATTTTTTTCGGACACTTATTTCGAAATATCTCCTAAACTATTGAGCGGATAAAAATGTGATAATACGACGACTTAAAGCTAATTTTATTCCGCATATTTTGGTGTATCATTAATCGTGCATAACGTTCTCGAGTTATAGTGAAATATACTCGAGTAATCAGCTTATTTAGGGCGCAATATTAGACACGCCCATAAAGCATGCGGAATTCCATCTAATCCACATATTTTTTTTAAGGAGCACGAAAATTTTTTTTTTGTCAACCAGTGTTATTATTACTCTTTTTGAATTGACTCTAGTTCTTGCGATAAATCGCGATTTGTAAAATTAAGAAATCATGAAAACTACTGATTTTATTCACAAAAATTCTTAACAAAATTGTCTTTAAGTCACTCTTACTTTACTTTTTAATGTGGTCAACAATAATAGAGTTATTAAGCCCATTTTCAGCAGAAAAATACATCTTAATACAAAATTAAAAAACAAAAACAAAATAAAAAAAAAAAAAAAATTATATTCTTTAATCATAAATATAGATTTGTTGCAAATAAAACAAAATATATTTCATTAAAATCAATGAATAAATGTTGATTTTATTTGCAAATTTATAAAGATACTCTTTTACAAATGGCATAGAAATATAAAAAAAAAAAAAAAAAAAATAAAAAAGTGATTTTGTGAATTTTTTTATATTTCTATGCAATTTATAAACGAGTATTTTTACTAATATGGGAATAAAATCAAGTATTTACTCTAACTAAAGCCATGGGCTTTAATGTTTCTACTGCGATTCCACTAAATGTCATAAATTTTTAAAATAGTAATTTAAATAAAGTAGTTATATCTTTATTTTACTAGATGCTACTTTCTTTTTACGTCCATTTTCGTCACCATTTTGTTAACTTTGTTTCACTTGACCTTATGTCTAAACTAAGTACTAAAGCGTTTAAAGTGAAACATGGTGCATATGTATACCCTTTAAGAAGTAGTGACCCGATGCCAAGCCCACTTAATAAGGTTTCATTAGTTAACTAAAAATAGTTTTGATAAATTATTTTATAAACAATAATCTGATAAGCTAAAAACCTTTCAATTTTTCCGATAACTTTTGATGTTTAAGTTTTTTTTCAACTTTTTCGCAGAATTGGCTTTACAATTTAATGTTTTATTTGTGTATATTATACTAAATATATTTATGGAAATTTTGCACACCTGATCTTTTATCAGATTTCAGTGTAAACAGACATTTAATTAACTATTTTTGTGGTTGTAGTGTTCAGCAATATGACAAAATTTTAATTGAAATTGTAAGTGAATATAAAACCATAGGAGGGCAGAACTAAAAGTATATTGACAGTATGAAAGTGACAAATTTAACTTTATAAAACAAATTCTAAAAAAAGAAAATTCTTAATAAACATTTATTAAGATCGGGGCCAACATATCCACTGTATTAACCTATATTTGCATTTATAATTATGTTTATTATAAAATCGCTATCGTACTTATATGCGATATATTGTTATCTGAAGCTATTATTCAAGGACAGAAAGCATTGATTGTTTTCGAAATTTTAAACATTTTGCTCAAGTTAAAATTATAATTTTTTTAGCTTAATTTTAAAACTCATAATCATTACGGTCCCTGGTTTTATTTATGCGTGTCAGACACGACACAAATATAACTAATATGATATCTAAATTATCAGTGTGTCTGTACACCCAGAAAATATGCATCACATCCGTGCACAAAGTGACACCATTCAGAGTCAGTAATGTAATAAACCCGTAATTGTTCAAATTGTACACTGCGTGGTCAAATCAACAACTAAGAATTGATACATCAGTATTAAATTATTAAATAACATTGTGTCTAAAAGTTCTGCACGAACGATGACATATTAAGTTGTCAATGCAATCACAATCGTTGTTGATTTTGCAACGTAATTTTTCCTTGAATGTAAACAGTTAGATCAGAAGAATTGGTGCATTTTTTGTGCACTCAACTTAGAAATATCTTCTACTTATTATATAATACTTAAAACACATCCCTCCTTTAAATTTTTAACAATTTATCTCCTAACTTGCACGCCAGTAAACGAAAAAAATAGCAACTTGTTTAGCTAAATATAACATTTTAATTTTAACAATGAAAATAATTTGCATTTCGAAACAAACAGTAAAGTAATCACAATAACAAAAACTAAAACAAAATGAATTACTCTACCTACACATATACACACACGACTAAATATTTCACACATCCATACACACAAAAATTATTTTCTATTAGTTTTGGAATGTTTTTTAGAGAGTTCATATTATAATTTTTCAATGCAGTCACTAGAGTTTTGTATGAAAATAAAGTGAAACATTTTTAGGAAAAATAAAATATTACGAACAAATATTTGAGTTTATTAGACAAGTATGTTGGGACAAAATACGATGAATAAATGGTATGGCAAGGGGTAAAAATGCTGCATACAGAAAAGGCGGCATACTGGTACTAGGACCCATGCTATTTAATGTATATGAAATTGTTATAATAGCAACTAAGCAATTTTTAAATGTTGTCAATTGTTGTTGTTGATTTTAACGCTCATTACGCAAAATGTTTGAAAAATTGTATACACATATGTATATGTCTGTATATATTTTTGTATTAGTTGCTGAAGTTATCAGCATCGCACACATACATTTGATAACATTTTGTTCCTCCCTGCATTCTCTCTTGTTCAGTTAACATTTATACATTTATTTTTGGTGATGTTGTATATATATATTTTTTTTTTTTTTTATACATTATGGATGTAGTCATGAACAATGTAACAACAACTATATAATAAAATGTTAACAACAAGTACATATTACAAGAATTTTTGCAAAAATATAAATTTACACATTTTATGAAGATGAAAACAGTGAGTGACAAGATAATGTCAAGAAGGATTTTCTAAAAATTCACATTTCAAAATTTATGATAAAATTTTCGAATTAGAGACCCTAATCTAAACGCTTTAACTGAGAGACTTTAAGCTGACTCCACTCTTGATTACTTAGAGATAGTTCTGTAACCAATTGACTCTTCTTGTGACAAAATTATATCAGCAAGAATTTTTTATAAATTCATATCTCTCAAATTATGGTGCTACTGTCGAGCTAGAGACTTTAAACTAAGGACTTTAACTGAGAGTCTTTAAACTGACTCCTCTCTTGATTACTTAGAAATAGTTCCAATTGTCTCTTCAATGCCTTACAATTAGATCCATTAGTAAATGATCCAAATAAATATAAATTGAGTTAGCCAATAGATACTTAACTCAGGCCAAAGTTCTCTATTTTTTACTTATATAACTCACTATATTTTCTTTCCAGCTTTAGTGTGAACGCATCTTGTACCAGCACTTGTTCATTTATATACGTTTCTACTTTCTCGTCTTTATGTGTTTAAACTAAAATCACGTATCATTTAACAACATTTTAGCAAAATGCATTTTAACTCATCGTATATGATGAATCTAAACATGCAACATACAGCAGTACAATATTATTTTTATTTTTTTATAAATTTAAACTTATACATGCATACACATATAGAAACATATTAATGTTAAACAAACATATACATGAACAAAAAATATAAATGAACTTTTAAAAGGTTATTTATAGCAATATATTCATATATATAAATTAACTCTGCAGAAATGTCGCAATGAATGGGATAAATGGGGAAAATTAAGAAAGAAATTAACCCTCATTTAGGCACATGGAACTAAGGACACATTAAATGTTTAATTTGTTGCTCCTAAGTTAATAATCACTTTAGTATTTTGTTTTGAAGCACAGTTGGTTTAAAATTCAATTCTCAAAAATATGATCAGTAGGGTGCGGATTTATATGCATTAATATGTAAAAAATAAGCCCCTAAAATATGCTTTTAAAATTTTAAATTTGCAGAAGTAATTACAACAGGGGGTCATTAAAAAGTAATAATTATAATAATAATAAATAGATTAAAATTCAGCCCCTAACTATTTTCCCCATTGCACATTAAAAAGCAAAACATATGGCCATAAACACTTTTTTCAATCAGAAAAAAAAATATATATTTTTCAAGAGCGGATTAAATAGATTTATTAAATTAAAATTAACAGCTAAAATATGTTTTAAAAAAATTATAATATACACTACAATATTTAATAATTTACATTTATGTAAAAGTAAATTTTTAAAAGCAAGTTTTAGGGACTTATTTTTTACATATAAGTAAATGCGTAAAAAATCCAGACTCACATTAATATTTTTGACTGAAATACACAAGCGATTTTATTTCTAATAAAAATGAGTTATAAAAATGTTTTTTATCTTATTAATATTTTCAAAACAAAGAAAACATTTTATGAAATTATAAAAAAATGAAATTGAAAAAAGATTCGGCACAGCCCTTCACCATATTACCATATTACCATCTTACTATCTTATCGACATCATATTACCATATTACCGACAAATAATAAAATTTTCGCTTTAACGTATGCTTTCATATTTGCACATATATAAATCTAAATTTTTTTCAAACTACGAAAATTTGAATATATAAAAAAAACAATCATAGCAGGCTTTGCTTTTAAAAAATAAACAACAACAACAATTCCATATTTATTTATTTTTTTATGTGTGTATATACAAACTGGCTACATATACAAAGAACAACAACAACACTGTTATTCATTATATTACTTCTGTTGCTAACTAAACTACTTGTCTTATAGGCAAAAACGTCACTAATAGTCATTACAATGCTTAATATACATGTTTGTGTATGTATTTATGTATATTCTTAACAGATATGTTTTAGTTTTAAAAAATAAACAACAACAATTCCATATCTATTTATTTTTGTACAGACTGCATATACAAAGAACAACAACAACACTGTTATTCATTATATGACTGCTGTTTCTAACTAAACTACTTGTCTATACAAAAAACAAAAAACATCACTAATAGTCATTACAATGCTTAATATACATGTTTGTGTGTGTATTTATATTCTTAACCGATTTGTTTTTGGACCATAACTCTGTTGATTATAAACGAATTTGGTTTATTAAAAAAAAAACGAAATTTTATAAAAACATTTATGACTGATCTATATAAAAATAAAAATTTGTAGCTTGAACAAGGGCTTCAAAAATAAAAAAATCGTTTTCCCCCATATCTCAGTTATTACTGAACCGATTTATTTCATTTTTTCAGAACAAAAATTCAGAAAATAATTTCCGAGCCCCCTTTAAAAATTCGAAGTCCATATCTCCGCCATTTATAAACCGATCCTGCTGATTCAAAAAAACGAAATTTTATAAAAATATTTGTGACCGATTTGTATAAAAATAAAAATCTATAGCTTAAACCAGGGCTTTAAAAAATAAAAAATGCGTTTTGTCCGATATCTCAGTTATTATTGAACCGATTTATTTCATTTTTTCAGAACAAAAATTCAGAAAAAAATGTCCGAGATTTCTTTGTAAAAGCGAAGTCCCTAGTATATACAGAGGCTTCAGAAACTGGAAAACCGGTTCTAAAAACCGGTTTTTTTAACATATCTCCGCATTGTATGAACCGATCTTGCTGAATTCCAATAGCAAAATTCTCGAAAGCATTTCCTATCGTTTGATATATATATATTATATATGTCAGTTATCGGTGGGCTTCATAAACGCCATTTCAACCGACACACGGACGGACGGACGGACGGACATGGTCCTATCGTCATCATTTCTTACAAGGATCCCGAAAATGTAAACTTTTTTGCTCTCCGACGAAAATTGTGGGAATTACAAACGGAATGACAAACTTATATATACCCTTTACATCTGTGGTGAAGGGTATAAAAACAAGCGCGAATGTTATATTCGGCCCGGCCGAATCTATATACCCACCATCAATTTTTTAAAATTTTACGTTATATGGGAGGGGGCGGTAAAGTGGGCGGACCACGCCCATTTTTTGGTTCCGAGTTTACATTGGTCCTTGAACTATTTGAACACAATTTTGTTGATTTTCACCTTATATGGGAGGTGGGCGGTAAAAGTGTGCGGACCACGCCCATTTTTGGTTTCCGAGTTTATATCGATTCCCAAACTATACGCACAAAATTTCGTTGTCGTACATGCTTTTGTTGAAGAAATATCAGCAGAAAAGTATAAAACGGACTCCCTGTGTTTCTAGTTTTTAGCCCATATCTTTTTTGCTTATTAACCGATTTTGATCATTTTTAATACCAAACAAACCTTATATAAGACAAATATTTGTGCCAAATTTCGTCCTCCTACGTTGTCCCTTTCCTGCTTTCAACAGACGCAAAGACGGACGGACATAGCTAGATCGACTCAGAATCTAACTAGGACCCAGAAAATATATACTTTGTGGCGTCTTACATGATTCCTTCGACATGTTTTACACGGAATGACAAAATCAATATACCCCCATTTTTTTGATGGTGGGTATACAAAAAAAATTAAGTGAACTTTTGAAGTTATATGTTGGGTCTATCCAGACTCATGTATGGTTTATAAGTTACACCTATAATAATGTGTCCAACAGAGGGTTTAATTTTAAATGTAGTTATTAAGCAAATATATGAAAAATGTTAAAATCAATTTATAACAAATGTTTACTTGTGGCACCGTGTGACAGTTATTTTCAAACATAAAGAAATTGATATATGCATGAAACTAGGACGTCAAATTTCTTCTTTAAAGGACTTCAAAGTTTTTAAGGATACCCATTAAAAAAAAATAAAAAAATAATAATAAATAAATACAAAATATTCATATTATATCAATATAGGTATCAAATGAAAGCTAAGAATCCTTGCAATATAATAATTTTTATTATTTAAATGTTGCAGGACAAAAACTGAAGAAAATATCCTTTTGAAAATGTTCCTTTTTACTATTTATTTCCAAATATATAACAGCATGCAAAGGTCATTCTCACACGTCAAAAAATCTTGACATAGATAAAACTATGGTCCCTAGTTTTATCTAAGTAAAACTGTGTATCGACTTTTTCCCAGGATGCGCGCAATTTTTAAGAATAATATAAAATATTTATAAAGACTATATTATCTAAAGACTATATATATGTATACTACGAAACCCTGCGATATTCTTTATTTATTAGGCTTGATTTCTATTTATTTAATTTGTGTAATATTTAATTCATGTACACAGTTTGAGAACAATAATTCTGTATTTGTTCATTTTTTATTTGCATTTATAAAACCAGAATATTCAAAATAATTCATTATGTCTAATTAAAACGTTTCTATTGTTTTTTTACCCTTCAGCAACTCTAGTCGTTAAAAAATGTTTCATTCTATGTTTAGCTCTAAAAAGATCACATAAGAGCTATAAATTAAAAAGTGTGCAGCATAAGTATCCCAGCGAATATAAAACATTTTATAAATTTGATCAAAAACTGTTATTTCAGCGAAAATTCAAAATTTCACAACAATTCGAAATTTTAGCGAAAATAAGGAAATACTTATAAATTTAAACAAATACTTCCTAATTACATTAAAATACGAAATTTCAATAAAAGTTTAAATTTGATTGTAAACGCACCTGTCATAGTCCTAAGGATTTTCGATTGTGCCCTCTGCATAAGATCAATACTGCTGTTACTTGCCGTTCCCCAGTTAGTTGGATACCATACATCCAAATTGGTTTCAAAATAGTCTGATACAGAATGGCTTTACAGTCAATACTTAATTTATATGTATTGCTTTTCAGCCAATGGAGGTTGGAAGCTTAAATTTGCATATGCAGCCTCTTGGCGTCAATGTCTCAACGCTATGTTAGACGTCTGTCTAAATGAATACCACGGTAATTTACGTGATCAAATTGTGGAATATTTACGTTTAAGCGAGACTGGTGGACATTTGCCTCTCCTTAATACAAACGTAACGTGTTTACTTTTGAGTTCATTTACTCGTATTATCCAATTTTTCAACCACGTCTCCACATTTTTAAGGTATTTATCTAATTCTCTAGATGTTAGTCTAGGCAAATGATTATATAGTCAAGCTGGTACTCATAGGCAAATTGGAGGTGTAAATTATATATAGCAATGGTCCAAGGACACTGTCCTGTGGAACTCTAGCTCTAATCTTCCGTTATATAGTCACGCTGTTTTATTCGAAATACTCTGTTAAGTAGAACTCCAGTAATTTATGAGTATTTGGAGGTAACAGACATTTATTTTTATATATAAGGCCCTCATGCCTTATATCCAAAGCTTGGGCGACATCTAGAAAGATTGCAGAACAATACCTTTTATGTTTAGAAGATTTTCTTATCTCCTCAGTTAAACGGTTTACCTGTTCGATAGTTCCATGTTAATTACGGATGCCGAACTGATGATCTGGGATAACATTTTGCTCATTCAATATTGGTTTTATTTTCATGTGGAGTACTTTTTCAAATAGCTTAGCTAAACATGGTAGTAGACTAATTGGTTTATATGACGTTGGCATTGTCAAATAAATTCCTGGCTTTGGTATCATAATGATCTGTGTAGTTTTCCATGCTTTTGGAATAGCGAAAATTATTAAATTCACAAAAATTAAATTAAAGAAAAAATGGAAATCGTACTGAATACAGTTTTACAACTAAATATGTATTTCGAAATTTCAATTTAAAAAAATACATCAATATTATAATATTGTTTAATTTTATTGCGTAATTCATAATTTCACAGTAAATTATAAATATTTATTATATTTTAACGAAAATATGTGTAAATTTTACAGAAAATTCCAAAATTTTAATAAAAATTTTGATATTTAATTTTGCTGTCTTGAACTTTGAATTTTAGAATTAAATGCAAGTGACAATTTTATCCAAAATTCAAAATTTTCAAAGAAATTTCAAAATCAAAATTAAATACCTAAAATTTACAATACAAAATAGAAATACGATAGCGGATCGTATAAGTCCCTGACTTTTTTTTTTTATTGAAACACAGTGTTTTTTGCAAAACAAAAATTTATTTTTCAACATAATCTCCTTTTAACTCAATACACTTAGTCCAACGTTTCTCCATTTTTTGTATCCCTTCCAAAAAATAGGATTTTTTGAGGTCCTTAAAACAGGTATTTGTTTAGTAAATAGTTGGAGCTGAATCTCTTTCCACCGAGCCATTTCTTTAGGTTTGGAAATAGGAAGTAGTCACTAGGGGCTAAATCCGGAGAATATGGTGGATGAGGTACCAATTCGTAGCCCAATTCATAGAGTTTTGCCATTGAGACTGCACACGTGTGCACCCGTGCATTATCTTGATGAAAAAGAACTTTTTTCTTGTCCATATGGGGTCGTTTTCTTTTTAAATCCTCATTAAATCGGTCTAATAAGTTGTCATAGTATTCGCCATTTATTGTTTTTCCCTTTTGAAGGTAATCGATGTGGATTATCCCGTGTGCATCCCAAAAAACTGTTGCCATCACCTTATTGACCGACAAATGGGTTTCACCCAGAGAAATCCATTGTTTAGACTGCTGCTTGGTCTCCGGAGTACAGTAATGGATCCACAGTTACAAAACGCCACAAAATCTCATTCGGATTGCGGTTAAACAACTGCAAACAATCCTTTGAAGTTTTCACACGTTTACGTTTATGGCCAATAGAGAGCAAACGCGGCACCCATCTTGCAGACAACAGCTGATCATTTAAAATCGAAACCACACTGCCATATGAAATGCCTATGGCATCAACAATCTCATGCACTTTTACTCTTCGGTCGGCCAACACCATATCGTGGATTTTTTCGACATTTTCGGGCCGTCCAGAACGTTCAGCTTCATTTGTACTTGTGCGACCACAACGAAAGTCAGTAAACCACTTTTTTACCATTGAAATCGATGTTGCAGAGTCCCCATAGTATTTATCGAGCTTTTCCTTGGTTTGATTGACGGTTTTTTTTTTCGCAAAAAATAATGTTTAATGATCACTCGAAATTCACTTTTTTCCATTTTTAGAAAAATACACGAGGTTGTATGTTTTGAACAGCTGTTAAACGCAAAGTAAATGACGACACTTGGTCAAAATTTGACAGTAGTCTATTAACAGGTGGTACTTGATAGGAAGAGTGTTGCATTTCATATAACTACGAGGGAAGTACGAAAACTCACAGAAA
Organism: Protophormia terraenovae; assembly: GCA_951394005.1. Lineage (NCBI taxonomy): Eukaryota > Metazoa > Arthropoda > Insecta > Diptera > Calliphoridae > Protophormia > Protophormia terraenovae. The sequence continues at coordinate 22,319,039 of OX596074.1, forward strand.
TATTGATCCGCCCTCGTATATAAAAATTAAAAGTTTTACAGGAAATTCAAAATATCAAGAGAATTTTCAAAATTTTTCCAAAAAAAAAAATTTTAAAATGCATTTATGCAGTTATATACAATATTTCATTCAAAATTCAAAAATCTGAAATAAAATTAAAATTTCACAGATCAAAAAAAAAAAAAAAAAAAAAAAAAAAATTTAATTCAAAATTTCATTGAAAATTTAAATTTCAATAAAATATAAAAAGTTCTTTAAAAGATTTTACAATTATTTTATATTATCGAAAAAAATCATCCTGCAACATAAATTTTAGTCAACCTAAATTGTTCTTAATAATTGCAAATGTTTTTTTTTTTTTTTTGCTATTCTCCTCTCTTTCCTCCTTGTTTGTTTAAATATTGCATAAATGTTTTGTTATAAAAATGAATATTCAAATTCAGTTTTTTTTTTTTTTCAAACAACATTTTAACACATTTAACATATGTATGTATGAGTTTATATGCGTGTTTTAGATATATTAATGTAGTTGTTTGGATACTAATATTATACATGTATGTGTGTTGTTTTTAAAATTGTAAACAATAATAAAGTCTGTTTTTATTTTTCCTATTCTCTACTCACTCTCTGTAAAATAATACAATATGAATAAAAAAATATTTATATGCAAATTATAAATTACAAACAACAATTTTTGTTCATCTTTTTTTTTTTTTTATTTAGTTATACAGTGGTGGCCACGAATTTAAGACACGACATTTCACTTATATATATATATAAGTGAAATGTTATATATAAATATAATTTTTACATCTTATCGAACAAATTTTAGATCCATGTTATTTTTTAAAGATCCTAGTAATGTTATGAAAAAAAATCAACAATAGTTTGTTACCTATATTTAGTTTCCAATTTTTATTTACATATTATACAGATTAATACAAGTTTAAGCCTGGTCATGAATTTAGGACATAGGCAAAATAAAAGTTAATTCACAAAAGTAAAGCTCAGCTTCATAAAACAATATTAGTATTTGGTGGGAAATCCTTTATTTTGAATCACAGCAGCGCATCTCCTGGGTAAACTTTCAACTAAGGCCATACAGCGCTCCTTTGGAATGGCATACCAAGCCTTTTGAATTTCTTCCCATAAATCAGTCAAATTTTTTGGCTTTACTGCTCGTACATGCTCCTCAACATCATTCCACAAGTTCTCAATTGGATAGAGATCCGGGGATTGAGCTGGCCATTTCAGAACTGTGATATTATTTTCCTCTAAGCAACTCTTCACTAGGCGTGAAGTGTGCTTAGGGTCATTATCATGCATAAATTTCCACATTAGAGGCATGTTGTCTTCAGCGAATGGTATCATGATGCTTGTCAGTATGTTTTTGTAAATATGCTGGTCCATTTTATTGATAATCTTCTGAATGGGACCTACACCATGCCAGGAAAATGCTGCCCACACCATGACATTTCCACCACCATGCTTAACCGTTTTAAGGGTGTACTTTGGGTGATGCTCCAGGTTTGGAGGACGCCATACGTACTGTTTTCCATCAGAACCAAAGCGACAAAACTTCGACTCGTCGCTCCAAAGTATATTTTTCCAAAATGTCATCGGCTTATTGAGATTTTCTCTTGAAAACGCTAGTTGGGATTTAATATTTTTTTTTGACACAAGTGGTTTACGTTGTGCAATACACCCACGTAAGTTCTTCTCATTCAGACGTCTTCTTATTGTCCTGGACGATATATTAATACCAAAATCCGATGAAATCTCATTTTTAATTTTACTTGAGCTCTTGAAAGGATCTTTAGCAGCTGATTTATAAATTAAGCTATCCTCCCTGGGTGTAGTTTTTCGGGCTCTAGGGTGCTGTTTGACATTTTTGGTAGTGCCATGTTGCTTGATGTGTTCCAGTGCATTGTAAATCTTGGATCTGGAACATTTTAGTAGCTTGGAAATTTCCATTACTGTTTTTCCATCAGTATTCATTTGTTGGATCAATTTTCGCTCGGCATCCGAACTCCAAGTACCTCTGGCCATTTCTAACTAAATATTTTGATGTATTCTAACATTAAATGGAATAAAACATTCATTACTTACCTTTTAGCTTCAAAAAACACCAAAAAATCACTTAAAAACCAAATATTTCTTATATGTTTTAAATTCGTGACCAGCTTCAAAAGCACGTTTTTACGAAAATATAATAAAAACAGCAACAAAATGTATACACAAACAAAACCAAATAATGGTAATTGATCTTAACATTACAGGGTACACTGAAAAATTAACAAAATCTAATTTTATATTGCAGGGTTGTAATAATTATCACAACTTAGTTCGTTACATGTCGTGTCTTAAATTCGTGGCCACCACTGTATATTCATTTACATTTATATAAGAGAGAGAGAGGGAGAGAGTAGACCAGCAGTTTTAATAAGAACTCCAGAATTTGTGTTTTCACTTGTCTCTTGTAGGCTGTATATTGTTTTTGTAATGTTATCTTTAAATGAAATCTGATGACTGTACAGCTTAAAAAGATAAAGCTTGTAAGAAACTTTAAACTGATTACTTCGTAGTTTACTTACAGGGAGTAAAGTAAGCAGTTTTTTACAACACAAAAGACTTAGAAGTGTCAATTACCCAAAGATATCAATTGATTTGTTAAAGATTTAAGAAATATAAACTGGAAACCGTTTCCCAACTTATATGTGACTATTCGCCATATTACTTGGGCACTGTAAAGTGGATAATTGATTTATTATATACATATTTGAAGAATACTTCTGTAAGGCATAAATTACCATCATTTAAACTGCAGGGGATGTGCATGTGTATGAGCTAGAGAGTTTTTAAGTATTTTTATATTTGAAATAAAATGTTTGTTAAGGGTCCGTGATTTGGTGTGTGTATAAATGGTAAATTTAAATCCTTTTTATTTTATTTTTTTGGGTTTATAACAAATTGCAGAGGGTTTCAACTGAAGCCTCAGTATCATTATTATGGCTTTTAGTTAGATTTTTTTTCTATTATATTTTTTATTTTATTTTGGTGTTTCAACAAAAAATCAGGTCATACCTTAGAAACTACAAATAAAAAAAATAAAAAATAGCTTGTAGTTAAATTGTTAGTTTTGTTGCAAATAATGCAATAAATATTATAAAATGTAAGTAATTATTTTAAGATTTTTGTGTAAAGTTACTTTTTTTATTTTTTTTTTGGAAGCCAAAAGGCATTTTTAATGAATTAAAAGATACCAAAAAAAGTAGTTTGCTTTTTGTTTAGAGTCATTAGTGCACAAACTGATTTAAGTGAAGTAATTATAAATAATTTTAACTGAGTATTATAAAAAAGAACATAAAATATTTTTAGATAATTTCTAGGGATTTACAAACAATTTGTTTAGATTTTTGAAGCTAAAAAAAAAAAAAATAATTGAGATTCAAAAAACTCATATATTAGATCTAACTTTTTGAAAAATGTATATAAATGTTCTAAAACATAATTTAGAAAAACCATTTCAAGGGATTGTTAGCATAATTCATTATCTTCATTTTCATGCTTTGAAATCGTTAGTAGAATTCATTGGCTTCATTTTCCATTAGTATTAATTTATTGACATCGAAGGATATGCCCACCATGACCATATACTTCAACAAGATCATATTTGAGTTATATCACTTTTTTAAATTTTTTTACAAATTTTCAAAAGCTCATTTATAAAAAAAATCGTATACTGGATTTATTAGAGGATTTTAAAAGTTTAAATTTTAACTAAGATCTATTTATTGGCATCTAAGGATTTGACCATAATATCCATATCCTTCAAAGAACTCATTTATAAGATTTATTATATTTTGAAAAATTTTGAACATTTCCTCAAACTCTATCTGGAGAAGCCATTTATAAGGATTGATAACAGAATTTATTAGCTTAATTTTCGACTAAGTTTCATTCATTGATATCGAAAGATATCACCACTATGACCATATCCTTCAAAGAACTCATGAGATAAATCACTTTTTGAAAAATTTATAAAAACTTTTATAAGTTTAATTTGGAAAAACTATTTATAGGGTTTAATAGAAGAATTCATTAGCTTTGATCTCCACTAGGTTTGAAACATTGACATCGAAGGATATGATCACATAAGTCATATCCTTCAAACAACTCTTCTATGCAATTTTTTACATTTTGCTAAATTTATTAAAATTTTCAAAAATTGAAATAGGAGAAGAGACTAGGGATTCATATTCCTCTAGGTTTAATTTATTGACATCGAAGAATGTGACCGTGATGACTGTATCCTTAAAACAAGTCATATGCAAAATATATCACTTTTTGAAAAATATATAAAAATATTTAAAAGTTTAATTTGGAAAAACTATTTATAGGGTTTAATATAAGAATTCATTAGCTTTGCTCGCTACTAGGTTTGATTCATTAACATCGAAGGATATGTTCACATAAGTCATATCCTTCAAAAAACTCTTATATGAAAATTTTCAAATCTTTGCAAAATTTATTAAAATTTTTATAAATTTATATATTTATTTATTTTTTTGTATATAATTAACAATTATGTCAATTTATTTGAAAAAAATTAAGTTCATAGTTTTTCAGATTTTTGGAATTAAAGGATAATCTTCGTGAAAAATTGTTTTTTGGAGAAACTATAAATATTTGATATCTAATAAAATCTTGGTTTGATAAGATATCTTAACGAAATTTTCAGCTATTATTGACTTTATCTTTTGAAATGGTAAAGTGTAGAAAAGTTTAAAATTTTTGTAAAAGGAATCCCACGATTTCCAAAAATTTCCAGAACTAGCCTTTGGAATTTTAGAAAATATAGACAAAACTCTAAATTTTGATTTATAATAGGTCAAATTGGAGATTGTCTGTATATAGCCTTGTTGGTCATTTGGGATTGTTGTAATTCTAAAATTGTCTCTGTAAAGATACCTTTCAGAAAAATATAAAATTATTATAAATTCGTGAATAAAATTTTGTTTTAGAGAACAAAGAGTTTAAAAACTTATTTAGCCAAAAAATACGAAAAATTAACATTTTTGAAATTTTAAATTTTAAAATCTATTTTTTTTTTTTTTTTGGACTGAGAAGAGATTTCGACTTTTCTGTTCGATAGTTAATTTTGTTCTTTAACTAACTGCATAAAATTTATAGAAAATCTGATAAGAACTTTGGGCTATATATTGAAAAAACTGGAACAAGATTTGGCAAAATTTAAATAGTTGAAATTTCAAATACAAATAACTTTAAAACTAATGAAAGCTTGTTTTTCATAGGCTTACCGACAGCTTTAAGAAATATTTACTTTGTGCCCTAATAACTCCGCTTCTGAAGGATATGTAGGCCCTCTTCCAAATTTAAAATTATACGCTTCTCTGCTATGCCTATATTTATGTAAATTTAGGCAGCCGATTATAAGTTACAGATTTATTTATAAAAAATTTCGATGCTTATTTACGAATATTGTATTGACCCAATATGGGTGTCAAATGAAAGCTGCAAATCCCTGCAATTAAATAATATTTTTTTATTTAAATATTCCCGTATAAAAATTTATTTTTATTGCTTAATAAAACACTTTATATAATGGATCTTTTCTTAACATTTTGTTCTGTAACATTTAAATAACAACTGGTTTTATATTGTAGATTCATAGCTTTCATTTAGCATCCATATTGGGCTGATATAATTTTTTACATATTTTATTATTTTTAAACAGCTACGTATTTTTCGGAACTCTCAAGTTCTTTTGAGAAAAAATTGTACGACCTGGTAAAAAACTGATTACGTAGTTTTATTACGTATGAGCTCTAGTTTGATACATAAATGAATATATGTTACAAAATTGCTAGTTATTCCAAAGTGGATAAAAACTCAACATTAATTTTTATTTGAAAAAAGTGTAATAATCATTTTTAATTGGGTGTCGTTAGTTTTTCCATAGTGCAAAAACTAGTCATATTACACCGTTCCACGTTTGTGTAAAATGTATCAAAAGTGGCGATTAATTGAATTTTGAAATTTAAATAAAAACAGACAAAATTATGTATCATTACCAATTAAAATCTTTAACCTAGCTTGTGTTGTTTTCTTATAAGAATTTTTCAAAGTTAAAGTTATTTTAAATTTTTAAAAAGGAGTAAAAAATTAAATTTTCATCATCTTTCGGTGTTTTTATCTTTAATAGAAAGTCATTTAAAGTAAAAGTATGAAATGGAACCATCAACTTCAGGTATTAAAGTGTACTTTTCTTCAAGTATTTGTAAATTATATTTTGTCCTAAAATTTTTGTTATTTTTTTTTTTTTTGAAAATTTTCCTAAAATGCACTAATTTTTTATTTTTAATGGATTGCAACTTAAAATGTTACAGTATTTTTGTTCTCAAAAGTAGTGTATATTAACCACTTTAATATTATGACAAAAAATCGAGCGCATATGTAGCCCGATTTGAGAAAATATTTTTTTTTTTTTTTTCGAAAAAAACTCCAGTAAATTTCATAAAAAAAACAGCTTAAGTGCAGATATTTTCTTTGCTTTATGAAACATTAAACAGTGGGGAAGAATCGAAATAAATCTGTAACTTCTAATCGGCGGTTTGGATTCACATAGTCGTAGCAGAGGACAGTAACATTTTGAGTTTTGAAGTCAGGATCCCATATACTCTTCAGGGGCGAAGTTATGTGGGTTCAAAATAGGGTACAGATGTCATAGCAAAGGTTTAACCACATGCGAATTTTTGTTACTTACCTGATTTCCAAGATATCGCCTTAAAATCTTTGATAAATCCTTTAGAAAACATATGTAGTATATGCACATATCTTATATATTTTTCGAGTTATATACATTTGAAATTTTAAAAAATTTCAATTTTACAAGATTTTGGTTAAGATTTTTCTATATATAGCCAAATATTTTCAACCAATTTTATTATATTTTATGCAGTTGTTTAAAAAGTAAAATTATCTATCGAACAAAGAAAATGTTGAGTCGTTATCATTATTGAGTCAAAAGTTAAACGATTTTGAATTGGAAAGTTTACAAAAATTAACAAACAGATCGACGAAAAATTCGAAAAATATTTTTTTTTTTTTTTACTTCTTGATCAATATGAAAACCAAATGTAAGTACTAAAATTCGTATATCACCTTTCCCTGAATTAAGTGTCATTTTCGACTTATTTAACACAAATGTAAAGACAGAAGGACGGGCATTGCCATGCTGCCAAGAAATATTTTAGAATTCTAAAAGTGCATTTTTTACTAACTAAAAAATAGAAACCTTTCTTTGAATTAATCGCCATTTTCGACATCTTTTACATCAATGTCCGTCACGTGGCAGCTTCAGAAAGCTCTGGAAAGTAAAAACTGTTTAACGAATTATACATATAGATGGAAGATTGGATTTGTTTTAATTAGAGAAGTTAATTTTACTTTCTCACTGAAAATTTGGAATTTGATTTTCTTTTTACTCAATCAGACTTAAAACAATTGAATCGAGATGTAATAGAAAATAATTTGTTCCTACATGTTAAAGATAAATATGGTGAACCTTAAAGTTTTTAAAATATGAACATGTGATGAAAAGACAACCAGACGGTTACAGCACTTTAGTTGAAGTTATTTGACATATTTTATGGTTTCATGTGTAGGGTGCGGATTTTCATGCAAATTCATGTTTTTTCTGGAGCATTTAACTTTTAATAATACAAAATGTTATGCATTATTTAGCTTAACATGGAATGATTTTTGTGTTTTCTTGTAGAAAAGTTTTGTGTTTCGTTTTTATTTAATAAAAATTAAAAAAATATATGCATATTTTTTTCTAAAATTTTTAATGGTATATTTTGAAATTTTAAATGATTTTATTAAGCGCACATTTTCAAAAAATAAATGCATAAAAATCCGCCCCCTATTCATGTGTAACATGTCAAAAAATAGTCCAAGCCTCAAAGTGGGTCCGTGTAAGATTCTTAGTCAATTTAACAATGTCCGTCCATCTGTCCGTCTGAGTGTCTGTTTAAAGAAGAATAGAGCGGACGAAATTTGGCTCAAATATTAGGATTGTTTTGTATTAGAATTAGAAATGAACAAAATCTATTTAAAAGCAAGAAAGGTAATTGTCCAAGCCCCAACGTGGGTCCGTGTAAGATTCTCAGTCGATTTAACAATGTCCGTCCATCTCTCCGTCTGAGTGTCTGTTTAAAGAAGAATAGGGTGGACGAAATTTGGCTCAAATATTAGGATTATTTTGTATTAAAAATGGTCAAAATCTATTTAAAAACAAGAAAGGTAATTGTTTTAAATCTGGTTAAATTTACCTAAAAATTCTTGGACCAAAAGTAGAGATTCATTTTAAGTTTTTTCCAATACATAGATTTGTTTTAATTTGAAACTTATTTTTTTCATACATAATGTTTTTAGTTGTTTTCTAATTTTCAAATAAAATCTTGATATCCGAAAATTTGTTTCCCTTAAGATAATCAAGTAAATATTTAAAACTCATTATTTTTTCTAACCTTTATCCCAAAAATAAGTAATCAAAATTTTTTATTTCTTTTATTTATATCAAGGGTTTGTGTTTGACATTTCTTTTCCTTATTTTTGCAATCTCTATTAAATTTACTGCCACAAGTAAACCACTAGTATCCTAACAATTTATATAATTTTATTGAAATATTATACAATTATAGTCAAATTCTATTTATTTTTTTTTCTTCATTTCCTATTTAGGTTTTTTATTTCCCCAATACATGTGGGTGTCTGATAAGAATTGCTTCAATGATTATTTTGAAAGGAAAAAAAAAAAGATTTTTATTTTATATTTTATATTACATTTTGTAAAAATTTTGCTAATTTCTTTATCTAACTTACAAAATGAAATTGAAACCCTTTTGTTTTATTATTTAGTTTTGGATTTTATAAAACCAGTATATAAAATTCATTTAAATATATAGTATTTGGTTATTGTTTAATAAGCTTGAGTGTATGTGTGTAGGTTGGGGATTTTTTTCAGGGCATATAAAAAAAGGAAATGCTGTAGTGCTAGCTAAAGAAAACTTTAGTAATAAAGTAATAAAGAATGTAAAAGAAATAATTTGAACGCAGGGAAAGAAAGGCCTTCAATTGCTCTAAAATTTGAAATAAGGAACGTTTTAGAATTATTCTAATATTGAGAATTAAGAAATGATTAAGTTTAGAGAAATTTAAAGCCACAAAGACCTAGGTAATTTAAGTTAAAAATTAGTATATTAAAACTGAAAATGTGTTCAAATTAAGACTTTATTAATTTTAAGATAAAATTATTTTTCTCCTAATCCTTACATTTCTTATACCCACTTTAAAAGATGTACAAGTAGCTTAAGTTAAGAAAAAGTTTTCAAACATTCTTACTCACATTCAAACTAAATTCAAGGTCATTAATTATGCGTGTCCACACATATCCTTTTTCCGTTTTTATTTTAAGGTTTCAAATTCGTATGCTCCCTCTTACCCATAACCTATCACGCTATGTTCTTTTTTTGCTACAATTCAAAGCTCATAAGAAGGTGGTGGGGAAAGGGGGGAAACAATTAAAGGGAAGGGGTTTTGTTAGTAGATAAATTTGCTGCAAAAAATAAAAAAGAAAACATACAGTTATAAATATATTTTTTCTCAAGAAAATTGCTTTGAATAAAGAACTTTGCCACAAATTTTATTCAATTGACAGTTGACCACAGAATTTGTAACACGCACGTACTACTATTTGTTGTAACTGCTGCTGCTACTGTTTTAGTCACATTGCTATATGTTTTTGTTGTTGTTTTTATTTTTTGTATTTATAACTGTGGCATAGTTTAGCTTCGTTTTTGTTTTATTCATTTCTATCTTTTGTTTTTTTTTATATATATATTTTCTTTTTGCAACTTCAATTCTAAAGCTTGTTTAAACATACGAGAATCCTGGTTATTTTTGCGTGTCTGTGTTGGAAAGTAATTGTGTGTTTGTGTTTGTGTTTGTTAGTATGTATGTTTGTGCTTCCTTTTATTCTTGTGTTACATGTGAATGCCACAAGCAATTGAACTAAACAAACGACTACTTTTTTTCTTTATTCTTACTTTGGCTTTCATGCTTCCTCCTACTCTCTCTTTAAGCAATTTTTTTTTTTCGTGATAAACACATGTCCTAGGATGAGCCATAATGGAAAAAATTTGTAAGATGTATACAAAAGTTTCTATTTTATCACACATTTTGTTAGAAACAAAAAGAAAAATAAATAAAAAAAAAAAAATGGAAAAATAGAATTGAAAACTTATAGCCTGTTTCTCTATGTCGAACGAAAATCTAAGCGAACGAAAGCAAGTCGAACGAATTCGAATCAATTTGGGTTTCTGTATTTCCTACGCTTTCGTTCGCATGGAGTTACGTCTTTTCGTATTATTTTTGTTTTATTTTTCTTTAAGAGTAACTTTTTTTCGTAAATATATTAAAAATACTACTAAATTGTTTAAACATAGATACAACTAAGTAAATAAACAAGAAAAAATAAAATAATTTAAAAAAATTAAAAAACAAAAATTTTCTTTGATTTTTTTTAGAAATTGTTTTTTAGACACAAAATCGTAATTAATGGATACCAAATACATCAAAATGAATAATAAACATGATTATGGAACATTTGCAATGTCCTTCTGAGAATTTTTCCTATTTTTCTTTAAAAAAATCAACCAGTCGAAAGCAAAATAGCAAGTGACTGATTTTGACATTTTTGTTCTTATCGTTCGAAATACAGAAACCCAATTTTATATGAAAACACTTACGTTTTCTTTCGACTTGTCGTTCGACTCATTGTTCGCATAGAAGTGAGTTAGAGAAACCCAAATCAATTTTCGTTCGCTTAGAAGTCGAAAGAAAGCTTTCGTTCGACATAGAGAAACAGGCTATTATTTTAATTTTTTTATTTTCTTAAGCAAGTGTTCTTGGTTAGAACACACACATACACATTTTTTATATGATTTTATATGCTAGTAAATTATTATTTTTTTCAAATTATGTGTTCTAAAAAAACACACACCAGACAAGACAAGTGTTATTAAGTTTTTTTTTTTTTTTTTGCTTTAAGATATCTGCCTCCGCCAATAATATTTAACAAATGTTCAGTTTATCTACCTTTTTATAGACTCCAATTAAAGTGGAAAGAAGTGTTAATAATTTATGGGAAATAAATATATTAAACTTGGCAGTAATTTTGTGACATTTTATGGAAATAGCATGAAAAAAAAACTTATTTAATCTTTATTTTTATTTAAATGTATTCAATTATTTAGTTTTTCACTCATCGTTCTTCCCTACCTTTAATTTGTCAATCCGTTCTAATGTCATATAATTTACTTAATTTTTCTAACTATTTTTAGAGAGAATTCTAACTTCTTAAAACTTACTTTTAACATCTTGGCTTGTAATACTTTTTTTTTTGTTTATTTTTCACAACAATTTGCCTGTCAAATTACTTATCAAGTGTCGAACATTTTGTATGGGTTTTTATTTTAGTTATTCTATTTTATTTTATTTAATTTAATAATTTAATGTACTGTCTTTCCAGTTCTTGCTCGTACTTTTGTATTTTATACTTTCTTTATATTTTTATTAAGAATTTGCTCTTTGTTACCTCATCGACCTTCGTTTTGCACTATTGCCTCTGAGAATATTGACACCCACTTTTGTTACCTTTGTTACCTACTCGTTTACTCTGAATTTATTATTGTCTGTCTGGCTGGCTGTCCTTTTAAAACTTGTGCACAAAATTTTCGAGGTACTTAAATGAAATTCGGAACAAGTATATAGTACAAGTATATTGGTTATGATGAGTCCTTTATTTAATTTAGGCTCTATACAAATCGCGAACATAAATGAGTTTTCGATAAATATTAATTTATATGAAATTTTATGATAAACGGTCAAAAAATAATTTGAACAATAGAGGCTAAGGCCATTGATGCCTAAAAAAAAAGTTATTTAATTAGATGTAGAATCAGTTCGCGTTAACTATTTCGTGCAGAGGTTTCTAGTTATTTTTGTTCGAATTGTTCACCAATTCATGTAGTTATTTTTAGGCTCTAATGATACTAAAAAATAAAAAACAACGAAAAAAAAAAAATGTAGAGAAAGCAAGTAATAATGACGTCTCATAATCAAGAAACTACTTTAAAAACTAGTTGTCATCACTGAAAACCAAAAATTGTTTGCTGGTTAATGGTTAAATGATTAAATTACATATTTGTATACTTAATTTAATAAATTTGTACATTTGAAATGTTTAAAATATGAATATTTTTCGATAGAGAACTTCATAACATTTTAAAATTGCTTGTTTTATGGCAACAAAGCGTTTAGGTATATTAAACTCGACTTTAAAGACAAATTGGTATAATTTTTTGTAGTACAGTGAAATTAAAAATTTGGACAAATTTTGTATTTACCACAGAATTTAATAAAGACAAAAATCGTTCAATTATTTTGCAAAAATTTTTTCAAAAAAGGCTAATTTTATTATAAAATTGCAAAATGTTAAATTGTGCAAAGATCTGTAGCACAAAAAAACAGAGTAGCACAAAAAAACAGAATACCATGAAAAGGAGTTTTGGAGGAGAGATTTTGTAGAGGAGAAATAGTGCTCTAGCAAGAAAGTACTAATTATTTACTTTTAAAGTTGCAGGATTAAAACAACGCGCCAAAACCATGATTGAATGAAAGTAAGAAATTCAAATGTAATTCAAACTCTGAAAATGCTCAGCAGAAAATTTTCCGGACTTTTTGATCTCCCCGGTTTCGCGATGAAAAAATAAATTTATAAAATTGTTATTGTACTGATTTTTAAAATTAAATGAATTCTGATTTATATATTATAAAACACGTTTTTGGATATTCGCAGAATCGTTATTCATACATACATATGTCAGACATGTATCAAAAAATTTCGTATTTGAGCCAGAAAATGAAAGACATTATACAAATTTTAACATTTTTATACAAGCTTCGAAACACGATATTAATGAATTTATTAAAAATGTAGAGTTTGGGGTAACTTAAATGTTAGTTCAAATGGTATAAAATTGTCTGTAGATTCAATATGCTGTTCCATATTGAAACGTACTTACTTAAATAGTGAAAGTGATCGAATAAAATATTTGCGAAAAATGTCAACTTCTTATAATAATTGGAACATAATGCTATAAGGTCTGACATGACTATCTTTTTTTCTTAACATTCTAAATGTTTTTTCAAAATTTCTAGAGATTTCAATAAGTTTAAGTTTATTTCTTGCTGCTTTTTAGTACTGACACGATGTTTGTTTGAATCTATACCTAAGATTCATTCTATACAAGAAATTCAAAGAGCAATGAAATTATATGAATACATAGTTCCCAGCTGGATTTAGCATATTATATTACAATCGTTAAACAAATTTCGCAAATATATTACCTATTGTTGAAATTCGTGCAGTTTTCTTTCACTTAACTGCTTTTAAAATTCCCGGAAATCACGGACAAAAGTTACCTCAGAGAAAGACATGAAAAATCGCAAATTTCCCGAGAAATCTTGGTATTTATTCTTCAAAAATAGAAGAACATTTGTCGGTCTTTTGGAGACTACAGGACTAAGGAAAGAATCTTCATAAAAGGAAATATCAAGAACCTATCAATTCTTTCAACAGTATGTTCAAATCAAGCACCCGAAAACGTTTTATTTTTATTTTTCAATCAAAATAAATATCTTTAATGTTCAAAATATTTTTTCATTTGTTGAAAAAAATATGTGAGGGATTTTTATTTTTAAAATAAATATCCATCAATGATGAAAAAAAAAAATATCTTTTACGATAAATATCTTTAACGATAAATATCAGTTCGAAAAAAATTTCAAATTATTGTTTTTTTTTTTATTCATACTTTTGTTTTGTTTTCAAAATATTTTTTTATTCAAATGAAATTGTTGTTGTTTAGAATTTTTTCCATCCGATGAAAAAAGTTCAAAATAATTTTCAACTTTTGAAATAAATATCACAAAAGATATTTATATTTTTATTTCCATCATGATGAAAAAAATTAAAATATTGATGAAAATAAAAAAAATCATGATGGATTTTTATTATTTTTTGAACATTAAAGATTGTTTTTCGATTGAAATAAATATGAAAAGATTGTTTTTTTAGTATTAAAATCCGGTCTCTGGTTCAAATGATAAATAATTGAGATCATATTAATAAATAAAGCATTTCTGTGTTCGCAGTAAGACTTTTTATCAAATAGATTTCGCATTAAGTTTAAGACATTAAAACCTCTTTAAAAATATATTTATCGCAACCTATATAACAAAAAAGTGAACAATAAATGTCCTCTTTAAAACTATATTCTATAAATATTACATTATTAAGAATAATATTATGTTGAAAATTTGTATTTTTAAAATACCGAAACTAAAATGCCGGCATAGAGGGAAACGGTATTTGAGTACCGGTACTTTTAACAAAATAATAATTTCGGTATCGGTATTAGTTACGGTAACCAACTTTAAACGGTATTTAATCGGTATCGGTATTCATAACGGTATCGGTTTCCAACCTTGATCAATTCCTATTCGTTAAAATTAAAAAAAAAAAAAAAAAAATTGTTATCAAAATTCGACTACCATATATTTAGCTATTGAAAGTTTGCACAATAACAAAAAAGGTGTAGAATTAATTCACAAATTCCGACTAGTATCTATAAGATCGAATTAGATCAAAAAGTATAAATACACGAACAAAAAGTGTAGAAGAATGGAAAAAATGTTCAGCAATTTTTAACCGTTTCCCTGAGTTCTTAAAATTGAAACCACAATCATGATTACCCGTTTGTTTAAAGTATTATTACAACAAAACTTATTAAGGATTAAAGCTTGTTTTTGTTAGATTATACGATTTTGATAATATAATCGTTACTAAAAATATTCCACTGCAATGAATTCTTTGTATAATTTGAGAATTCTACTAAACGTTTCGGTTTGCTTTATTCCATAATATTGAATAAGTTTTCTGTCGGGTCTCTGTTTTTTCTTCCAGTTAAGCTTGTGCTAAACGTTCATGAAAGTGCCAGTGTATTTCACATTTGAAATTTCATAGAAATTTATTTTTAAAAAACTCCTTAAATAATCAAATTAATGTTTTTAATTTAACCCAGAGTTGTATTTATTTTCAGACATTTTTAACAAAACTTATTAATTAAATATTACCAACTAATGTGAATGAATGACAGATATTAAAATTATTGATAGAGAGAATGCGATTATTGTTGTTTTTAATCATATAATAACAAAAATAATTGTAAATAGTTTATGAATACATTAGTTTTAACAATCCTACCAAATAAATAGGATGGTCACGTCGTAAAAAATCTGATTAACATTATTTAATGAATAATTACAGAAATATACAAATTTTTGAAATCGGACTTGATTTGTGGAAGTTAAAATTTTTTTAAACTTTTATACCACGCATTATTACAGGGTGAATACAAGATTTTGAGATTAGCCTTACTGTGCATCGTCTGACATTATGAACTGTTAAACATTTTCATAATTTATTGTTTGAATCAAAAGTATTTTGTTAGCAACATTTCCATTATGGATCACATTTTTAATTCGGCCATTGTCTGATTTGTCTTATTCTCCGTAAAACAGCCCCGGTTTTCTTTTGTAATTCAATCTAGTGTTCTTATGATAAGTACCTTATTTATCCTTATCGTGTTTGAAACAATAAATATTATTTTATATTTATTTCTAACGTGTTAAAATCTATTTTTTATAAATTTATTATTTTTTTCCTTTTTTTCTATCTCTACTAACGTCTAAAAGATTTTTTTCTGCTATAAATAAAACTTAAAATCTATACACTTTTTCTTTTTTAAATTAACTGCCAGCATAAAACTTATAACAAGTTCTTTTATCGTCTTAAATAAATATACATACTGACATATGTATTTAGACAATGTATTGTTCTTTCTTTACATAACTAAGTAAAAAGAAGTTCTAATGAAAAAAGAAAAAATAAAAAGATTTACAATTCAAACAATAACGGAAAAAAGGAAAAAAAAATAAAAATAAAATAAAATTCTACTGTCAAAGAAGGTTATCAATCCTACTTTGATCACTTAAAGATTTGTTAATAGTTTTTTCTCTTCGGTTCATTTTTTTTAAACCAGGACATTGTGAACAAATAAAAAAATCAATTCAAAAGCTTTTTCTACCAACCAGTAGAAGATTTAGTTAATGAAGCGAATGTAAAAAATATTTTTTTCTAAAGACTATTTGATAATTACTGCAAGTAAAAATGTTATAGAAAAAAAAGTAGAATATAAAATATGTAGATAAAAAACTTACCATAAAGTCATTTGTATAAGAAAAATAGTATCTAAAAATGAAAGATCTTTCATGGAAAATTATTCTTCAAAAGATAGGGGCTGAAATTGGAGAAAAAAATAAGGGAAAAATTAGTTTAATTAAATAATGATATTAGATTTCTATGTAAACAGAATTTAAACATTTAGAAAACATTATTTAGCAATTAAAATAAATTAAATTACTATTTATTTTGCAAAATTGGTTGTATCCTAATCCTTTTTCAAAATTTAATATTTTATAGCCAAGTTTTTCTCTTAAAAACCTTAAATTATTTAGGAATTTATTTCAAATCCCTGCCAACAGATTGCAGCTATATTATATGATGCTGTTTACTATACTTTTTTTTCATTTACTCCCAAACTCTCTTGTAACATAAATTTTGAGTTTGAGCTGTCTCTTTCAAAAACAAAACAAATTAGTCCTTAGGATGTTTACAAACATTTTTAATGGACTGTTTGTGGACGCTAAACGCAGCCATTAGAAAAAAAAAAAAAAAAAAACAAAAAATAACAAATTGTAGTTATTTTGAATGTCGTAATTTGGACTCAACTTCAAGAAAAGTAACAAACAACATTTTGTTGGCAGCATTTAAATACAGCAGGAAGGTGTCTATTTAAAAAAGGGAACATATGCATACTAATACACACAAAGAAAAATATTTAGCTTTTAAGTTACTTAATAAAAGAATTATAAAAATTTTAGTATAATAATTTTTATTTATTTGGGGGTGTTTAAAACATTTTGTTAAATTTACCAAATACTAAAATATTATCTTAATTGTTGACAATTTTAAAAAACCAGCTCTATAAAACATTATAATGTCTACTAGTTTTCATCTTCCTCTTTTTTTTATTGGCAATTTCCTTTATTTTTCTAAATTTAAATTTGATTTAATTCCTTTGTTTTAGTGTAATATACATAGAAAGTTACATGCATACATACAAGCTGTGTTAGTCAAACACTTTCATACGTAACCATGCATATAAAACAGTTTATATAAGAGTAAAGCTAATGATACCGCAGGCTCATTGGTGGTTTATGTGCCAACAAAATATACTCCTACACAAACACACACAGGCAAACTTGCATATGGGCACATACAGGGATTTAGTTTTTTTTCTTTTTTTTTTTTGTTATAGTGGGAAATTTAAGGCATATATGAATATACAAACAGTGAAAAGCAAAACAGAGGAATTAAAAAAAATAAATAGTTTTTTCTTTCCTCCATTTCTGGCATTAATATGTCTATCAATAAATAAGATTAGCAAGTAATATTTTTTAAAGGCTATAATCTAAACGTATGAGTAACATTAATTTTTAGTTTAAAAATTATTAATTATACGCCACATATGTTGTGCGTAATAAATAAATAATAATCATACGCCACATATTTTTTTTAAATAACACATGCCAGCAAAAACTTAGCTTCTATTTTTAAAAGCAACAGCTTCCTGTATGCATTACAATGTAGCACTATTCGCCACTCGCAGCATTACCTAATAGTACTTCGATAACTAGTATTTAGTAAATATGAAAGTAATATGATTTTTACGTGGCTCAGTTGTCTAGAGCGCCTAACTATAAAAACGTTTACTTAAATTCAAAGAGAGTTCAACTCCCACTCGAGGTAAATATTTATTTATTGAGTTTATTTATTTCCCTATATGAAAACCACTTTTTAGCACATAAAACTATAAGTCGATTGTGGCGTAGCGAGTAAGACGACATACTAACAAACACAATCAGTATTCTGATGCGTGGGTTCAAATCTCAACCGAGCCAAATGTTTTTTCTTGTGCGTAAAAAGAAAAAAAATCAGCATCCAAAACAACTCTTTTGGAACCCAAATAAAAACTTATGAAATTTTGGACATCGCGAGCAAACTTCGTCAGCTATAGCATTAAAAGTGGAAGCTGTTTTTCATACTGATTTCGCTTACAAATCACGTTATTTAGTTGGCGAAATTTTTGCTGGGATATAGAAAGCGCATGTCAATGGAAACTGAAATATTTTTTTAAAGTATTTCATGATGCGGGAGGGAAGACAAAAGGTAAAGAAGCTTGCGTGTTTTTTATCTCTTGTTATGCTCTTGAAATTAATAAAAAACACGCAAGAAAGTCAGTCTCGCACGAGCATTCAAGCAAGAATGTTGTGTTACTGCTTATTGCTTGAGATACACTCATGAAAAATACTTAATGTTAAGTAGGAGTAATTAATATGATTTTTTGTCTCTTAATTAAACTATCTTTTTTAAATTAAGAAATAATAATTTACTACAATTATTTTTTATTATAAAATACAAATTTGAAAGCGTTCGTGCTGAATTAAATTTAGTATTATTCGATATTTTTTAATAAGATAAATTAATAATTTATCGTTATTTTTTTTTTTATCAAGGAATAGAAAAAATAAGCATTAAATCGTAATTTTTATGATTACTTGGTAATCGTTGCGATCCCTGGTTATTACTATTCAAATTCTAAACTAGTAACGTGTATTTCCACAAGAAATTGGTTGCGCGTATGTTAGTGTATGGCATAGCTTATTTGTTTTGTTGTTTTAAAAGTAGAAATACTTTAATCAGCACCGAACTAGTTATGCCCTTTTAACGTCATATGAGCTTATGTAGATATACTTTCGGAATATCAAATTTATATTTTAAAATTTGATTTGTGTAGTTTTGTTACTTATGTATTCAAATTTGTTAAAGTATATCAATTAAATAAATAAAAAAACAAAAATATAAAATTACATCAACTTCAAAAAAATATAAAAAAATATTTATATTTTTTATTCATATCGAATTTGTTACCACAAAAATTGATTTTTTGTTTTTAATAATTTTGTTTCATTCTGTAAAAAAGGTGGAATTCTATTGAAAAAAGATCTTTTGCAAAAAAATATTTAATTTGTATATACCTACTATATAAAAAATTGTTATGACAAATATAAATAAATAAATAAATAAATAAATAAATAAATAAATAAATAAATAAATAAATAAATAAATAAATAAATAAATAAATAAATAAATAAATAAATAAATAAATAAATAAATAAATAAATAAATAAATAAATAAATAAATAAATAAATAAATAAATAAATAAATAAATAAATAAATAAATAAATAAATAAATAAATAAATAAATAAATAAATAAATAAATAAATAAATAAATAAATAAATAAATAAATAAATAAATAAATAAATAAATAAATAAATAAATAAATAAATAAATAAATAAATAAATAAATAAATAAATAAATAAATAAATAAATAAATAAATAAATAAATAAATAAATAAATAAATAAATAAATAAATAAATAAATAAATAAATAAATAAATAAATAAATAAATAAATAAATAAATAAATAAATAAATAAATAAATAAATAAATAAATAAATAAATAAAT